>CM026213.1:5551899-5994399 GCA_014839995.1 Xenentodon cancila | reverse complement strand
CAACCAGCAACTGAACGGGTGTATGAAACAAAGTGTCTGAGAGAATTTTTCTTTATATAAGGATGAAAAATGTGTTTAAAAATACAGAAACTGAAAATGAACCATAAAAAACAAAGGTTTGCACGACATGGTTTTAAAACTTGATGGCAAGAGCATACAACTGTTTTCTGCCTTTTTTGTCTGGCTCATGTTTTGTGAGAAGAAGGAAGTAAAGAAAAGGTTGGTTTTTAAGGATCTCTACATAAAGGTCATGTAATGAGGAGCGAATCAGAGGAAATGCTAGGAGACAAGTAAAAATAGTAATATAGTGGGCGAACACTGGGTATATAAGGTGGTTTCCACTGTATGTACGTTTGAAGTTTTGTAAGTTTCGATTAGCTTTCTTTGCAACCAATATGTTTATATTATTAAAGGAAAATCAAGTGTTAGAACCATTCCTTCATTTTCTTGGCTTTCTTGGCAGTAGCGTTGCTGATTACGGTGGACAGAATCATGACCCTGCAGAAGGAGAAGGTGCTGACTTTTGAGACTGCCACAAGAGCACAACATTCAGTCCTGTAGATTTGTTGGCAGCTCATAAAGTATCATCTTTCTGATGCAAGATTTGGGTGGCCGCCTGTAGTGTTCCTAAACTGGGGATCTGACATTTGCACATACTTCAGCAGTAACTGTGGGATACGAGGCCATGAGTAAGCTTCTCGCACAGCCACAACAAAGCTGCGCGACCGCTTCCGTCACATGTAGTGACATAAATGCCTCCCTCTTTCAGAGAAGATGGAAATGTGCCGGGATCTCTGTATGGGCTGGGTTTTAATTACACCTTTGAGTGTTGCCATTTAGAAGAGACAGCGACAATTTTGCTGCCTTACACACAATGGAAAAGCGTCTCTATGTTAAGCAGAGATTTCTTTAGGTCAAAAAGTATATTAAATTTAAAAAAATCCTAGTGTTTTCTCTGTCACCTTTATGGGGAGATCACAGGATTAAGAAAAGGTGGTACGAGAAAATTTGAAAGACTTTGGAAAATGGTCTCATACACATAAGTCTCTTTGTGGCTGTGCAGACATGAAACTACAGATGTTCAAAGTCATTTCACAAAAAGAGCATCATGTATGCCACCTGAAGTTGTATTATATCCTTTCAAGCAAGCTGTATTATGTCAAAATAATATAATATAACAATTTGACTATTTTGGTATGTTATTTGACAATAATAAAAGAAAAAAGTGAAGTCTATTCACCATTTTGTCCTTTATATTATTTAGCATCATCTATCATCTTTTCTGTTTTTATGAGACAAACGTTGGTGAGACAAAGACAGCAGGAAAAAGGCTACTTTTAACTGTAACAGTTGTGTGTTTTATGCCGATTCTTCCATCATGCGTATAGATATTGTAGCTGTTTTTAATATTTCTATGACTCGTACAACCCCAATTTCAAAAAGGTTATGACACTGGGTAAAATGTAAACAAATACAGAAAGCAATGGTTGGTAAATCTCAAAACACATTTTTTTTTCACAGTAATATTGTACCTTCATATCAATATATTGCTAGTGAGGCATTTTTCCATTTTATGAACATATTACCTAATTTAGAATTTGAAAAAAGTTTAGGCACGGGCAACAAAAGGCAGGAAAAAGTGTTACCAAAACACCTGGGGAAAATCTTGCCATTAATTAATTTAAAACGGGCCAGTGACATGATTGGGTTTGATTGGGATTGAAAAGAGCATCTTGAGGCAGAGACTCTTAGAAATGAAAATGGGCAAGGGAAAATGGCGAGAGAAGAAAAACCCAATCTAGAAATTGAGAAATAATTTTAGAATTGTTTTCCTCTGTGTACAGTTGTAAAGACTTTGAATATCTACACTACACAAGATCATTAAAAGATTAAGAGAATCTGGAGAAAACTCTGCTCATGGAAAAAAGGCAGAAATCAATATTAGGTGTCCGATTTCCAGGCCCCCAGGCAGCACTACATTAAATACAGGCATGGTTATGTAGTGAAAGTCTCGGCATGTGGTCAGGAATACTTCTGAAAATCGCTTCGTAAGAGGACAGTTTTGAAGTGCCATCCCCAAATGCAGTTTAAAGCTACATCATGCAAAGACAAAACCATATGTGAACATAATCTAGAAAGGGTACTGTCTTCTTTGGGTCAAAGCTCATTTTAAAATTGATTGAGACAAAGTGGGAAAACTGTCTTGCTGTCAAAGGAATCAAAATTTGAAATTCTTTTCGGAAACCAAGGAGGCTGCATCCTCCTGACTCAAAGAGCCAGATGGTCTCCCTACCCTTATCAGCATTCAGTTTAAAAGCCTGCATCTCAGATGGAATGGGGGTGCTTTACAGCCTATGGGATGGGCGGCTTGCACTTCTGGAAAGGAAATACAAATGCTTAAAGGTATATCAGGGTTTTAGAGCAACATATAGTAGACAAACAGTATGTAGATTATGATTTTATGCTTTTCTGTTTAAACACAACCAAACTGTTTCTGAAATAAAACTGTTAACATGTGAAAAGGTGTCGATTTTCAATATCAATTTAACAGGTTTCAGAAAATATGGAATTTACCATTTATGTCAATTGGCTGGAGGTAGTCCATTCCCTCACTACTTCAAGACTAATTAAGGAAATAAAAAGGCCTGGAGTTGACATCAGATACTGAGTAAAAGAATAGAAAAGTAAGGAGAAGAAAGGGAACAACTTTCTGTCATGGTGGAGTCAGCATTATGGTATGGGCGTGTCACCGGAACAGGCTCACTGGTATTTATTGGTGATGCTGCTACTAACAGGAGTAGAGGACAAATTGTGAGGTGAGTAGGAACATACTCTCTGTTTATAGTCATCAAATGCTGCAAAACTGATAAGACGGTGCTTCACACTGCAGCTGTTGGACCAGAATTTTGGTGTTTTCAGTCAGGATGTTTGGTCCAAATCAAATGGGCTGAGATGAGGGGTAGTTTGGTGTGTTTGTGTGATTGAATGGCCTGGGTGAAAAGTAATGGATCTTTCTGAAGAAGAATGTAAACGTAGTTTTCTACGTATTGTTATAAAAGAGGCCTTATTGACTTGTCCCTTTTTGTACTGATACTGGCTGATGTCAGTGTCTTTATATACAGTAGTTTGCAGATGTGGGTTGTCCTGTTTGTGGATAAAAGGGAACTTCTTCTCGTTGGCTGTACAAGTTCAACTGTTTAGTTTGTACTAAACAGTGTTTCCTGTCTTTGTCTTGTTCTTGTTTATGCACACGCTTTTGTGTTGCAGCATCTGGGTGTGTGCATGTTTGCACATAGTGCTGCATGTCCCCTGTCAAAAGGAGAGTGTTTAACAAATGACTGCCAAACCAGGGACACAGGGGCCAGGGACCTCTGTTAGGGAGCTGGCCAACAATAAATCTCAAAAATCAATATGACAGGGCCTGGGGTAATCAGTATCAATGATTTTTGAACTGAAATAAGTCCCTTGGGGAGAAGAATGATAAAATTTGTTGAGCTCCGAGCCTGAAAACATCCTGAGGATGAAGGATGGAGAAGAGGAAGAAAATGAGGAGGGGGGTTGGGAGAGATGGATTATTGATACTTTTTGCCCAGAAGCCTCTGGAGCAAGGTTAGAATCACTGTTATGCTTTCTCTGTCTGTCACTTTCACACTACGCTTTTTTCCTCATACATTTAATCTCATTTTTTTGCCATCTTTTCTACTTTTCTTTACACTTTCACCCACTCACCCTGGTTTTCAGTTGTGGCTTTTTACCTTTGACATAACCCCAGTCGCACTCCTCACCACTCTGCCTTTGTTTCTATCTCTTCTTGAACTGAAGGACTCAATTTTTGGACTTTTTTCCCCCCTCTTAATGCTTCACTATTTGTTTTTTTTGTTTTGTTTTTTTAGTTTTTCTTTTTTACACAACCTTTTCCAACCAAGTCGGCCTTCCACGTGGAAACAACTCAGTTTACAGAACAGACTGGACTTTATTGTCCGTCTTATTAGAAACCAACTGACCCTCATTCAGAGATTCACACAGTAATGCCGGAATCACTCCCTAAAATATTTTTTACATATGCATACAAGAAAAGAGAATACTAATAGTTTAGAGGTTAGGGTAATACTTTACTACCATAGTTTTTTGTTATTTTTTAAGTCATCCGAGAGACAGGATCTCATGGTCAGATATGAGGCTGAGGCCATATAAAATCATTCTGCTACTTTCCCAGTACCATATGATAAACAGGTAAAACAGATTATTGGACTAAACAGTGACATTAGGCAGCTAAAGACCCCGAGTTTTGTTACAGGAGTTGGTGAAGTTCATCTTGGTGAGTTAGCAATGGATTTGTCTATTTGTGAATTAATCATGTTGGCAGATTGCTGTGCAGTTCAGATTCACTGTCATGAAATCAAGGGTCTTGATTTTGTTTTAAAATTGATTAAAATTGTGTAGTGTAAAAGCAATTGTAAGTGTCTCTGACTGAAGAGGCCTTGAGTGTGACACAAGGAACCCCACATTGGCCCAGTTAGGAACAAAGCAGGACATTCTGCGTAGAGTATAACATGATTATAGTGAAATGATAATTGCTTTGTCAGTGTGTGTAAATGGATGAATAAGATATTTAGAGTGGTGCTTTGTAGACCCTAGAAAAGCTTAAAACGGTGCTTAACAAGAGACCATTTACCATTTACATTTGAAGACTGACTACTATCCACAATCCAAAAAAAAAAGACTGATCCCTGAGTGATCTGCTGCCCTTCTGCTGATCCACAATTTCAAAGACAGTTGATGATTGTTGAAGCTGGAAATTACTAAAACTGGTTTATTTACCAACACAGGTGCATTTTGCTTCTTAAATAAACATAAATTGATAATTCACAAACATAAACATGCCAGTGACTCTTCTAAAACTTGTTTTCATCTTTGAAAAGCATCACATTTGCTTGCAACCTTAATTATTTGTCTCAAAACCTTGGCGGTTAACTGACACAAATATTTCTGTCACAACTTTAGATCAACTGTTTTTCATATAAACCTTTTTTAAATTTAGCAAAACGAAATGTTATTGATACCTTCGACTGTCCGCTCTTCCCAATCCAGCTATAATTAATGGTGACTTTGGGACAAGAGACAATGCAGGTGAGTCCAAGATGAAAAGAGGGGCGAATGCAGAATCGTATGTCTGATTTTGCTTGTTCAAACCACTTATTAACAGTGTTGACAAAAGCTCTAAATCAACGAAGTGTCTTTTAATTATTTTGCTTGAAGGATAAGCAAATTAAGAATAATGTGGCATGGCAATCAATATGCACTGATAACTTTATACCCTAGTTTTCCAAATACATTAATATGAGTTGAGAAATGAGACATGCTCCACCACTTTCTCACTGCTCACTGTGGAGAAGAGATATTGCAATATGAATTAAGCATAAAAAGTTTACTGGTATATTATACCACAACCCTTTATATATCACACTGAAGTGGGAAAATAAATACTCTTCAGGACAGGAAATCCGTACTGACCTGTGTACAGAGAACTGGACAGATCCTGATGTTCCCCATACATTTTAAAGATTTTAAACTCCAATTTTCACTACTATCAGGGTGGTTGCTGGGATGCCATCTTGGCAGGAGCTGACTTCGGCCAATCTCTGTTATTACCAGAAATGGGCAAATTGGTGAAAAGAACAAGCCTTACTTCAAACATATATATATATGTATAAATAAATAAATCATAGAAGCATATAATTATCATGACTTAGCAGTTAATTTGCCGTTCATATGTCAGATTCCCTGAAAATGCTAAGCCACAGGCATCTGAAGATGTGTCAGCACTTCAGCTGTCACTCGAGAAACCAAACGCCTGATTATGCAGAATTGTGTGGCTTTGTATAAATTTACCTAATGAGGTCCATGAAAATTTACCCTATGTCGAGTAGATGTGAAGTCTAGCTATGGAAATCAAAACGCCTATTTTTTTTTTTCCATACTGTAATTTTTTATTTTCTTTTTCAGTTATAAAGACGAACATTTCATCATATGTAGCCAGCCCGCAGTTTTAAACACCAAATCAGGATTTGGACAAAGTGAAGCTGTTTGCATAATGTCTGGTTCTTGTTCTTGAGCAGGGGTGTCGCTTTGTTCACCAGGTGGTCTGAGCCCGTTTCTCAGATTTTCGATATGAGTTTCGTGTGCGGCAGCTGCAGGTCTCATTACAGTCTTTAATCATCACCTCCCATTTTTGACACTAGTGGGCAGGTGCAGAAATATTTCAGGGCAATAAACAGTAAAAATGTTTTCGAAATAAATTACAGCAGGTTATCATCCTGTCCCTTGTGTTGTCATTTGAAGCCTCAGCGTTTATTTTTTTTCTCGACTGATCCTTTCATCTCTCTCACGGAGTCTGAACCAACACGGTATTCAAACCAAAAGACAGACAACTGAATTTATGTTTTAACAGTTCTAAATAAGAAAGAGCTCCATATTCCATGAATCTTATAAACAATTAATAGATCTTACCTAAGATTGTCTCTCCCTGTCTCGCTGATTCCATCTGTGTTCTGAGTTTTTTTTCTTTTTATTATTTTTATCAGCACCACATTCATTTCTTATGAAGATTTACCAAAACTGCCTTTGTTGCAGAGGACATTATACTTTCCTGATGAGAAATGAGCAGATGTCTTTTTCTTTCCTCCTGACCCTTAAGTAAGAAATAGACTCGCGCACAAGGACACACATTATATTCAGTGACAGAATAAAAATGTTTTAAATTGCTTAAAGTGAGCAAATTAAGCAAATTTTACATTTTACAGACTTAGCAGATGTTTTTCAGTTCCTGTGATAAAGTCAAGAATGGTATACAATATTACATATATATATATATATATATATATATATATATATATATATATATATATATATATATATATATATATATATATATATATATATATATAAAATATTGGGCAATATAAGTAGCTACTTCTACCTAGTAGAGTTACACAGACCTACAGAGAGGTTTGGCGTGCAGAGTGGAGACCACTGGAGTGTGGCACAGTCCAGAAACAGTTGCAATGTTGTTTTTGGAAATCCCTGGAGATCAGGAGATTTAGTTGATTAATCCTCTAAAACATTTCAGTAATTTTTTGCATCTTTATATATAGTTAGCATAAGAAATCTCTGTTTTGGCTTCATCTATTTTTGACAAAACAGAATCAGAAAATGCCATAACAGCCTTACACTCCATGTCCCAAGAACCAGTTTTGGCAGATAAGGGTCAGAACGCCAAAGACCACACCTTCAGCTGTTACCAAAACAACACTGCAAATGACTCACATGGCCCTAGTTGCAAGTGATGTGCCCACAGGAGGGTGAACTCACATGTGTTTTTTTGGGCTGAGCCCATCTAGACCCCATTGGTACAGGCTCAGTCTCTCACTATTCATCAATTAGCCCTTCCCCAAGTGGTGGTTTTAGGGTGGGGCCCAGGTATGGCTAGTCCAAGACGGGGTCACGGACCACCTGGTCGACGCTAATAAAGTCGAGCCGACTGGGGCAATTTCTCTTGATAGCATTGCTCTTGGGATCATTCAGGCACACAAACTCCTCCACCATGATAGGGTGGCGATTCAAGAGGGGAGCATTTGGACTTGGAGTAGTGCCCCTGTTCCTCCAATTCAAAAGGAGCCATTAGCAGTGGTTCAGGCATCGTAGCAGCATGTGGTTTTAATGCCTTTCTAGACGTCTCACTGGGGAAGGGTCTCAGGCATCCCCAGCCAGGAGAAAGTAGAGACCCAAGATATGCTAGAGAGATTGCCTCCCAGTAGAGCTGGAGGAGGTGGTTTGGGAAAGGCTGTTCTGTGCCTTTCTGCTTAGACAGCCCCCCACACAAACTGAACCCGGGTGGAAGGACAAATGGACACTTACACTAAATGTATAGATGGCTCCAAGTGCATGTGCTTCTCTACTTTTTATTTTTCGCTCCTTGCTAATAAATGTTCTCCGTCTGCATCTGAAATTACCCACATGCATAAGAAGAAATGAATAATGCATGAGAAGACAAAGCTCAGAACACACAGCATAAAGGAGCAGTAACAGAAATTTACATCAAATGGCTGTAGTTTTAGTTCAGTCACCTTACTCACAGCATTTAGTTACCATTAACAGTTATTGGCAGGAATGCCAATTAGTAGTCGAGATAGTTTCATTCAGTTTAGACTGTTGCATATTTTAAAGGCGCTTTTGGATGGAAGGAGTTCTTAAGAGTTTGAGGAATTTCCATTTTTTAATTTTTATCTGCACCACATTGTAGTTGATGGAACTGCATATTTTGGGTCTCTTTCACTCTTTTCTTACTTCAGAGTAGCAGCTTTAATCTGTGATGCAACTCTAAGGTGACTTAGCTGTGAAGTTACTGGTCAAGAGGATGAAATTGTACAGTGATTTTGTGAACGTACAAAGAACTTTTGAACATTTGTAACAGGTTGTCCATATAGGCAACAGTGCTTTGTCCTAGGCTTTAAAAAACAGGCACGAAATGACAGTGAAGCTCAGGGTTCACTGAGTTTATACGTGACAGAGAAATTAATTACACTTGCTTACCATCCAGTCCATTTGAATATTATGTGACGTTAATGTTCCTGTCTGGAAAAAAAATATTATGTGCTGTCCTTGAAGAAGGTCACAACACCCCATGATCCCCAAAGTTACTCAAGAACCATTGGGTTCAAAAGTACCTTATCTTGGATTCGGTTGAGTCACATGATCACACTGAAAAGATGAAATCTGACATGAAAATGTCAGGAGTGTTCAGGAGACGGGAGGAAATCTGAAAGGTCACTGGAGAAAGTCTGAGCCACCTGCACACTGTATTGTTTAATGCAACTCTCCCACAATGCTCTGCTGAGATTGGAGCAGGATTGGGAATGCCAAAAGATGACGAACACAAGATGAAAGAGAAGTGTTGCCTTTTTGTGTGTTAATCTCTTCACTAGAAGAAAGTGAGACGCTTCTTTTTTTCGCTGTTGCTCTGATTGCTGTGCTCAGGTCTCTTGTCACCCTCGGCTCCTCTGCTCATCGTTTCATTTTGCAGCCTCTTCTCATTATCTTTTTAGCCCTCAGCTCTTTTCATCACGTCCTTCATCATTTCTCAGTTTTTACATTCTCTCCTTGCCGCTGTCTATTCAGAGCACATTAGAAGCTTTCCAACTGTCAGCCAGTGCTGACTCATGGCTCTGCGAGTATCTTCAACAGCTTTGAAGTGAATGTTTTGTTGCATGTTGTTAACCTTTGCCACTGTTGACATAGATGACTCTTTTTTTTTAATCCCCTTCTTATTGTCTTTGATTAAAAAAAAAAAAAAAAAGTCCTCCTAGTAGGTGTATGTACACAAGCACAAATATACCAAGAATGAATAGTCACATTAATGGAGGTCAAGTTGGCAAGGAACAATAATTAAATACAGATTTTTCTATGCTTCTGTGTTGGCTATGACCATCATTATGTGTCTCAGTTAAACTCGTGTTGCCTCAATATTTTCAGAGGTGCACATTTTAGGATTTGGTGACATTTAATGATGGCAGTACAGATTACAATTAGTGGATAACCCCAACATGGCTGGGTTGGCTATCATGGAGCTTTTGAAGCATTCCTAAAGAGTTGATCAACACTTAGGCAGGAATGGTGGGAAAAAAAAAGAGGCTAATATCATTACACCACTTACGTTTCTGGAATGTGCACAATTCTCTCTGTGCAACCTCAGGACTGGGAATAGATAGGATTGTAGGAGGGGAGCCGAGTCTGCTCTAGTGACAAGTGCAGTAAACCTTCATGGGTCATCATAGTTCACAAAGACACAAAAAAATCAATCAAATGGACATAATCCCATTCACTCCCGACATGCACGTTTTGTGAAAAACAAACAGAAATCATGCTATTTAGGAGGCACACATTACTCATAGCCAGGACTTATGAAGTTAGATTGCACAGAGTAGTCCAGGAACCAGGAACTGAACTGGAAACCTTTTGTGAGGCACCTGCATCAGTGAGGTGCAGAATAGATGAAGTTTTAAGGAAACATTTTGAAACATGGGGGAAATAAAATTGTCAAACCACTTGGAACTGCTCCATCAGCTGGTAAGAAACATTCTTTTTCCCAAATAAAGTTTGCCAGTTTCTTCACTGTAACTTGATAAATGGCTTTACTACTTTATTTATAGCCAATTATTTTTAAAATAAATGGCCAAAAAGTAAAAAAAAAAAAAAAGTATATATATTTATATGTGTATGTACGTATATATATATATATATATATATATATATATATATATATATATATATATATATATATATATATATATATATATATATATATATATATATATATATATATATATATATATATATAACAATACATGTATACACATGTATATATGTGCATATATATTTCCCCTTGTTAAGCACATGCAGAGGAATGTTTAGACCATTTCTTAAATCATTTGCATACAATATGATCATAAAACCAGTAAATGTAGATCTCTGCGGAGTTGTGGCACAACATTCAGCTTTAATACTGCAGCTAATAAGGCAGCAGATTTGTGAGAGCTGAAGGACCCAGAGAGGTTTATTATCCCTGTCTTCCCTGGATCCTACAAATGGCCTGCATGCCCTTGTCTTGAATGTGCAGTGGACGTTCCCAAGGCTAACTGGTAGTTTGAAGCTACTTCTTTTCATAAAGATGTGAAAAACAAAGTGGCATACAGGAAGTGTTGACTTTGGCTCTTTGGGTTTCATAATTAGGGCTAAAAGAAGTGCAATCTTTTATTTGACCAACCAAACAAAGAAAGTTTTCTTTTTTTCTTTTTTTTTTTTCCTTTTTTACACACACTGAAATTGGACTTCTGCATTTAAGTGGCCTGTAAGCTGTGAACACACCCTGATGGAGGGAAGATACACAGGGATGGAAGCTGTAAAACTGCAGTTTTACAGTAATGTTGACGCTTGATGTTGAGCTCTAGTTCTGGATAAAACATTTATATCTAGGATGAGATATTTTACGTAATAAAAGGATTAAACGGTGTGAAGGAGACTGCTGTAAATAAACCAGTCATGGTTCATACAAGCTATAAATTAATGTGGAAATTGTGCAGGATTATTGTTGGCCTTAACATCAAAAAACTGTAATTGTGTGACTGCATGTCCCCATTTTGTTAAACTCCTGAGATGTCAAGCTTGGGTGTGAGCAGATTCTTGCAAGGGAAGATCACTTTGTTTGATCCTTATTAAAGGCTTATTACGGCCTTGCGTTCAGGTTATACTCTTGAATCGACAACACTGTTATGAATGCTGTGATATTCTGGCCAAATGAACCACTGCAAACATTTTTAAAGTACTTAAACAGAAACATGTTCTAGCTACTAAATGTGTAAATGCATTGTTTCCCTCCATCATTTTTTTTTTTTTTTTTTTTCGTTGACATCACATTTTATTCAGAGTACCTGTTAGATGGGCAGCTTTGGGACAGTGATGAGATCTTCACTGAATGTGACACAGTTGTTAAACCATCCTTTAAGCTTCGTTTTCTGAATTTGTGTTATGTGAACCCAATTATAATAAACTGGATTAAATGGATGATACATGGATATAAGAATTTGCCTTGATTTGGAATTCGATCACAACTGGATTATATTTAATTTGATTGTATAAAAGGTCTGATGCCTCAGGTTTTTAGTTATATGCCTACGCTAATTGTGGTTTAAAAGGAAAGATGTAACACTTAAATGGGAACTGAAACTTCTATACTACATTAAAAACTTATTTTTCGAGAAGTTGACTTCATCTGCCAGCACATTTTTAAAACCCAACTGCCTACTTTTATTAGTCCTTTAAAAAGTCCTTAACCTGGAAAGATTCAGATGTAGATCACCAGTATGCTCTTCAATGGTCATTATGTAACGACATGGTCTTTAAAACAGTTTGAAATGTTGCCATACCTGGTTTAAAGGAAAAGGTGCTGCATGTCTCTGAGCTTCTATTCAATTCAATTCCAAAGGTGTTTAGGACCACAAACAATAACCTCTGTTTTATTGGAATTTAGAAGCAAAGAATTAGTGGACATCCAGTCCTTGATGTCATTAAGTGATGCCTGACCTTTGGCTAAAGGTTTTATTTTCATCTGGCTTCATAGACAAATTGATAGGTTTAAACTTTAACACACTCTTTGTTTAATCTCATTGTTATTTTACGCACGGTATACTGCTTGTCTTATAAGATAGTTGTACACGTCAGAGAATATATCTTGTACAAGTTGCTTATCTTCATGTCATCTGTGACCTCCTTACTTTCAATAAAAGCCTCAAGAGGCCATCAGAGGGGGGGGCGCGGACAGAGACGAGAGCAGCTGAGATGTGGCTGGTTCTCTGTCCGTCCTCCGTGATGATGTATGAAAAACTTACTGACTTTGTCTTCCTTCCTTATTGTGTGTTTAATAAATGTTAGGTCGTTTTAATCCTGACACAAATAGAGCTGCGTATCATCAACATAGCAATGAAAATGATTGCTGTGGTTCTGGATAATACTTCCCAAGGGCTGCATGTGTAGACTGAACAAGATTGGCCCTAGCACTGAACCCTGCAGAACACGATAGCAGACCCTCGCCTGTACTAAAGAAACCTCATGAACATTAACAAACTGGAATCTATCAGATAGATCTGATTTAAACCGACCTAGAGCTGTCCCTTAAATCCCAACAACATACTCTACCCTGTGCAGTAAAATGCTGTGATCAGTAGTATTTAAAAGCAGCACTGAGGTTCAGCATAACCAGTATGGACACTAATCTATTATCTAAGGCCATAAGAAGGTCATTTGTGACTCAAACCAGTGCTGTTTCTGTGCTATGATGCGTTCTGAGCCCTGACTGAAAAACATATGTTTTACATACATAATGTCACATAGCTTTTTTATAACCTTTTTCAGAATTTTAGGGTTAGGGTTATAAAAGAGGGGCTGGAAATTGGTCGATAATTAGCTAAAACATCTGGGTCAAGACAGAGATTTTTTTTTAAGTAAAGGTGTAATTACTGCAACTTAAAAATCCTGTGGCACATATCCTAATATCAGGGATAAGTTGATCTGGTCTGGTATTTTGGTATCAATAAGAGAGATAACATTTCTGAGTAGTCAAGTTGGGATGGGGTCTAACAGACATGTGGATGATTTAACTGCATTGACGATTGAGGTCAGCTCAGGGAGGTCTACATGAAAAAAACAGTCTAGAGTCAGATCAGAGCATACGGGAGTCTCTAAAGCAATGCCTACAGCCACTATTGGGTGGCCATGGTTGATTTCCTCTTTAAGTCTGACAATTTTACTGCTAAAGAAGCTCATAGTCTTCATTACTGAGAGCTGCAGGAATGCACGGCTCAACAAAGTTGTGACTCTTTGTCAGCCTGGCTACAGTGCTGAACAGAAACCTCTATCAATGACGAATAATAAGCTGTTGTAGTTTTGCAAAGGGCTTTTTTATGTACTATTAGACTATCTTTCCATGCACGATAAGACTCTAAAGACCTACATGAGTACCACTTTCTTTCCATTTTATACACTTTTTGTTTCAGCATACAAATATGCGAATATACCAGGGAGTTAAGCTCCTATGGTTAGAAACCCTGTTTTCTCAAAGGAGCAACTGCAGCCTCTACCATAAATCACATCTGGTTTGAATGTGTTTATCTTTATCATGTTATTGTGTTTAACTTTGCATCAGAAGCGGTATTGCAGGGGTTTAAATAAAAATTACTATATAAGCAATAAATAAAGTGTATTTGATCAATGCAGGGAGTCAGCTGAAACTGCAGGAGATCATTAGAGTATTTTCAGAATATTAAATTATCTCAAGGTTGTTTTGTTCGCTCCTTAATTTACTATAAAAACATTATTTTACTTGTAAGACTAGATAATTTTTCGCTCTTTTCAGTCTTGACCTGCATTTGCTGTGACTGTCTATTTAATTTTCTTTGCATGAAACCGTGACGATAAATTCTTGTTTGTGGGGGAAGAACCCCATGGTCTCATGACATGACACCGTGCCACGACAGCCTCTCTGTGGTTCATCATTAATTTAAGGAGTGATAGTGCAAACACAAAGCAATACCAACATGATGATGGCGAGACAGAGGTGCTGAATGAAACTTTAGTCAGTTAGAGGATACAGCTTTTAATTTGAGTCCTCAGCAGATCTGCGCCACCCTTCATTAACTGGCCCCGGCCTGCTCATTAATTTACATTTCTGCTCTAATTGGGCAAGTGTGTGTGTGTGTGTGTGTGTGTGTGTGTGTGTTATGGATGCTGCATTCTTGTGCTGTCAGTGTGGATTAACAGAGGTGACATCAGTGAGTATCATGCACTCAAAGGTACGTGGCTGGGCCATTGCATCACAAGGATGTGCATGCTTACAGGAGGCTTCAGTCTGGTCACTGGGAGTGCTGCAGGTCTTATTGCCTCAACACACGTTGGTGTTACTCTAAGTTTAGGAACGCTCCCATTTAATGAGCAACATTTGGTCCTCACTGATCATGATTGACGAGCTTCCACACAGCGGCTAGATTTCTCGTGATATTTATTTTTGAAGTGGTATTGATTGCCTCAACTTGGCCTCTCAGATGTTTGCAAAATTGTAATTATTGATATTTTAGTATTGCTAGAGTTATATACATATATACAAATATTAACATCGCTGAATTTCGTGCAATTGTCAAAAAAGGAAAGTGAAGCAGAAAAAAAGGCAGTTTTAAAAGTTCAGGAGAGTTTGGTGGCAGATTACAGCTGTCATCTGTCATCTTTCCTTAAATGTGATCTTAAAGATCTGCACTTAAAGAGCGGCACTTTAACCAAACAGTTCACTCATTCCAAATTACTTCAAATTAATGCAAAGTCAATAAAATAACAAAAATAGTC
Organism: Xenentodon cancila; assembly: GCA_014839995.1. Lineage (NCBI taxonomy): Eukaryota > Metazoa > Chordata > Actinopteri > Beloniformes > Belonidae > Xenentodon > Xenentodon cancila. The sequence goes on along the minus strand of CM026213.1, from coordinate 5,979,453 downwards.
ATAATTACCCTCTATGACCTGGTGTACACATATGTGGACATAACACATTTGGTTGTCTATGTCATAATAATTTATTTCATAACGAGGGTCAAAAGTAACAAGAAAAACAAATGCACCAGATCTCAGGAGGGTATGACATGTACGAGAAAAATGATGGCGCTATGCTTTTGGGTGGTGAATTCCTATTTCTTTTGAAAAATGTACCCCTAGAGCTCTATATTTCATGTTTGTGTGACTTGCATTACAAACGGTTGCATATGCACACGCACAGACCATTTCCAACACTTTTGCAGTCAAAAAGTCTCATATTCAAAGTTCTTTTCATGACTTGCAGTTAAGTAAAAGCTGTTGATTCATCCACATTTTTAAGCCTCCATATGTCCTGCAGCACTACTCTGCTGAGCCACTAATTCCTTAAACAGTAGTTTTATTTCCCAAACCTAAAATAGATTTATTAAGCACTAGTTGTGTCATCAGCTTCACTGACAGGTGTGCTCGCCGATGGTGGATCTAGCTGATGGAAAAGGCTTTCAACCCTCATTACAAGCACTACAACGAGCACTCTCTCTGCTCTAAACTTAACTCCATTAAGACATTACAGGTGGCAGATATATAGCAGACTGCACTGGTAATTATATACCGCTTCCAAGCAGTTTGGATATTTAGATTCATATCCATAACAATCATATCCATAAACCATCACAGAGTTCATTTCACGCAGGCTGCAGACCATGCCAAAAAAGGTTTTTGGAGCAATTTAATCCTGAAGTGGATATAAGGCAAAAGAATGTACCCAACTGAAACAGACAGTTTTACTGCACATGTAAGCGAGTTTTATTTTGTTTCAGATTTTTTTTTTTTGTATTAGTTTTTCTAATATCCTATTATTTATGCGTGTCATAAGCAGCAACAGCCAAGCGTAATAGTCATGGAGGGCTGTTCTAGTACTGCTGAAAAACATTTTAATGCAACTTAAAACTTAAAAAGTGATTTTATTTTACGTTGTTTTGGTTTCCTGATGGCAAGGGTCCGCATAAATTATTCATTTGTGTTTTAGAAATAGGACTACATTATTTTATAGCTTATAAGCTGTTGAAGTCAATGACCCGTGGGGTCATCAATCTTTTGTTACTGGTTTACCTGGTTTTGGTCACATGAAAATAAATGTGTCAATGACTGTGACTCCACCTGAGTAGGAGATTCAAGGCCGCAGTGTAGATGTTCAGTAGGTGAAACCTGAGTCTTCCTCTCCATTTAATGTCGTGTTTTCTTGTTTGACATCGCTGGCTTCTTGTGCACCTCTTTCGAACCGTCTGTCTCCGCTGTCCAAAAGTATGTCCTTTATTCTTGAGCTGCAGGTGGAGGGTTGAGTTTTGAGCCGATGAGCTGGCTCTGTTGCATTGTGCCACGTGTTTTTGGCGTTTCTGTTCAGTTGTTCATGAACGTAGAGTCCATGCTGTCCTCACTGCACTGGATTGATTATACAACGCCACACTGGTTCTTGGCTGACTTGACCCAGTTTGGATGTGTGCAGGTTTGAAGTACTATGTTGATGTATTTTTTCCCTCTTGGTTGGAAGATTTTAAAGCCAATAGTGTTAAGTTCTAATGATGTACTGTCTGTCCCCCAAGGGTGATGTGAATAAAAAAAGCAGATGTAGGTTTGTGTGTGATGGTTTCAGATAGCCCTGACTGTTACAATGTCCATCCTTCTCAATACCAGAAATACCAAAAATAAAAACTTGTTGTTTTCTGCATCCTCTCTGTTCAGCTTCATGTTGTTGTCCACCAAGATCATGTGTTCAGAGAAAGCCTCAACTTATAAGAAGTAAAGGCATTCACTGAAAACATCAACATATCAGACTGTACAGATAAATATGGACAAACACGGTGCTCACCACAGCACACCGGATATAGAAGTTTTAGGCAGTTGGATCTGACAGACCCAGCGTTTTAGAGTTAAGATGGTCATACAATTACTTCATCAATATGTATAGAGATGAAAATTGCATAATATTTGACCTTCAAATCCAACCAGTTACACCTTCTGCCTTAAACTAACCAGATAAAGCTGAGGCTGCTTGATTGGATTTAGATTACTTATGAATTTAATCTGAAATAATATATCTAGTTTCAGTATGATGTGGATTTTGTAATGTGCCTTGCAACATGCAAATGCAGAGCATTTTCATTGCGCCACGGATCTGTTTTGGGAAGTAGAAACAAATGTAATAATGCACCGACGAGCCGCTGAGTTGTTGAGTCTCAGTACAGACTGAGCAGAGTGGTGGCATAATGAGGACAGCTTTTAGCACTGACATGGGGCACCTGTGTGAAAAGGGCCAGCGCTTACTCCACTACCAGAAGTCAAAAAGACAGTTTTTTATTGTCTCATACATGATAACCTGAAATAGTATTAACAAACACAATCTTTTTTTACATTATTATTGACTTACATCACGTGATACAACTTGACAGATAGCGTTGACTATGAAAGTAAGGGAAATCTTGTATCTGCATCAACAGAAGCCACTGTTGTCAATTAATTGATTAGTCCCCTTTTTTTAATATTAGGTTGCTGCTTTGCAAAAAAGGGCTAACCCCTGTGACCACATCAGAACAGCGTAGAGAGTCCACGCAGCACGAGCTTATCCTGAAACACGGGGTGAGAGAGTTTCGACGACCCCCATGAAATTTTAACTATGAAGGATTTCTTTGCATTTCTGCTGATCCAGCCTCCGGGTTCTTAACCATTTCTGCTTTAATTCCCCCTGTAATGTAACCCAGGAGTGTGAAAGATCTGTGGACTGATCCCACATCAGAACTCCCTAATTGGAGAAACTTAGCAAAAAAAAAAAAGGGGCCTGGGAGGAGATGATCAGCTTAGAGGCGGCCCAGCCTTCACACGCTGACCTTATCTTGTTTCTTTCTCATCTTAGGTGATTAGTGAAATCCTCCGGAACCTGTCAGATACTCCAAATCAGCACACTGAGGTGAGTTTGTGTATTTTATTTGTTAATAGTTGCACTTGTGTTGTATTACGTGTGGGCTTGTTGCAAAACTGCATGGCAGCTTGGGTTTAATTTCACAAAGAGATGCTGATGGTGGGTGGAAAATCTCTAAACCTTCGCTGAATCCACAAAGTAAGAATTTAAAGGGTCTAATTCACCAGTCCTTTACTTGAACTTTAAGTTTCATTGCATTACATTATTAAGGGCAAACTCAACAGAAATGCAGAATGAGTCATGGCAGTGTTTTTGGGAGTTTGAGACACGGCAATTCCCCACGTTATTATTGTGTTGGGACCTGTTTTCAGCCTTCTGGGAAACATCATTATAACCATTTTGTATCCTGATGCTGTCGTGTTTGATGGTATCCGGGAGTCTGAACAGTTTGCAACCAAAGATTTTGCAGGACCACCATTTTGCTGGATTGTTATTTGCACTTTACCACGTTAGTCCAGAAGGGACAAACCTAACCATGGCTTCAGGGTGGAGAGTCTTTGTAGTGTTGGGTACCAATGTCAAGAGACTGCCGAGGTAGGAATGTTTGTTTGGTTTCAGTCTGCAGTTCATGCCAAAAAGTGAGCTTTTGAATCTAGTTTAAAAGCCAGTTTAGGTCTTTCATTCACTACACTTTTAATCCACCATTTAATGGTTCTCATGTTCTGGATCACTGATTAAAATTAAAAATGAAGCTGGTTGATGGATGGATTGGATCATTATTGATTTGCTAAATTATGGCCTCATTAAGATGTTTCTCTAATCACAAAACAAGTAATGATATTTGATTGAATTTGGAGATATGTTTGATAAAAATCATATCAACAAGTGTCCATGCTTCTAAATCAGCATTTGTACCTAGTGATAATTGCTTCTGTTTTAGATTTTTATTACTCTTTTTTTTCAACTTTGGTGCTGCAGTCTGTCCTCAGCTGTGTTTCCTTACACATCGTACGGTGTCTGTCACCTCAAACACACACATCTGTCACTGTCTTGTTTTTACAGCTCTGTTGTTCCCCATATGTGTCAAAATGTGTCATAACTGTCTTTTCACTTAAAAAAAAGTTATTTTGTAATGTTGTCTTTTGACAACTCAGTGTCCCATTACAGTTTTGTACCAACAGTTATTTCCTTCAGAATATTTAAAATGCTAACACCAGAACAAAATCGTAACACTAAGGTGGCTCTATGGAAACTATTGAATCCCACTATATATATATATATATATATATATATATATATATATATATATATATATATATATATATATATAAACAAAGAAACAACAATGCTCCAGGACAAGCCCACAAACATAAAGACACACACTCGCAAGATGAATAATAAATCTGAGGGAGGCTTGTAAGTATTTACATCCTTTGGAAAAAATAAAAAAAACTTCAGAGGTAGAGAAGTTTCCTGTCTGCAGCTCATCTCAAACATGCAATGCAAACCTCTTTGTTTAAATACAAAAACCAGAAATATATGACCAGTACTTCTCAAATTATTAAACGTATGCTATGGCACTCTTTTGATGTGATTAAAAGTCTCTGTTACACGCTCATAGTCACCAGCCAGAATATAATTGTGTGAAAGAGACGTTAGTAAGCATTTCGTTCCTCTAAAAGTTAATTTTAGCTTAAAGTTTGCTGGGCAGAAAAGTAAGTCAGACATTGAAGTTGACGTATTTCATAACACAGCAGCAGTTGTTGTTGCTCCTGGCATTGCCCCTGCGTACTTCTGTTTGATTTCTGTTGTTTGCTTTAGGAAACACCTGTGAAATCAGCCTAACTGCTCTTGAAACATGACAGTATGTGCCAGAATATTCGTCGCTGCTCTGTGCCTTTGTATTTATCTGCACCAGTAAAAACAGAGTCAACAAGAAAAGGCGTCTGGCTCCCATTACACTCCGAAGCAGATGCTGTGTAGGCCTGAATTCAAGAGGGGGACCTGTGCTTTTCTGCTCGGCTTCACCTCTGAAAAACACCTGTGGTGAAAAGCAGCTCAGGAAATCTGTGAAGCGAGGGAGACGCACACAAAGCACTAAACTAAAACGTGTACAGGGAGCTACTTTTTATCTTTGCAGAACTTCTTTTTTTCTTTATTGTTTATCCTTTCTTGTTTTCTGAACAAATCACCGCACAAACAGCTTCCACTGTTTGTTTCTTGTGTCAGACCATTTTCAAGTAATAAAATCTTATGCATCATTTCCCTCTATTATTTTTTTAACAAACCATTTTAGAGACCAGTCTTGCAACTAAGTTGCTGTCAGATCATTTTGCATGCAACAACTCTGCTCCAGCAACTAGTCATGTCTCCCGATCGAAACTAAAATAAATAATCTAATCTGAATAGTTGGCTGACTCTAAAGGTCGCATAGTCTGAAACTGTATTGTAGAATGAAAATTGTGTGAAAGAAAAAGTGCCAAATGAAACCACAGAAGGTACGTGGGTCCCTTGATTACCGGTCCTGTGAATAATTCCACCCTCAAACCCCTGCAGCCTCATGCTGTGGATTGTGATTTGTCTGCTTACACTAAAAATTACTCAAAAATGATGCACTGCATGCGTCTCAAAGCAGGAGATGATGTTGGTCATTGCATCATGTGGTTGTCATGTGGTTGTGATTTTGTTCTCGGTTCCTGTTTTACTCCTGTTTAAGTCTTTTTTTGGGGATTTTACACAATCTTTACTTTGATGGCATGACTTACCTTTATTCATTACCTACCTATGCTCATTTTATTTACACGTATGTTCTAATTCTTTAATCACTGTCATTCTCTAATCATAGCGTCTGCATAAAAGGTGCCTTGTTATGTAGTTCCAGTTCATCCTCGTTCCTTCCTCCTAAAAGCTTTGTTTACTTGTTTTGTTTAGATGAGTGGATCTTTTGTCCTTTAGCAGAAGCACATTTATGTACTTTTAAGTTTGCATTTCTGTCGTCCTTGACTGCATCTGAGAAAACCGTCATCACCCTCACAACATATTTGATGAAACCTATTGTAAATTTGAAAACACCTGAATTAAAGGTGGCAGCGGCTTTCAGCTTTAAAACTTTGTACCTAACGACTCATAAGAAAGAAAGACGTTTGAGAGGCAAGGCGATAAAGTAACAAATGATCATATAAATGTAGCAAGTGCTCATATAAATGATAAAATGTCCTGTACCTGCAGCATTTGGTTGTGCCCTCCAGGGAGAGATGCTCACTGAAAAAAAAAGGGGGAAAAAAATGTAATAAAAACTTCTAAAGCCATAAAAACTAATTTGAGGAGCACCTAGTAGAGAACTATAAAACTTTAGCTTCATGAAATTTTGTTTTTTGACACTATAATGTTCTGGGATGATTGGACAGTAATTTTTATTGCCAGTTGTACAGGAAACTAGAGAGATGAAAGTCAGAGGAAAGAAGCAGAGATGCACAAGTACAATGTGGGTAGTTAAGTAAAGTAGTCAGCTGAGAACAGTGGAAGGGGGGAAGAATTAAAATATGTAGAGGTGGAGAAGAAGAGATGGGGAGCCGGAGGATGATAAAGTGACGCAGGTATGTGACGGCCTGGAAGGGCTCCGAACGTTTCCCGGCGGTGATCCAAATGCGTCTGAAGAAACCGACACAAAAAGCCCTGTTGGAAATGCAAACAAGGCAAGCAGAGTGGGAATAGGAATGTGAAAAGGGAACAGAGAGAGTGGAGCATAACACAGCAAGTCTTGAGAGAGAATAGTGTAAAAGGAAAAGCTTAGCTGGGACGCAGGGGGGATGCTTTTTGTCGACTCTGGCAGAAAAACATCGACATGCTTCCGTATATTGTTACGGTTACGACTCCAGCGACAAACACAAATGTAACATAATCAATAAGTATATGCTCAAAAAATGGACTTTTGAAGGGATGAGCAATTTTTGTCTACAATGTCTACTTATTAACTCTTATTAACTTAGTACATATTCTGCATATCACAAAGATTACTTTGTACTGTAATTTGTGCATTAGAAAGAATTGTTTCTGCTGTGTCAGAAATAAATAGATCCAACTGAAAATATTTCCTGTAAAATAGCCACATCCCCACAGGAAATGTATTATCTGAAGACCTTCATCTTAAACAAAACCTGAAAGTCGTCTGTGCTGGAGTTTTGACTTCACAGCTTGGGTTCTGTGTTCCCAGGGGATCGGAATCAGCAACTGTTCCCACAGGTAATAATCAACCTTGTAGCACAAGGGAAGAGGAGGAAAGATTTCCCAGTCTGGGATTCAACCTTTTGCTTCAAAGCGCAGTTCATCTCAGTCTATTCAGGGACTGTTGTCTACTGGGGGTCCTGAAACTGGTTGAGATGAATTCCCAGTGCAGCAGCTGTTTAACCCCAACAAATACTGTTCTAGCGACACAAAATATGTTTTTGGCCTATTTTCTGTTGTTAGAAAGTTTATGTTAAAGTTTATGGGTTGTGCTAATTTAAAATACAACATTTTTATTTGCACTTGCAAAATAAAATGGTTCTATGATATCTACTGTGTAGGCAGATGAATGAATGTGTGTGAGGGTGCCAGGTTTGGGTCCATCCTACAGAGGCTCAGGCCACTTTCAAAACAGTGTAGAGTATTGGATTATGGGAAAAGGTCAGTGAGGTAGTCTGGTCAGATGCACTCTAGAAATGTCCCTGCAATGTTCACATACTGAATACTTATATTATATTAATATTTTGGCAAAAAATAAATATGCACTTGTATATTGCATTATTTTGAAGAGGCACATCCAACATCAACACTGCAGAATATTGTAAAAAGATTCGGGGGAATTCTGGCCATTTTCAAAAGCACAGGCTCTTTGTGCATGCTGTTTTATTCCAAAATGACGCAAAATGTGGACTTTCGCACAACCTTTAATGTGTGAAAAGCACAAAGAAGGGTTAAACTGGGCCGGGAACGTCCAGGGCTGAGCCCTGACATGTAACCAGGTGCTGCGTCATGGAACAGATCTTAAGCAATAAACGTTTCTCTTGATTTATTGTTCTGAATATTTAAAATATTTTATTATATTATTATAATTATATATTATTTTATTATATTTAAAACAATATTTAAAATAATTAAGACAATTAAATGCCTTTATGGTTCTTATCTAGCGGTGGAATATATGATACTTGGAACTCTTTCTGCCCATCAGAGCTCTGATTAGAACTCGGATCAATATTCAAGTATGCCAGGATCGTTTTTTGTTTTTTTTGGGGGCCATCAGAGACGTCATCAGTGCTGTGTCCTTCAGTTCTTCCAGAGTCAGGGGCAGTAGGTGGTGAGGACGAGGAGGTCTCCAACGAGGGGAGACGCAGTTGCCAAGCCTCCAGCTGTCCCCAGCACTGGTGCATCCATTGTGCATCTGGAAGTGGTGGGTCTGAACGAAGCTGTACTCCAAACACAAAGGGTCACCTTTGCATTTTTGTCATCCCAAACAGTGCATTTCATCCTCATGGATCCTTCCTCCCCATGTGAAACCTACACACACACACACACACACACACACACACACACACACACACACACACACACACACACACACACACACACACACACACACACACACACACAGTAAACCCCAATTTAACCCCTGAGCTTTGTATTTCTAGTTTCCAGTGTGCAACCTGCTTGTCTATCTCATGTATTATATCCCATAATGAATGCAGGGGTCTTCTTGAATTCTGGTCCTCTTGGTCCGGTATCCTTCATGTTTTAGATGTTTTCCTGTTTTTACACACCCTGATAAAAATGACCTGGTGACATGCTGATGACAACCATCAATTCAGTCCCTCAGTTCATTTGTTCATTCGTGCATCAGTGTCCATGACATGTGTGTCCTGCGTAGGTGTGAACAAAATATTCCAGATTTTGCTTTGTGTTTGTTGATGCAAGTCTGCCTGTGACATACAAATTTGGAGAAGAAGCTGTAAAAGGTTGATTGTATCTTAAACAGTTAAAACACTAAATATATTTAGATTTGTGCTCGCATCTGTGACTGTGACTAAGGCAGAATGTTCAAATGTGCACAATACACCTAGATGGAAACACACTAAGTAATTCCTCCAAATAAAAGACTATATCACTGAAGTATTTACAAATATTGGTGCTGTTGGCATGAATTTTTTACTTTGCAACTGAAATATTCCCACTTTTTTGTTTTTCTCAGATGATGCAAACAGGCACCAAAATTTTGTAATCTCTTTTCAAGGTGTCATGTTTACCAGGCTTTGCAGGAGCATGTTGTAAATCTGTGATTAATAATAATGAGAAACATATTAATCATAGACTTTGCAATCATTTGAAAAGGTCTTTCTTCTCAAAGTGCATTTTAAGCCATCTGCTGTTTCTATAATTCAGACATGCTGTTAAAAATACCCAGCAAACCCTCAGCTCTTCTCTGTTTGGACTACAACACCAACAAAGGAGGGAAAGGAAAGCCTGTTAGAATTTTAAAGTGCTCCCTGTCACTTCCCGCAGAACAATGCTAGCAGGAAATATCCTCCCATGAGGCGTTATGATAATAGGGCCATATGCGCCGGCCGCGGTGACAGTAATTAATTGCTACACAAAACTTGTGCGGTCGCTCTGCGAAGTACAGTGCCCTCCATACATGAGTGCAATGATACGGTGGGGTTTTTATGATGCCGACAGCAACGTTGAGGGATGACAGGGAGGGATTGTAGATGAGCTGGGGGTGGGAGGTTAGTTAATCATTCAACCTTCCCCAGGAGAAAGCAGCTACTCATCTGATTGTTTTGTCATAAGATTAGAATCTTGATGCAGCAGGAGATCCGTCAGGGATCTGCTGCACTGTTGAGCACACTCCCAGCATGTCTTACTGACTTCTGTGGTCACTTCTTCTGGGATATGCAGACATGCAGACGCCGCAAAGCACGCAGGGAGGGAGGAGAAAAGTGAGGACACTTGGAGGGGATACATGCAGGCACCTTCTAGAGATGAATATGGAGGCCATAAATCAAAGAGAAATGAAAGAAAGCAGGAGTAGATCATGAGAAGGTTGAAGGAATCAGTGTTGGGAAAAATAAAAGAAATAAATGAAAAAGGCAAACTGTGGTTCCTCTGGTTGGCCTGTAGGTGAGGTTCATTTGAACATTTAAACAACACCCAGAACATGACGCTCACCAAACCTATCGAGAACTCTTGGAGAGGTGAGTTTTTGTCTGCTTTCAAATAGGCCATATCATATGTCTAATCAAGTTCTGGCCTTAATTTGTGTCATGATTCATAAAAGGCCAATTTAAATTCAAAACAAACCTGAGGTACTTCATTTGAAATACAGCCCAGGACTTTCTGATAGTGAAATTAATTAAATTAATCACTGCCAGCTTTGATACAAACCAGGGGAACCTCACAGGAACTGTGATTGCAGTACCATAAAGCAGTAAGAGAAGTCCATACTGCTGCTCGGTGTCACATTGTTGGCATGACAACCCAGTCTTCAACTCTGTCCTGATCCCCAGAGACAGAACAAAGAGTGGAGATCGCAGAAGACTTTGATGTTGAGTTAGTCAAAGACTGCCCAGAAAATTTGAATAAGCTCAGCCTCCGGTCCTACTGAATCGCTTTCATGTGAACTTTGGAAAGAGTTTCAAGTCCTTAAACATTATCATTCAGTGAAAAAGACAAAAACAATTATTTAAGGATTACAGGGGTTATCTGCCAATTTTACACTTTACGCATGAGCTACTATATTTGGCATGGAGAAAACCTGAAAAGAACTTTGCCGTCTATTCTCTGTTAAGAGGGAACAGTTACGTGTGCAGGGAGCAGAGGTCATCTGCCAATCACAGGCGGTGGGTTGACCGCTGATTTCTCCAGTTCACATGTAGAAATGTCCTTAAACTCTTCATTGCCCTCAAAGTGCCAGTCAGCTTGTGTATGCTGGTGTGAAAAGGACGGGGATGAGGCAAAGCACAGGACTGCGGTGTGAAAGCGGATAGTACTTAAAAGCACTTTGCGTGATCAGCAACACCAGAAATATTGTTTTATTAATGCAGTCGTGTATTCATTGTGACTTTATTTCCAGGTTGTAGTTAGGGTTTGAAGTATTCTGGTTTTGTTTTATTCTGCTTTCAGAAAAATGGAACTTCGGAGTTAGAATTGCCTCTATTGTCATTGCATGTGTCAAAAAAACTAAAGTAAAACTACTCCTCTGTGGTGGAAACATATATTCACAAGACCTTAATCAAAACTAGAAACACATGTTATGACCAGTAGATACAATTAGACTAAACAGAATAAGAAAATGTACTGATGCATAACAGTAGCATGTAAAACCCACGCAGTTGTCAGTGCTTTTACTTGTTTTATATATAAATACTTTGAGGGGGCACTATATATATAGCTACCATCTCTTCTCCAAAGATACATCTTTTCTGTCCTCACAATTTAATTACACTTCACTTGTTGGTGATTTAAATGTAGCCAAGTTAAGGAGACCAACGGTTTGCATTAAATCTCCACGTTGATGGAATCTCCTATTTAAGAGTAGGCGGCATGGGGTGGTAGGCGATCTGAGGGGCATCTGGCACATTGCTGTTGACAGTTACTTTTTAAATTCAAGCAGCCAGATCAATCCGAGCTCACGTTTGATGTACAGAGACTGTTATTACTCTGACAATTGTCTTAAAATCAGACGCCGCATCGTTTCAGACCCCTGTCTGAGTGGACCCACTTGGAACTGAACATTCTGTACAAATGAGTCAGTCACCACAAAAGTCCACAAATAACATCGAGCAATAACTCAACCAGCGTCACTTAAAGGGTTCTTGACATAGGTCGATGTTTGTGCACAGAATTCAGATCCAGCACTGCAAAAGTGAAATTTATGGTTGTTCATACTGTCTCAGACAGCAAAGGTTGGTCTCACCTGTGCTACTTTGGGCATAGCCATGGACAGCACTGGTCGGAGTTAAGTGAGCCAGACGTGGTCCAAAGGTTAAAAGCTAGAGCTTCACATGGGTTATGGGATGTGTTGCATCGTCTCGATGTTCCCAACATGTCATAAAAATGGCTTTGTGGGCCAGACAGAGCTCAAACATCCGTGTACTGGTCCATTTCTGCTGCATATGTGGCTTACTTTAGCCAGTCACATTCATCCTGAGTCAATCCTGTCAGACCTGGGAAAGTGTAAGAAAACTGGAGATGAGGGCCACATTTGGGCTAAACCTTTTTTTAGGGTCTGGGAGTGACTCTGACATCTTCAACCACTGCTGAAATCTGGGGTTCAAGTTTATAGATATTTTAGCTTTACTGGTAATGAAAGACGAACTACATGACAACCTTTTGTGTTCTTCTCTGGAGCTTTATGGCATTTAAGTGCATTTGTAACAACATAGCTGTGCAACTGTATTATCCCTGAGTTTGGAAAATCATCAATTATAGTTTTACTAGTAGTGCACTGTTATTCCATATCATCTGTAGTCTCTCAGGTATGTTCTAACATTGCTGACTGTAGGGTCTTTGTATCCGTGTCATGAGGGATCTTAAAATCAAGAAATAATTCTTGTCTTATCAGGGACAAACCTGGAAAACTCTGATAAAAACCAGGATACTGTGGCATGCTAATTTTACCTTCACTTTATCTCCATTTTTATCCCCATCTCTTAATTTTTTTGGGTCACTGCGATAAGAAAACTAGACAGAACGCTGCACATTTTGCCAGAAGCAAGGATACTTTAATAAGTATGTAAAACAGGACGTGAATAATCAGGTTTCTCATGTTCTGGGTAAACACCGCATTAAAGATGTAATCAAGCCCTGGATGACGCTCCAAACTGGGTTACTAATGTGCATGTAAACACCCTCAGTGGTTTCATCACGCTTACCGCATCGTGTTCAAGGCGCCCACAGGAAAAGCACTATTAACCTCTCTAATAATGTAAAACCAGCTTTTGAGAACAGCCCTTTAAAAACCTTTACTTCTTTTAAAAAATCATGTGAAATTCAAGGCAAGAAACAAATGCAATACTTTCCAGCTGATTGTTTATTGTAATTGACTTCTTCTATTATCTTTATTCTAACCAGGAGTTAAACACACTTAAACCCAAAGAATCAAAGGACGTCTCTAAAGCTGCTAAAGTGTTTGACTTGAGGAGAAAAACAACACTGGACAACTTTAATAAAATAAGATTTTTTTTTTTTTGTAATTAGCATATCCTTCATGATAACACTTGATATTTACCCTTAATAAAGTATTTTTCTTTTCCTTCCCCCAGTGGAGCTGGACATGTTTTTTTTCTACACAATCAGAGGAAAACACAACAGAATAAAATGAACATGCAAAGGCAAGTTAAACAAATTAACAATTCACATCAGACTTTGTAAAAGAAGTAAATGAATAAATACACAAAGATAAAACGGTTTGCTACAAAGGTTCAAATTGAACATTATCAAGAGAGTTTGGCTCTTACAGTTCCAGCCTTGATTTTTGTGAAGGTGCTTTTAGTTTGGTTTTGATCCAATCTCATGATGAAAGGCCACAAAAAACATCAAAAATAAAACAAAAAAAAAAACAAAACTGGACAACTGCCATGCTTCCTTAATGTAAAATGTGCAAAGTATTAATAAACACTAACATGAGGTTGTAGGTTAACAGCAGCTGCCATGCTGAGCATGTGTAAGCTGTCAAACGCTGGTTTATGCCTCATCTCTGCCTTCTAAAGGTCACGGCTGCACATATCATTTAGGGCTGTACTGACGCATGTTATTATGAAGTTCACCGAGTATCCATATAGTTTACACAGGATGTAGAAACCATTGTTTTATTCCTCTCTTTTCATTCAAAGGATCATCTTCAAGCAATCCTAAGGCCACATATCCACTGTATACAAGCAATTTGGCATGCAGTTGCATCGCTCCCTCTATTTTGTTGCATGGGCGGCGTGGACTTTAATATTACACCTGCATCCCGGTTTCCTCTGCAGTTTTATGAGTATTCAGACTCTGAAACAACCACAAGAGCAGCGAACCCGAGCTTTTCTGAATGCAGTGATGCAGAACGCGATCTCAACTTTGGATAATGGTCTCGCGCTGGATGCCCTTATTTGCATGAATTTGACCAAAGCTCAACTCTTTGACACACTTGCCAGATGTACTGCCTTCCCAAGATCCCTTGCGCAGGCGATAAGCACCCACCTCGCTTTCCATTGCAAAAATTAATGTATTACATGTGATCTGAGCGATTTGGTTATTTCATCAGTTGCCTGCCACTTAAAATGCAATTAAATAATATATAAAAGATGAAAATGTGATGGTACAATTTGTTTGTTAACTGTTTAAAGTCAGGAAAAGCTCAATATGGTACATTATGATGCAGTTACATCATGATTTGATCTTTGATTTCATCTGAAGCTGAACAACATACAGTAAATTACTCTGAAGTGGTTCATGGGTTCAGTCTTAACAATGGTGGTTTAGCGACATTAGAAGAGCTGTGGGTCCCTGCAAATGCTGACTTCAGGCTAACCTGCTTATCCTCCGTGTAGTTCACAACCTAGAGGAGATGACAACAAATGCAGCGCGTGAGTGCTAATCAGCTAACTGGGAACTGGCGTGAATCAAGGACGGGACATGAAAATAAACGGAAAACACAACAAACTGAAAAAAGATATGGCTAAAACACAGAGCAAGGAAATGAAAGGTACAAGGTCAAAGTGAAACCCAGAAACAAGGGATTTAACAAAAACCCATGGAGCATGACAAGAGGTTGATTTATATTATGAATTATTCAAATATGCCTCTAAATTTTGGAGAAAGCAACAAAACACTACAATAAAATTACTGCCATGGAAACACATACTGCTAGAGTACAGATGGTAAAACTAATTAATTGCCTTTGGCAGACTCGAATGGCTCTTTATTGTTCTGTTTCTTACTTTTCTCCCCTCCTCGTTTCCCTTTCACGTGATTTATAACCAGCAGACGCAGAAAAACAATATGCCGTACATTTAGAGATGCACCGATCTGCGGAAGATTGTTTATTCAAGGTCATCTGCACGCACTGTAAAAGTTTAAACTGAAAACACCCAGGGAGTTCAAAGCTTGAAACCTGGTCTGCTGCTTCTTTATCTCATAAGCTTTTCCAGCATTACTGCTCATTTTCAAAAGCTTTTGTTGTTGCTCTTCAAGGAACTGTGACTTCTGTAATTGTAATTGTAATCACGTTGATAATTTAGCTTGTGCTTTGATATGTTTTTCTGATTAAAACAAAAAGAAGAGTTTTTTTGTTTTTTTTTAATGAAAATAAATGTGCACTTTTGTAACCGGTGACAGCAGAAACAGCCGAGACTCTCAAGTTAACTGCTGCTACACTCAAATACCACATATTTTTTATGAGTTTATTTATTTATTTTATTTTTTTCATTATCTGTGTAACGTTTTATAGTGTTTCCTAATTTTTTCGTAAAACCTCCAAATATCCTTCATGAACTGGTGTATGGTGTTCCTTTATAACGTCTTCATCAGTTAAATATTTAAACTGTGTAAATGGGCTTGTTTCAAGTGTATCTAGTTGCATTTGGGAGCGATGAAAGACACTGCAACAGCCAAACATAAAAACATATTTGCAGTGCAACGTTTAACCACTGTGACGTTACAAAGTTTTATTCTGTCTTTTTTCCTGTTTTGGAACAAAATTGGGAAAAGATAAATATGGAAATGGTTTTGTTTTTCCATTTTAAAATCAAATAGTTAAAAAAAACATGCCTGAAAAAACCACAAGCAGCACTGATGTGAGGAAACTTGGTAACAGGATGGGATTTCTTACTAACCACGTGGTGAAACTCAGACCTGTTCATTTTTGGCGCATAGTTCATGCCATGTTAAAATGTCCTGAAATAGGACATGATTCACGGGAGCCTAATCAACAACTGTTTTGCTCAGTGACGTCTTGGATCAGCCTGGAAAATGCCCAGTACAAGGTTTGAGGCTGAATATCCCCACCTATTGTAGGAGATTTTGGCAAACTCTGATCAATAATTCAATTTTCCTCCCAAGGTTCCATGCTGGGACTGAGACAGTAGGTCAATTAAATGACCTATCTGGGCTGTAAATGTGGCATGCACATGCAAAGCCTCCATTCACACCAGGTCACTAGCATTTATTGGTTATGGGACAGATGACAGAAGCAGCAGGAATAATTCTGAAGTGTACAGGAATCTACTGTCTGTTCAGATTCAGGCAAATCCAGTAAAGCTCACTGGACAGTAATTTACAGGACAGATGAAAGGCAACTCGGGAGATTTCAAAGTCAAAGAAGGGCAAAGTTGTTTTTAATTGCTGTATTACTTAACTGATCTCAGTCCAATTGAACTGCCTTGAGACAAGGCTAAAAGTAGAAAGAGCCATGGAAAAGTGAACAAAGCCATGATAAAAGCCTGGCAAAGCATCACAAAGTAGAAAAAAGCCATTCTTTGATGTCTATTGGTTCCAGACTACAGGCAATCAGTGGTGGCTGGAGATGTCAAACCCCCAAATTAGAGCATTGGTGGTGTTACATTTGATATGGCTACACAGACAGAAAAAAAGATGTTAGGAATACCTATGTGACATTTATATATTACAATTAAAATCAAGAATAATTTCCACCAGCAGTGGATTTCGTCCAAGGCAAATCCTGATGCATTCATCCAATGGCCCACTGCAATTATTCACATGCACACACAGGAGTTGTTTTCCACACCGTCCTCCAGACTTGCCTTTAGCAGCTGCAGTCAGAAGGAGGAGAGAAGCAGCTGCTGAATTATTGAACAAATCAAGGTCCCAGGCTATGTATTTATGTGATTTTTAGTAATGAGGCCGCTGGAGATCATTGCTGTTGGTGGTACAGAGAGAAATAAGGTCTTCATAAGATCTGTAGTGTGTTTGTGTGTCTACCACTTGGATCTATATATAACCTGATCACAGATTACGACTTAACTAACTTCACTATGGTCTGTTTCAACCATTTCCCCAATGACCTGCCGTCTGATGACTATATTTCTTGTTATATAAATACACTTTCCAGTGGAGAAACTGCAAAAAGAAATCATTGTGTTTTGGTTGTTGTTTTGCTGAAGCCTCTTCTGTTATGTTAATGCAATAAGCTGCCAGATACCGTGAATGTTATGAAATTCAGCTATTTCCGAGTACCTAAATAAAAAATAACTTAACTTTTTTTTCTTGGTTCTTTAAGATGTAAATAATGCAAAATACACAATGACCCAAATGAGCCACAAGAAACACAGATGAGTGTGTGATTTACGTGTGACTGCAGCAAATCACAAGAATAAACGTCCCAACTGTGGCTCATAGGCTGCCGAATCTACATCAGCTATTGCAGATATTGCAGAGGCCCAGCACATTTACATGAGGGATCCAATGAGTAATAAACTTCCCATGTCAGGATCTTAGCTGGATCTTTTCTAACTGTCCATGCAAGGTCTAGATGGTCGGCCTGATGGACCACATAAACTGTGACCAGGACAGAGAAGAAGATGCAGGAAAAGCATGAATTATTGCTCCGAGGTTGACAGGAAAGAACGACTACGTGAGACCTCAATACATAAAAATTTGGTAAATTCTCACAAGGTTAATGTCATACAATGCGTTTTCTTCTTCTTCTATTTCTTCAGCTAGTGAGTTATCACTGTTTGGCTTTAAAACAAAATAGTTCTATATCCAGGAACTTGTTGCCACCAAAACAGCCTGCATAGAAATCAACATAATATTCTATACGTCCACTCACAATTAGTCGCATTAGTCTTATTTTAAGCAAATATATCTTTGCCAAAAGAGTAAGTAAATGTTCTCGACTAGGAAATGTAAAAGTAGTCTAAAAATAGTTTTCTAATTTGCTTGAAACCTGGATTTTTCACTTTCTTAGAAATGTATTTTTGCTGTGAAAAGTAGCAATGATGCTTAAATTGTACTAAGTAGTGAGGAAGAACTGCAATTAATTAGCAAACAAACAAAGGGAGATGGGATTTTCAAGATTTTTGAAGGTTTGGAACTTTGAAACGAGTGTTTGAAAGTTTCAGGACGTCGGTAACTTCTTCTTTAACCACTTGTGCATAAGCTTCAGTGATGGTCGCTCCATGCTGAACTGGATTATTGGCTTACTGGGAATGAGGACAGGTGAGCTGCTGTAGATTCCAGGATAAAAGACGGTGACACTAAAAAACAACAGGGGGTAAAAAGAAGAATCAACGTCTTCTTTCAGCACACTTTTATCTTTATACTGCTGCAATATCCAAACATGGAAGAAGAAAAAGATGACAAGCAAAGTGACCTGATGTAATTCCTCCACAAGATACATCTAATTTTAGTGTTTATCCTTTTTGGTGTTTTCTTCTTCCGTCACACGTTCCATGCATTAAACTGTGGGAAAAGTTCTACATAGTAGAACATTATTCTTTTTTTCTCGGGAGTTTGCTGTTTCTTAGCTTGAATTTCTCTTCTCCGTTGCTCTCTCTGTTTCTCTGTGTGCCAAAGCTCTTGCTCTTGCTGCAAATCAAAAAACTCCAACAGAGCTGCAGAGTGACATTGAAGAGAGTCACCGCGATGCTTTTTGCTCCCGACTTCCTTTCTGCAAAGCATCTGCGAAATCCACCTACCAAGAGACACGCACACGTCATCTGTGTCATACCCATTCCTCGCTCCAGTTGAACTGATATGAGCCTCCACGGCTTTCTACACATTTGAATTTTCACGCATAAGATTATTTGATTGTTTTTACATCAGTTTAATTCTTGATCTCTTTCTGCTGATAGGTAGTGGCTTACTTCTCCTCAGCCCTTATCCCTCCATCTTCCTTGCTGAGCCTATTACTTGAACTGCTGTTTAAATGTTAAACAACAGCGGTGTTGTGGCTCTGCTTTGGGAAAACTGCAGAATGTAATCTTTGTAAAGTATTTAAGGAAATGTTCACAGCTAAACTGTAGCTTTGGAATCGTATTACAGTTATGATATGCAGGATACACTTGGCAGAGCAAAGAGATTCAAGGAAGAGGAGACAGTTTGAGGGAGGAGGGTTTTCCAACCTGCACGAGGCAGACAGATTGTCACTTTGTGCCTGGCAAAACCTCTGTTTTGGTATTTCAAAGTGACTTTCAGTGTTTATTAACAATATATTCCTGAAAGAGTTCCTTCTACAGTGCAACATTCTGGGAAGGGATTATTAAAGACTACACGTCTATTCTCCAGTCATGCAACCTGATATTGCCAAGCCATGGTTTCTATATCATCTGGAGAAAATCTAACATGACCTGGAATCTCTAACCAGAAGGATCCACGGATCTGCTGCTGCTCTTCAATGTTCCCAACTTTTCATGTTTTCCTTAATTTACTGTCTTTTGTTTAAATATTTCAACCAAATTAGTTCATACAGTTATGGCGGGGGCTGAAGATGTTTTTTTTTTTTATTTTATTTTCTCTTTTGTTTTTGTATTTGTGTGCAACTGGGTACTTCAGTCATCCTGCCTGCTTACAGTTTGCTGTCCAGCCGTCATCATTGCTACCCACAGACAGAACCTACACTGAGATCTAGAGAGTGATGAACAACAACCTGACACCCCCCATCCTGATCCTTATTCTCATAGGTGGATACTGGAGTCTTGGTGGGAATGTATTTATTTATTTAAGCAGCCACAAGCGTGGGAATTATCCATTGGCTGGTAAGGCAATGATAAGCACCATTTGTCCTTAAAATAGGAGCCAGAATCAAAGGTTTTAACTGCAATGAACCATGTAGCCATGTGACTGATTGTTTTGGCTCAGAATCAACAGAGGTGGGCCAAATATCCATCAGTCTACTGCCACTTCTTCCTACTCAGGGTCATGGGGGTCAGCTGGAGGCTATCATTACTGTCTTCAGTTATAAAGGCAGGAGGAACGCCATGGGCGGGTCGACAGTCCATCGCAGGGCCACATAAGGACAACCATACACACTCCTAGCATCATCCTAGAATCACCCGTTCATCATCACATGCATGTTTTTGGACTAAGGGAAGAAACCGGAGGAGCCGGAGAAACCCCATGCAGGGAGAACAGAAACTCCAAACAGAAAGGTCGAGATTAGAACCAGGAACCTTCCAGCAATGTTAATCACCAAGCCATGCAGACCAAATATTCATACATATTTTCATTTTTTGTGTGCGTGTTTATTTTCAGCTACTTCACTGCATCTTACCGATAAAGCTCCACTTTCAGTGGCACATAATTGTTTCTTTTTCTCTGCATTCGATGCCTTGCACAAATAGAAGCATACAGCTCACAGCACAACTGGATGGCTGCCAGTGCTGACACGCTCAGTCTGCATCTGTCCAATAGTGCAATACATGGAAGTGTAGCAACAATCCCAGCAACACTGATCAAACAGCAGATACAGAGCTTACACACACACACACACACACACACACACACACACACACACACGCACACACACACACACACACACACACACACACACACACACACACACACACACACACACAGCACTTTCTTATCAGCGGCTGCCTGTACAGGGTAGTACTCTTTGTGTGAGGTTCATTTTAAAAGATGGTACATTCAGAGCCACTTCAGTTCAAGTCGATTCAGTTTGATTCAATTTGAATCTCTCCGCTTCAGCCAAAAGCAATTTAACGAGTTGAATGTTATTCTTTGTATATAAGAAATGAGTTGCTAAATGCATCTTTGAGTGTGGACACTGAAGATGTCTGTGATTGATGAGTTATCTGATGTCAACAGAGGAGGTGCTTCACTCCTTTCTGTAGGCCATTTAACTCATGGGCATAAAATTGACATAAAATGCATGTTAGGGTGTTGCGTGCAACCACAAAATTGCTTTCCCATTTGCATATAAACTAAGGTCCACTTTATCATGTTGTGCAGATAGAGTAAATCCACATATCTGCACTTGATAAAAGCTTTGAATAATTGAAGGACATATTGCATGTCTTCGGCTGTTACCAGAGGAGCCAAGGGAGGGAGGGGCAAACTGATATCTGTGGAGTGGGTGCTATCTTATGTATTACTACAGTCACAATTTTTACTCTTCAGGGCTGGTATCTCAAGAATATACCTTAAATAAATGTCTCTGCACCACAGAAGAGATTATTACTTTGTTTTGTTGTCAACACAGACTTTAAATCTCTCAGCATTCTAAATTCCAGTAAAGGTTTTCAAAAATACTTTTACTGATCTGCACATTATTTGGCCTCGTAGTCCAACATGCCTCCAAGTTGAGTATAAATCTGTTGAAACATCCTGACTTCTGCTGTCAAATATTAGATGTGAGTCCTGCAGGATTGTGTGGTGCCTCATCAGCAATACAAATTTCCCTTCAGCAGGAAACTGATGAGAAACAATGTTTGTCTTCTTTAAGCCATCCAATAAGTCATTTGGGGAACAACGATTTGCATTAACAGAAAGAAGAGCCTGAGATTTGTGAGTACTTTTCTGGCTTTAACACTGAAGGAAAGACTTAAGAAGGGGTTTCAGACATTTTCAGCCAAAATAGAAAATCAAAGTACTCACACATGCACATTTCAACAACCTAGCAAACACTGTGTCTCCAAGTCAAACTTTCTAAATCTAATAAATAAATTAAATAATTAACCAGCCTCATAAATAAATGTGTGTCTCAGCGTGAACTAACTTGGCCTAAAATAAACTAGCTCTAACTAAATCTATTAAATCCTCCAAGGAAATTATATTTTTGTAGCATTACATATATTCCAGTGAGAAGAACTCTGAATGCTTCAGCATACCAAGATGTTTTGGAAATTCCAGTTCCCAACTTTGTGGGAACAGTTTGGAGCTGGCCCCTTCCTCTTCCAACATGACTGTGCACCAGTGCACACAGGAAGGTCCATAAAGACCTGGATTACAGAGTCTGGTGTGGATGAACTTGACTGGCCTGCACAGAATCCTGACCTCAACCCGACAGAACACCTTTAGGATGAATTAGAGGAGAATTAGAGCCAGACCTTCTGGTCCAACATCAGTGTGACCTCACAAATGTGCTTCTGGAAGAATGGTCAGAAATTCCCATAAACACACTCCTAAACCTTGTGGACAGCCTTCCCAGAAGAGTGGAAGCTGTTATAGCTCCAAAGGGTGGACCAACGTCATAGTGAACCCTATGGATCAGGAATGGGAGGTCACTTGAGTCATATTTGGGTCAAGGCAGTTGAGTGAACACTTTTGGCCAGAAAGTGCATCTTCAGCTTATTATTGAATGGTACATTAAAAACAAGATGGAATACAGTCATAGAAAACAGATCTCCCAAGACAGTCAGACAGAGATATGTCAACATCTGCTTTCAGATATATCTGAGACTCACCATTGGGCTCTTGTGGGTGTGGGGATTCCTCAACATTTCCATGGTTAATTCTCTCTCAGAACTAGATTATGACGTTCACTTTAAAAGACAGAATAGCAAATAAGAGTGCGAGGGATACCTTCAGACTGGAGAAATGGCCTGGTTCTCCTGGATTCAAAGGTAACCCGGTTATCAGGATATACTTTCTCTAAGTAGATAAAAAAAAAAAATTCCACAGGAAGACACATTTCTAACGCTTTACCCTGGGGCCTTGTTCCTTGTGTTCCTTATGCTTGACTTATGGATTTTGTCATTCCCATAAAAGCTGTCTTACACTGCTAACTCTTTATTTATTCAAGAAAAGTCAAAGTACATTTAACACATCTGAGCTCAGTTATGTCTTTGTTTAGGTGAACTATAAAAAAATTAAATAGTTTGCTTATTTGCAGATTTCCCTGTTTTCTATTTCCATGTAGGCTAAAAATTACATTATTTTAAAGTCTACAGTTTACTCTACATAAAAATGTTGCATGTGCACAAGATGCAGCGACAGTGTCCCTGCGGTGAACAAGGAGGTGAACATGCTTTGGCGGAGCCTAAAGGCAAAGATGCAAGAAAGCTCTTTCTACAAGCAGATGTGCTGTCAGAACCAGGCAAAACTGCATCGTCTAATTCTTTTTCTTTAGTGCATATGTTGCAGTTCAGAGGTTGTTGTCTCCAGTACCAGGATATTTCTGCTATGAAATAACATGCTGTCTACTTAGGTAATAGTTGGAAAAACCATCTAAAGGCAAAACTGTGAAAATGCATCTAGTCAAGGTTTTGTGTCATAGATTTCTCACAATCTCGTCTATGTTACTGTCTTTGTTGTCAAAGCTTTTAATGTTGTTGCATTTGCTCCACAGACACATGATTTCAAAGCTTTTATGTTGCATCCTCTCACAGCTCTCTGCTATTAAATCTTTCCCATGTAAGTAAATGGTAGAAAGGACGAGGATTTGTGTTCTTCAACCAATATGCCTGCTCTTTTTTTGAAACTTTTTTCATGACTTTCATGACCAACTGCACCTTATAACTGTCACTGCTTTCCCATGTGAAGGTGCTACAAAGCTGCATTCATCGATACATTTATAGTTCCTACATCATGATTGATGCACCCAACTGTTTTGTCTGGCAAAAGCTTTTAGACTAAGAGGCTTTTCAGTTTTCTTGGTCAGAGCTCCTATTCCTGTTATGCTTTATGCTGCAGAGCCACAGTTTTGTGAATGGCATAGTAGACCTCTTTCAATTCTAAGGTTTCCTGTGTTCAGATTTAATTAAACACAAAAAAAGTCAGTCTGCTCTTTAAAAGTTCTTAGAATTAGATGAATAAAATGTTGGCCCCATGCGAGTTGCCCACTTGGCTTCACTTACGTGGTTAGCCCCAGTTGGAAGCGGATAAGACAACCATTTTGGGCCCATTTGGACAATTCCATATGAGGCCTCATTTTTGAGTCTGTTTATATCCCTGATGGATCACACACGGTGGTTTGGGTGCCATATATTTCAACAAACTGAGACCTATAAAGTTTAAGTTTTTTTTTTTTTTTTTTTTTTTTTTTACTTTTCCTAAATGCTGCACAATCGGACTAGAGCTGAATTTGCTGGGACATCCATTACTGGGAAGGTTGGCAACTGTCCCAGTTGAGAATGATGGCAGAATGATTGTCTACGAAATGCAAACAGAGAAAAAAATAAATGGTTCTCTAAGATCACTGCTGATGTCTTTTCCCCATGTCATTGTGTTAACACACATCTGGATACTCCAAAGTGACAAAAACAGCAGAAACGCCTGTCTTCATAGAAGTGTTCATACATCAAATAATCAAACAATCGAGTGCATTTGATTATCAGCTCCTGGTTTTTTCCCTCGTAATAACAACGGAAGCAGTAAAGATGTAGTTAGTATTTTTTTTTTTTACACTGCTTTCATTTCGTTCCATTGCATTTGGGTTCATTTTTTTTTTTTTTTGTTTATCTGAGGTGGTATTTAGCTCATTTCGTGACCTTGTAAGGACAATTCAAAGAGAATAAAAGGTTGTTCTTCGCATGACTGTATGCAAGCCTCCTCTCCACCCCTAGACATGTATTATTGAGAAGGGCAGGGAGAAACTTAGTTTTCATTTGGCATGCTTATTCTCTGTTTAACACAGTCGCAGTTTCTAGATTTGTTCAGATGAGAGACAATTATAGCTTCGAGCAGCTGGCCTTTTTACTGTGATGCTACAATGATCACATGAGAGCTCGCAGGAAATTACTTCAAGAAATGTGTGATGGTGAGATTAACTGCTTCAGCAGGTTGCGTAACTGAGGGGCAAACTCAACATCCTGTACTGTACAAATGTAGCAAGCACACGCGTCTTAATTTCACAGCTTAATTACTTTGCCTCTGGCCAAGAATATTTAATTTAGAATATTTCATACATGTAACTATTCCTCTTATCCTATTAATTATAAACTAACCTTTTTTTTTCCCGCATTTGAGGATGATATGACCCCATTCAATATAAAAGTGGTTTTTGTTGCAGTTAACACCCAACTTCAAAAGTTCACAGTCCCTTTTGTCTCATTATTTGAATGTAACGGTACAGTTATGGGATGTTGAGCGTGTGTTCCGACGTCTTAGTAAATATTTTCAACAGAGATCAAACTGTTTCCAGATAAAATGTCTGTACAGAAAGAAAAGTAAATGAACGGCTGTGACTCAGTCTGATGTCTCTTTGGGACGTCATGGGTGTGAACGAGAACCACGCTGTAAAGTGCTCGGTAGCGCCTAACTAGGGCTAAAAGGCTCCATAAGTGCACAGCATTTGCAATATGTTTGTTTTTTCTGTTAAAATGTCCAAAAACCTCCGGTATTGAGCCCTGGATGGACACTATTGGAATCCATTTTTATTGACTTCTGAAGGGTGCCTTGTCAGGTTGCTTCTCGATGTGCCACATGATAGTGTTTCACATCAAAAATGTGGCTTTTCAGCTCAATATGTACAAGAATGTAAAGATTGAATTGTGTTATTTTACCCCCACAAGATGGCATTTTTTGCCTGCAGTGTTTGTTGTGATATTTGAATATTTCAGCTTAAGCTGGCAGTTTGTCACTTTAGTCTGTATGTTTTCACACGTATGAGAGACTTTTATTTCATACCCATTATCTTTGTCTGCGCTTCCCTTAGAGGGCCGTGAGTGCCATCTGTCATCCAGCAGTGACAGCCACATTTCTGATTCAGTGAACCCATGGCGATGGTGCCAAGCTGCACTAAACACTTCACTATTTTTCCATGCTTTTTTCCGTCCCATTTTCCTCCAGCAGAGTGTTAGCTCATCAGCGCAGGCCTTTCTGCCGCCTGCCAAAGACATAATCTACATCACTGCGCTTCAAGGGAAACGCAGTCACTGGTTTCTAAGAAAAACAAAAAGGCAGGCTATGATATGAGCAGTATGTTTCTTTCTGTAGAGTTTAAACACCGCGGGTGGATTGGGAAGAGAAGGATGACGTTAAAGTCAGGAAATTGGTTCATTGATACAGAATAAGATGACAAACAGATAACAAAAACAGTTAAAAAGAATAATAATAAAATGAAGAACTTTGGTAAAACGTTGGTGCAGCTGGTGCTGTTGGTTTCAGGGTCACCTTAAAGCAGCACAAATTTACTAAATTTACTTTAAGATAATTTGCTGTGGAAAAAAAAAATCAGCAGGTGTATTTTAATGGTATTTATGTTCCTATCGTACTCTAGAAGTATTATCTCATCTGTCAGCAGCAGCCTCTCCCCGTACTCGTACTCGTGCTTGTACAGCTGTTCTAAACTGTATTGATTCCCAATAAGGTTTTTCAGATAGTAAATCCATGTAAAATTATGAATGAAAGTAATAGAGGGCACAAAATCTGCTGATTATACTGTAGGAGGTGATTGTCAATAGGATGATGGGTAATCAGTTACCCTGTGTGGACCACATGAAGCAGTGAGCACCGATGTCTGTTTGGCCCTGATGGTGGGAAGTAATGCATTCATCGTAGCTGTTATTGAAATGGATAATTGTTATGTTCGGATTGTTCAAAATCATCGGGTTGATGATAAAAACGTATTGCATGTCATTACTGATGAAGACAGGGGAGGAGATGAGAAGCATGACTATGCAGACACCAGAACGGCCCGAGAAGTGAAGAACCGGAGAGAACGACACATACGGAGGAAACGCGGTTGAGCTTTGTTTTTGTCGTGCAACAGAAATGGAAGCAAAGAACTGGCCGAAAAAACAGTCAAACATATGACGGCTTCATTGTATTTGTAGTTTATTTGATGACAATCCAAAAGTGTTTGGGCTGCTGGTTTAAAATCCTAAACAGCAATTAAAGACTGCTTGTTATTCAAGTTTCACATGCATGTAAAAAAAATGTTTTGGGGAAGTTGGTACGTGAGAAAACGGTCGTCATGAACACAACAGAAATGGAAAGCATGGCCATTCCCCCTGCTGCTCCACTCCATGATGTTGAAAGAGGAATGTGCAGGAATCTTCTCATTCGGATCAGAACAGACGAGACAATAATAGTGGTTTGAAAATGACGATTTTGTTTTAATGTTCCTAAACTCCTAAACCTAAACTAAATGTGATCCTTTTAAGTAGGTTTTCAGTTGCTTTTGTAATGGCACAAAACGTCAAATTTGGCTAAACAATTGTACTTGAATATTAGAGCATTTATTACATTATTTTGCTTATATGCTTATATACTTTTATAATGCTTACTTTTATATACTTTTATAACAAGCCAAAAGTGGCTTGTAAAAAAAATAAAAGAATACAAAATCTTGAAACCTATTTTGCACTGTGGCAGTTATTTTCATAAATAAATGTTTCAGTGCTGGTTCTCTAAAACACTCAATGGCACAAGAAAGCATCAACTTTATGACCACATTTCATACCTTGAAACTACTTAATCCTAAAATGATGATATACATTTGAATTAGAAAACGTTTTTAATGTTCTGATTGCCCACTTAAATTAAGAATAATAAATTATTAAATTAACTAAAGATAAATGGCTATAAGAACAAAAAACCTCCAAGTAAAAAGTTGTCTAAAAAATGAGCAGATTAAACATCGTATTGACTTATGGAAACAATTTATTTGACTTTGTAGCAGCACCCTAAAATCCTTTTTTCAGACTTTGTTTTTACACATGGCTTCACTTTTCACATTTCTGACATCCATCCTTTTAAAGTCTGTTACTTGTCCCTTTTTTTAATTATTTTGTGCGGATTCCATTCGTTTTTTTTAAATATTTCCTGTTATATTAATTTGACTTTTCTTGATCTGTTTTCCAATCTTTGTATGACTGTCCCTGTTTTGTTGCATATTTCTGCATTATTATTATTATTAATATTATTATTATTATTATTATTATTAACTGAGTTCAGTTTACCAGAGGTGAACCTGGGAAACAGGCAGTGTTGCAGATAAAATATTAAAGGGTTTAATTAGATTGACGGCTGTAATAATGGTGTCAAATCTAAATGGCTTGAATCCAGCTGTAAATCGCTGTTCTGTTCTTCACATCGCTGATGATGACAGGAATAAAACGGCAGCAGAGGAGGAACACGCAGCATTCATCTGGATCCTGTCTGTGGATCGCACGCCCATTCCCTGTCAAATACGTAGTACATGTAATTTTCTTTTGTGCCACTATATGACATCCCAAAGGTAAAGTTTTTGTTCTAGATTCTAATTATGTTGCATTCGGAGTCTTGGTAGACATCAGGTCACTGCTTCCCGTCATGGGGCTGTGGCTCCCGGGCTCCCGGGCTCCCGTGCTCCCGGGCTCCCGGGCTCCCGGGCTCTGCTCACTTCAGGAGAAAAAGATAACACCGTCCACCCTCCTTGTTAGCATCGCTTTCACTTGTAGCAGATATTTTAATTATCTGGAAGCATATGCTGCACTGTCCCTGACATCGACTATCCCATTTAATCAGCATTCATTCCATGATTTCTCTTTCTTGGCCACCCCTTCCATCGAATTACCTCCTAACTCCTCTGCAGTTTCATTCCCGTTGAACAGAAACAGTTTACATTACAAACTAACCAGATGGCTGGAGCCCATTGGTGGCACAGTGATCGTTATCCTCCTGGACTTCTCTTGCTGTCTACCTTGTCTTCTTTAATTTGAGTCTCCTCCTTGAGGTCTCAATGTCGAAACTTCCCCAAACTCCCAAACTTTGAGGGTCTATGGTGTAAGACAGCTTGGCGCTGTATTTACAGGTTAGTTAGCACATCAGTTCTTTTAGGATTTGAAGATTTTTACCATTTAGATGAATTATAATGGGGCGCAATTAAATTTAGTCGTGACTATTTGTTTTCCAAGTATATCCAACATGCTGATGAAAATTTAACTGCAACTTATCTTACTGCCCAGTTCATAGTACTATATATATATATATATATATATATATATATATATATATATATATATATATATATATATATATATATATATATATATATATACACAGTAACAACCTTAATAACCCCCCACGACTTGGCTTTACATGGACAATAATAACTTATTAGTGAATGAAAACGTTTATGTAACCTTCAAAAGAAGCAGAATGATTGGTTGATGCACATGCACACCTTCTCAGGCGTGTTCTGGTTTGACAAATGGCTATTCATGCTTGGCACTACCTCCAGGTGAAGAAAGCTGGGCTAAATCATTCTATAATTACACACAGTTAAGCATTTTTTAGAAAGAGACAATATATGAAGACTGACTCTGGTGTTCGGGGCACCTTTACTTCATGTTCCTCACCCTCACCTCCAGACAAGCAGTGGCTTCTTGTGACACTCAAGACTCAGTTCTTCAGTTAAGCAACTTTTTAAATGATTAATTAGGAGGGAAACGGACACAGGATGATGGGAACAAAATCAAATACCTGAATTGACTGGCTCTTTGATGTGTTTTAGTTTTAGAGCTGCATCAGCAACTCTGAGAAAGTTTGGAAATGAGAGAAATATTGAGTGAAACAAAAGGTAGGAGACCACTTTTAAACATTTGCTCAGCATCTATCTTCTATTAAATATTCATTTAAGGTAATATAGTTTTTCATACAATTATGTGTAACATTTAAGGTCTATTTACAAAAATGCAATGTAGTAAAACGTTAATGGTTTTGAGTATTTCAGTTTAGTTTTATTTAGTTTTAACAAGCACATCAGTGGTTTTACTTTAGTTTTAATTTTGATATAGTGTTAATTTTAGTTTAATTTTAGTTTTTGAGGTATTGACTCACAAATGTTGACAAAACAATCTAGGATAAACAATGTATACAGTATAAAATAAACAATGTATACAGTATAAAAGTTATTTATTCCTTATTTTGAGTAATTAGAAGTAGAAAAAAATGAACAATTAGAAAAATGAAGCCGCAAACCTAAAAAAAACAAGGCACAAAACGAAAATGAAAACAGTTAATTTTTTTTAGTTTTCGTTTTATTTCAGTTAACAGTATTCTTTTTATTCCTAATGTCAGTTTTAGTCTTAGATTAAATAAACAACTAAAACTGGTCACATTTTTTTATATTTTTAAATTATGCTACTGCTATAAAACATGTTAACTGTTGGTACAGTTTTTTTTTTTTGTTTTTTTTGCAGTTTTTGTGAATGATTCCCTATTTATTAGTGTAAAATATACACCCACTCATATGAATTAAGGATTTACACATTATAGACACTCCCCTACTTTTGGGCATTTTTGTGAACTTTAATGCATATGAACAAAGAGAAGCTGAAGTCTAATTTAGACTGTAATAATAACCTGCATGTCCGCTAAGTAGTGACAGGAGCTGTCCATGGTGCAGTTCAGCGCTCCAGCTTCATCTATGACAAAAACAAAGGCCAAACATGGAGTCTTTTCATGAGCCAGTGCTATTTACAGACAAGTGGAACAAGCAGGGCCGGTTCCTGGCACAAACGTGTATGCAGTTGGTTCAGGCCACATCTGCCAGGAAGGGCCTGATTAAAAGGGTCCCAACTGGGGTCCAGTTCAATTCATTCAACACAAAACCATATTCCACAAAACCCTTTACTTATGACAGTTAATACAATTAATATCTTTTTCTTTTCAAATGAAGTAAGATATTTTTTTTATAATTCAATAATCCATCTTTATAATAGCTGTCTGTTTATTCAGTTTCAAGCAGTGTGTGTGGTGTTTGTGCTTGGAGTTTTTTTTCACAGCCACTTACAAAATCTGGATTACGGCCACCAAATTCCTAGGACCGGCCCTGGTTACAAGCTTTAGGCGAACATGTTCTCATCTTTCATACAATGTTGATTTAAAAATATGTCATTAGTTAAAATATTTGTGTATATATATATATATATATATATATATATATATATATATATATATATATATATATATATATATATATATATATATATATATATATCTGAGACCTCATATCTATTTAATGATATAAGTGTTTTTACAAGGGTGCAGCAAATTACATTATAAATACTTGTGCAATGTGCAAACAACATCTTGTGGGCTTGTGGGAGTGCATTTAATCACACACATATGTGCACATACGTGTAACAAAAAACAAAAAATCAGCTCATTACTCTTCATCCTCTCCTGTGCTCATCTAGGCAGACTTTTGTGGGGAGTGAGTTCGGAAATCCCTCCTGTTTTCACAAAATAAAATTTTTCAAGGGAGATGGAGAAGTGTTTTATTGTGGGACTTGAATCCTCCCTTATTATAAGTATAATTTTGAGGCGTGGAGTATATTGAGCAAGTAATATAAGATAATGATTTTTTTTTCATTCTAGAAAGACATGTTGGTTTATCTCTGAAATAAACATCCTCATTGGAATCAAACTAAAACAGGATTAGGAAGTTAAAAGTCAAGGTCTTACAAGAGCTTTTCATGATGTTCAGTTAATTTCCACAAAAGTTGCATTTGGTTTGACTGCCTGAGCTGCAGAGTTGTTCTATCACTCTATGATCTGCGACAACCTCTCATCTTTTAGATGTCAGAATGAGTCGTTGAGGTGAAAATGAGGTAAACTTTTTGATGAATTACGTCACACTCGTTTATTACAAGAGTGTTTGAACTACGAGATCAGGTTCTCAGCTGGAAGTGAAAAAGAAAGTAAACAAGTCGGAGTGCAAATCTGCTCGGAGTTGAAAGTAAATAGATGCATTTATTTATGATGACGTCTGTGACAGAAGGTTGCCTGCATGCGGCGCGACTCTAAAACCCCATCGCCGGGCCGGTCTGGGCCTGTAATTGGCTGTTTTCACACAGGCAGAATCAGACTGGGAATGATCCAGACAATCTGGCTGAGAGGTGCTTGCTGGGGATTTTCCTGCGTTAGATACGATTCCCACAGAAACATGATTAAAAACAGTCACGTGTGTCGCTGACACCCGTATACAAAGGTGTACATGTAGGGATAAGTACACACAGATAAAGCTCACTCTAATAAATGCATGAAAGATGGACAAGCAAAGAAGGGAGTGACATCTAAAGTCCAACATCCCGCACCGTCTGACCACAGGTGCAGGCCAAATAATGGACTCGGAGGATTTTCTCACTTCCATATAAACAGACAAAGATCTGTAGCCTGGCAGGAAAACATGCACGCACACTGATTGGTTGATTTGTTATTTACATATGTCTCAGAGGGAGAGAAAGTCTGTTTGGAGGATTTAAACATAAAAAGTGGACCATAAGAAGCTCAGGGTTTTAGTTAAGTCACCTCACACCAAATCACAATGGAAGAAACAGAACTTTCGGGAAATATGGAAAGTGAAAAAAACTGAATGGAATATTACTTCATTAACTCCTAAAGGGAAATGACCGACTGTTGTTGCAGTATAAACTGGAGAAAAGTAGTAAAAAACAGTGAAGTAGCGTTATGTAGCCAAGGAAAGAAGACACGGAGAACCATCCATCCATCCATCCATTATCTGTACCCGCTTTATCCGTTTCCGGGTCACGGGGGTCTGTCGGAGCCTATCCCGACGCATATCAGGCGAAAGGCAGGGGTACACCCTGAACAGGTCGCCAGTCTATCCAGGGAGACACGGAGAACCTGAAAATGAAAGTTAAAAAAAAACAAAACAAACAAAAAAAAAACAAGAAGAATAAGAATTGACTGAATTCCAATATAGTTGAACTGTTAAATCAATAAGTTACATTTGAGTTAAATTCGGAAATGGATTTTTCCTTTTGGTTATTTATCGGGTGTTTCTTTGAGGATATTCTGTTTCCCAAATCCCACTCAAATATATAAAATAATTCTCACATTTCTCTATTTTGAGTCTTTTTTTTTTTCTTCCATTTGATGTCCATTAGTTTTAGGAAGATAAACAAATGCTTTGAATGAATAACATCAGCAGTTTATTCTTTCATAAATGTACAGGCTCAGTGAAAAATGGCAGTAGTCAGCTGTCAGGTTGTCTGTCTTTTAAATATCCCTGCAAATTACCTCCTGAGACGAGCTTGAGCTGCTTTATTACACAAGATAGACTCATCCTCTAAAAGGTTTACAGCGGAGCATCAAACAGATCATACTCATATGGAATAATAATTGTAAAAAAAGAAGAAAAAAATACATAAATAAATCCTCAGCCCAGTTTACCATCTGTAATGCTGATAAGAAAAAAAAAGTTTAACTGGCTGCAGTGACCTGGTGTAAGTACTCATCCAAATGTGTTTTAAGGGTTTTTAGCCGTCTTTGGACTTCAAGACGCTTCATTACAGTGATAGCTAAGAAATTTGTCAAATTTTAAAACCCATGTGAAAGAAGAAAGCCTGGCGAATGAAGAGGAAACTGGAGAGGTGAAGAGAGGAGACTGTACGGGTGTTCCCGTGGGCGTCCTTCCCCTCAGTCTCAGTGGATCATTGTTTTTGGAATTATGAAGGTGAGTTTCAGACTAGAGAGCTACGGTGGGAACTGGAACCCCGTGGTTCCTGCAAGACCTGATTTAAGTCTTGTGGTTTTGTATTTAGCTCTCTATGATAGAGTCAAAAAGTGAAGTTCAGAGGAAGAAAGACAGAAATTGAGATGCAGAAATGCCAAGCCACAGAGTTTTACATCTGGAAAATGTTCCTCCCACAAGCATAGTTACCACTTTAAATGGAAGACAGATGAGACACATTTAAGCTGAAGCTGCATATTTTACAAGTTGAAATGCTGCATGAGTGTTTTACAAACTGTTGAATGAAAAACTTAATTGGACCTTTTAGTTTCTATTGAAAGAGTTTGGCAGAACAGTCCCATGATGGTGAGCATGTTAGTATTTATTCTCGTCAACCTTGTTCAGACCTGCCCTGCAGCCTGACTGTGAGCTACACGCATGGACTAATGTTCTGTAATTTTGTATGCATGTAAAGAAAACGTTTGTTTTAAGTTATTTTTTATCTCTCCCTGGGTTACTTTGACATCATTGCATCAATTAATCCTTTCAGCATCTAAAGCATATTATTTAATTCCGTACACATGTGACTGCACACTATCAGGGTAGAAAATCAGATTAATGCTACCATCCAAGAAACCCCCCCTTCTCAAACTGTCAACAATAAAGAGTTCACACACTGCAACAACACATTTCTAAAAAAGTATTTAAAAAAACTTTTTTTCAAGATAATTAGTCTGACGTTTTCTTTTTGTATTACTTTACTGAACTTTTTATAGCCTTAATTTTATGTATTTATTTATTTTTTTCTATTTGCTAGAATTCTAGTCAAGAATGTTTTTCTTTGGCCATTGGCAGGTAGTTCTCCTGTTTATAACGCAGCATTTAAAAGCATTTTGAAAAGATGACAATTGACAGTACAAAGATATGAGCAAGGAAACCGAAAGGTGCTGGAGGGTGATGAGGCCAAATTTGAAAAACTAACAATTTTCCAAGAGGCAAAACAGGCAAAGAAGTGGCTGCTGAAGTACAAAGAAAAAAAGATGAATATTTTTTAAGTAATTAATATAAAATGTCATACTTTGGGTGGGCTGCCAAGAAAAATGTCAAACCACAACTCAGAATGTTCCTCAAATTCCATTTGTAGAGGAAAAGTATGTGACCATTACAAAAAATACCTTCATTTGCAAAGAAAAACAATCTTTTATTACCTTAGATCAGGTAACTTATTCTCCTGCTGGACATGATGACCTCCCAAGTTTATTATTCCTGAGGCGTCTGACTGTTAAGAGGGCAGGTGGGATGTATGTGGATAAAGGTTAAATACAGAGATGGATTCTTCTGAAATGCTTGTTGTAAATTTAACGACCAATAGAGGTCAATTCTGTTAATCAGTCTAATGTAATTAAGCCTAATCAGCTGTATTTGTTTTTCTGTTTTTACCATCAATACATAAATAAATAATAATAAATAAATGTAATGTGCAGCATTGCTACTTTAACATATTGCAGCCATATAGGTTAAAGCTGTTAATTCAATGGCTAATGAGGACTAAAAAGGAAAAAGTCATGTCTTCTGACAATAATAATATATATTAGATGCAGAAACCAGCACACTGTTCCAGCTGCAGTAAAAAAGTGAGATTTATTCAAACACAGATAAGGCCTGCAAAAACAATGGGATATTAAGAATTGAACATGTTGCAGAGAACAAAGATTGAAATGTTCGTTGAGGTTAAAACTGACTTTTCTTCATCAAAGGAAATGAGAACCTTTAACCTGCCCTCTAACCATCAACCAAATGATTCTTGTATTCTCAGCTCTGTATCTGATCAGTGTTTTCCATCCAAATCCTTGTTGAATAATCTGCATATGGACGCCTGGCTTGGCTGGCATGCCTTTGCCAGATCCTGATTATCACAAGAGCCTCGCTGCATTTCCCCCTGTTTCTACCAGACGCCTGTCTGGGGTTTCCCCTTTTATTCATTGATTAAAATATCATCACATGGAGCTCCAGCTCAGGGACAGCAGAGAGGCTCCCCCTGATCTTCATCCCAGCTGCCCATTTAAGATTCAGGACTTGCCATGCCTGTTAGACAATGATTCTCATTGTTCTTTTTATTTTTCTTCCCTGCTGAGAGACAGTGGCTGCATTTTCTTCTTGCCTTATGTGGGAGTTAAAGGGGAAAATAAAACATCTGAATGAGACTTGTAGAAATTACTGGGTTTAAAAGAAATGCGGATTTGGGCTGTGGATGCATTTGCAGCTGAATCGTTTTCTTGGGCACATAAAACGATTTTAACCTCCTTTAATAATGAAACACCTCGGTTTTTCTTCTCAGAGGCATTCTACTGTGAAACTGCGGGATGTCACATCAAAGCACAAAGTATTCTGCTAACCTGGAAAATCAGTCTCGCCACAAACAAGCATGCAGGGAGAATGGGATCAGTGTGGCCGTGAAGAGAGGGAGGAAGAGCAGAGAAAAGAAAGTGGAGCTTTGTAGGAGAAGCTTTGTGTGGCTTTTTTCCGCCCTCACTGTCAGGCCACAGAACATTCAAGTGGAGGAGAGGAATTTGCATTCCCTAAATCGCTCCAGCTTTTTCTCCTCGACTCACATGCTGACTGTCTGCCATGTGCGCTCACACAAGCGTGTTTCCGAGCTCGAGGGTAGATCCATTTATTAAAGCCTGTACAAACAGACACAAATTAACCCCAAAGAAAGTGACTATCAGAAAAATGGATGTGACCCATGACTCCATGTCAGAGGACTCCTTTGTTCTTGGTGTTGGTGGACGTTGTTCATTCTGACCCTCACTGCACATTTGCTTGGCGTTTGTGTCATACTGACTTTTTTTTTGTTTGTTTTACAAATTACTGTTAGTATTTGATTATACAGCTTGAGCGTAACCAGCAGCCACGTTTAGTGCTAAAAACAGAAATCCGTGCACCGAAGTGATCAGGCGTCCCTGTGACTCCACAGTGCATGATGGGATACATCTACTGGAAACTCCTCCAGAAGCAACGCAGCCTCCAGAGTTTTGCATGCAGCAGATTGTACATTTGTTCACATATTTCATACTGCATTCAACATATCAGCAAATGCAATCTGCATAGCACGTTTGAAAACAATCATAATGAAATTTGCTGGATTAATAAATTTATTATAAAAATAACTCTAAACGTGAAATAAATATTTTGCTAAAATTTGACTATGTCTGTGAGGCAGTCCAATCAAATATCAGTCACATGAACGTCTCTACGTGGCTCATTCAAACTACACCCTTCATTGTCTCATTAAAGGCGTACATTGATGGTTATTTCACACTTACCACCACCGCCCCAGCATCCACCTTTGACTTAGTAATTGTATTTATCATTGCTGTGAGCTGGCTGACTGAACGCAGCTGAACAGTTAGTTAAACTGAACGTGAACAGCGAGTGAATGGCAGGGAAGAAGCAAGAGGAAAATGATTGTGTGGAAGTGTGTTTAAGGATTTCTGTTCTTCTCCTCCGACTTTCCTTCACGTGCCCTGTGGTAAATGGATTGCATTAATATAGGGCTTTCACGCTAAAAGTCACATTCATCCTTTCACACATACTTTTATCTGTTTTTTTTTTTTTTATTCTTTCACCTTCTCTACACACCAATGATGAAGCGCATCAAGCTGACTATTGTCAAAGGACTTTTAAACTTTGCTTTCTTACGCAGCTGATCAGTCAGGCATAAAAATGTCAAATGTAAAAATGTCAAAAAACATATCAATAAATAAATAAATTGTTATAGTTTTGGATGTCATTATGTGACTGCTGCCCATTTCAGAACATGTGACAAAATCAAATTCTTCCACTTCACCTTTTCTGGGTTTTCTGTTGTGATGCCACAACATTTGGAGAAACATTTGTGTTAACAGTCGTTATTGGACCAGGAAAACAAAGCAAAACTAAACGGTCATGTGTGAGCGTTTTTAGGGCTTTTCTGACATGAGCGAGTTTAAATTTGTTTAACCGTGTTCGTCACCGGTGAAGTTTTTGACTGTATGTGGTACAGCACGGCCTCATCTGTCCACAGACAGACTCACAAGTCCAAAATTATACCATCAACACTTTCACTTGTGAAAATGTGTCTTACTGAGTCAGAAATGTTTCACCACTCCCGTAAATGGAGTCAAGTAAATCATAGTACATTATTCACTCATGAAAAAACAGACTCCGCCCCGTGTATTTGCTCATAAAGACACAGTAGCAACAGCACTATGGGCTTGGAAAAAGGAGGGATCACCATGGCAACATAACACTCCAGCAGGTCCCGCCTCTTTAAACTTAAAATCTAGAGCCCACATGTGTTCTAAATCTGGCAGGAAAGCAGGGCTGCAGCTCATAGACAGAAGGCTGGAGCAACAAGACGCACAACGGCAGAGCAGCCGCGGTTTAACGAAAAAAACGGAAGAGAAGGAGAGGAGGGTCACAGGAGTCCTCCAAACGTCCAGGAAACTGCTCACTGCTCAGGGGTTTGGCCAAAGGAGGCGGGGAAGCGGTTTGTTATTGGAAAAGCTGACAAGCGAACAAGGCAGAGGGGAGGGGAGAGAAAGAGAGAGGCGGCTGTCTGACTTTGACTTGGTCAGTAAAGGCCTCATGCAGCTTCTTAGCAGCAACTCAATTCCATTTTTATCTGCCTGACACAAGTCGACTTTTAGCAGAGTTCACCAGGAGCTGAGAGGGAGGGAAAGACAGGCGTGAGTCTCAAAGGGGGGAAAGAAAAGAGAAAACATGGTAAGTTTGGTTTCACTGCCTTGTCGTGACTGCTCATTAACTGTGATTGTTGGTGTGGCTGTGGTGGGCGTGGAAGTGGGCTGAGCTTTGACTGCTGCAAGCTTACTGCTTCAAAACTGCAGCAAATTAAAGTCATGTTCTTACTTATTGTGAAAACTACATGTTTCTCTTGAAGAATAAAAAAAAATCCACATTTTGGGCTCATTGCGGGAAAAATTGTGTACATATATATATATATATGTGTGTGTGTGTGTGTGTGTGTGTGTGTGTGTGTGTGTGTGTGTTATTACTACTTTACAAATGCAGGTCCCTGGACTGAGCCTCGTAAATTTGATTAGTTGTAAACTGACAATTTGGGGCCAAACAAAGCTCTGGAATTTTTTTTCTTTCATTTAAAACTTAAATTGCCAGGAAAGTGATTTCCAGGGATGTTTGCTCTAAATCCTACTACTTTTATACAATCTTTGTATATATGGGGGAGACCGGGTGGGCTGTCTGCCCCGCTTCCCAGTAACAGTCCCAGTAACACATTTGGTTTCAATTACTCTGTGCCTCTTGGGAACAAGCTGCTATAAATAAGTTTGAAGTAGCGGAGTGTGGACAGACTGCAGGCTACCATCAGGGTCTGACTGTGGCGGGTGGGGGGAGGGTGGCCATGCACACGCCTCAACCCTGTGGTGTGGGGCGGTATTTGCATGTTGTTGGGTGGTAGTGGGCCTTGCTTCAAGAGTCACTTCAGTTTTTTAATCTGTTGTGACAGCTTCCAGGTCAGAGCGATTGTTGAAACGTTTTGGGTAATAACCTGTAAAAAGAGTGATTTTCATTTCCAAAGGCCAGCATCTCAGATTTTAAGTGTCCAAGCAACTGAATGGAATTTTGTGCTTCAGATAAACCATCTAAAATTGACTTGTGATAACACTGTCAGTGCATTTGAGACTGTGCTGCATGCACTTTTCATCAAGGCTTCTGTGTGCTGATAGCAGGCTTTTGTCAATAAACTACAAGCAGGAATGAAGGTTGTGAATGTGGCTTTTGATCAATTTACTGGCAAAGCTGCTAAGTACCAGACTTACTGAAGTAAATATAGCAATTTTCTGCTTTATTTCTCTTATATCAAATCTTGTTTAATCTGTTTTTATTGCAAAGTTTGTTTTGTTTTGTTGTTTTTTTTTTTTTTTCTAAATTTGTATCTGTCACTCAACACAAGTCACTTCAGTGTTGGACTAAATAGGTCCTCCATCCATAAAGCTACTAGTTTTGGTTCTGTTGAGTGAATTTAGAAATGTTATTCAGATGAGATTTAAAAGAACAAAACAACACACAACTAACAACTTAAAGGTTGATTATTTATTGCTAATTTATTTTGTACTACAAGTTCCAGTGAAAATAATGTTGAAATTCAAAATTCATGTTTAATACAAAATCATATAAATGTATCATATCACTTCTTGAAACTTTTAAATTATAATTACATACTAATTGATGTATTAATTGATCATTTTTACATTTTACAATTATAATAATTTGTATTTCTTTGTTTGTTTGTGCTTAAGCTTTCACAACATCAACTTCAAATTTCAGTTTTTCCATGAACATGACCTGCAGGAATGCTTGAGGCCATTAGCCGTTAACGGGAAGATGGTATCCTCGGCAGCTCAGCGGTGTGGCACACTTTGAATTGATGAAAAGTTGGCAGATTTTAAAGTCTTTCCCCATCACATTTGTTCCTAGAAAAGAAGATCTTTCTGACTGGTGTATGAGTTTCTTTCAGTCTGTCTAGCCTAGTTTTTTACATTTTCACAAAGTGGTTTTTCAGGCGCTTCAATAATCCAGTTTATCGCAAAAGTGTAATGACAACACTTTCCACATCTGGCAGTGCTGATTGTGACGTAGCTGGTAAATCGAACATCATCAACATCTAGTTTCCAGCTGTTTTTGGCCCCATTAATACAATGTAGTTAGTACAATGTCATAACACCACTTCACCACTAGTCATTACTGCATTAGGCTACGTACCAGCTTTGCCTCTGAATATTTGAATAATAATCTGCTGCCTTCAACTCTGTTGACTATTTTCTCAACAGTGGTAGCATCAATCGCAGTCATTTGTAAAAAAAGATGTCCATTTTCTTCAACGTTGAAGAACATTTTCTTTGTTTTGGAGAGAAGTCTGACAGGATAAGATACAGAGACTTATGAGATTACGCTTGTAAACACCGCTCCTCTGCAGTGCCACTTTTATCACAAATTCACGGTTTCGATCTCTTTTTTGCAAAAAAGTGTAATGAAAACGCAACTAGTGATGGTTAGTTTGAGACTGGTTCTGAAAAATGTTTTGCAGTCATTGAAGTTTATTTTGCTTTGTAGTCTCTTGTTACAGTCCTTTCACATACAAATTTTTAAGGTTACAGTTAATGCATATTGTTGGTTGTAAATAGGAAATGCATCATTAGGCAGCTTTCAAAAACAACATGGTTATATGGTTACATGTTGGACTTGTCAGAAGTTACCATTCTTCCCATTTAATGTAAAAGCTGCACAACAAAAAGCAAACAACCTTTGGCTTTGTTGTCACGTACAGCAATGGACTGCAACTCTAATGCAGTTTTGAAATGTTGGCCAAAAAACGTTTGACAGGTTATCTGAGACTGGACTGATAGGTCCAGAGGCCATCAGCTGTCAGCTTTTTCACTTTACAAACACCCATTAAAGGAAGACATGATGCAACAAAGCTGTAAACATACCACTATCACAATTATGACTATTGATTTAAGACATATTGTTGGGATGGGGATTCTGTGTTCAATGTGGGGCTTTAATGAGTTGCATATTATTGCTTTCTGTTCTCATTTAATTCGTGCAGCTGACAACAAACATTTGTTTTGGAAAAGAGTTTGGAAAGTGAAAGATAAGAAGCAGCTTTTATGTTATTCTGACCTGTCCTGGCCAGCTCTTTTGTCTGATCAGCGCCATCCAAACTTAAATTATAAAGGGTGTTTTTCCAGTTACACTGTTGCAAACAAGGCTGCTGTCTCCTTCCTTATGAATAGTCCTTCAAGGTTTGTCTGAAAGCTTTGATTTCCATTCTCCACAGCACTCACCCTGTTCTTTTAAATGTTACAAAAAAACAAAAAAACATCATGTTGACTTTGAAATTACACCTGTGAGAACTTGTTTATATCCAGACAGAAAGTCAATGACTTCTCAGACCCAGATACATACTGCCTTGGGATTTGCAAAGGTCTCATTATTCCAATTTCTTCTGATGAGATTGTCAACAGACCTTCACAAGCGTGACGAGGCCAAAATCTGGCCACGCTTGATTACACTTATTGGGATGCAGCAGCATTGGGCTCCTTTTGCTGTGAGTGGTCACGTAAATGAAATATGCAAATCAAAACTTTATAGCAAACCTGCAATCAAATTAAGCTCGACAGTTCTGAAGTTCTCGGGATTCAAGAAGGAAGACATTTCTGTGGAGACACTGTGTAGAAAGGGGTATATCTTTGTTTGTTTTTATTCTTGTTTTAGTTTATTTATTTATTTGACATTTAAGTATCTTTGGGAGTCTCTTGACATAACTTTTATCACTTAAGTATCCAGACGTCTGCTTTATATTAAAGCACCATGATTCTTTCCAAAACACTGACGGACCCTCAGTGTTGTTGACCATTCTTTGTCTATAGGTCATTGGATTAAACATTATAATTCAAGTATATTGTAAACACTTTAATAATCTCTGAAGGGAAATAATTAAGCAGCAGCACATTACTGACCTAGACCTGGCAGTAAAGCATGACTTTTTTCTGGATGTGATATGAACGTTATCTTCATGATTTAAAAAGATGTTTGTTAATTAGTTTATTATAAAAAAAGAAAGATTTGAGAATGAAAAGCCACTGCTTTCTCCTGCTAACAGCCAGCAGCCATTTCTGTCTTCTGTCGTCTTTGCGCTTGTTTATACAATGATTACATTTGGCTGAAGTTGCCTCCACCAGCGGGAGAGCTCCTGAGTCCCACTGCGACTCTGACATGTAAAACAGACCACCTGCTTCTCAGCACACAGCAGCTGTCGGGCCACACGGTTATATTGGGAACAGAATTGGCGCTCCGAATATTCCCCAACCTCCGGACCCCGACTCGCTGTCTCTGTCTTCTTGTGTGCTTTTCGCCGTCTTCCTGCAAGTGGCCTCTAACCGCAGTCGAAAAGCTACACTCGCGCAGATATGACATCAATATATTTACAAGCGACCCTAGAAGTGGGTCCCCTGGTGAACATGACATGGATCCCCTTGCTGTGATATGTGAAGCTCGACCACCGAATTCCCCCGGTTTCCTGACTGTAGACTTCTCTTGTCATGGTCTTTTAAATCGTAGTAAAACTGTTTCAGTATAGTCATTTTCTTCTTCACATACCCACACAAAAACAATTACATTTGTACCAGAGGAGACAACTTTATTTTGTTTTCTGTGACAACACTATAATAGCTATGTCCCAGCTCAGGGGCTGCATCCTTCGGAGGCCATGGGCCAGGAAGGCATGTCCTTTAAAGACCATAAAGGCTAAACGGAGCACTGGTAAAATGAAACTTTAACCTTTTGAGAACGTCCTGTTAACGTCATCATTGCTGGTCTTGTTCCTTAGCAGTGGTCCGGACTGGGGTAACTGTAACAGGGCAACCTATTCCTTAAAATGGATTTGTTTCTGGTTTTGCTACAGTCTGCAGCCAGACGCCTCTCGACCTGTCGGCTGATTTAAGCATGTTGGTGTATATTTAGCTGTATCAGTTCATCCGTCTATGGTGAAAGTTTGTAAAACTTCCAAATCAGAAACTGCTCAACACCATCACCATGCCTCTGCACAAAACCAGTCCAGCTTGTGTCCACTTACTTCTGTAACGTGAGGGGTCTCAGTAACCTCTGCAGAGTCTTCACAGAATGAATCCACAGTGTTTTACTCACAATAACTGTCTTCACACAGTCCTGGAACAACTGCAGTGTGAGCTTGTATACGATTGTCTAACATCTGCAGTGACATTCTTCACCTTGACTTTCCTCAAAATAAATGTAGGTCTGTTTCATCTCATTAGTCCTCTGTAGTTTTAGGCAACCCACGTCCTGCATATTCTGGTATCTTGTAAGGATGCATTTGTTTGATGAAGGTAGAACAGTTGGCATATTATCACAAAAACAGCTAAAAGACATTGTTGGGTCACATCAGTCTTAGTAGAACTATTTCTAAAATGCATTTTTAAACGTAAGCTGCTTTTTGTGTTCATTAAAATAACAACTTATTGCTTCTCGGCTCTTGACTTGGAACCTCTCTTATCATGTTTTTAGCTGAGGCAAGAATCAGAAATTGGTTCAGAATAATAACTGACCAATTATGTAATCCATGCAGGCTGGTGCTGAACATGTACACAGCAAATAAACAATGAGACATGAAGTATAAGACATTTCTTCTGACATGCAATGATGCAGTCACCTACTCGCAGTTGTGAATATTATGATTCAACCTGCAGCGGTGACATATCACTCATCTGTTAGCAGTGTTTGTTTTGGAAATGGAGCTGCTGCCTTGATGTTAATAACCCATCAAAGCGTATTTATTTCCTGATTAAGACTCTAATAATCTGATTAAGAGTCTAAAATTATTTAGGGAATCAAGTATGTTATCAATAAGCAGAATCAATAATGATGTCAATACAACGTTACCGCATCCCATCTCTAGCAATCAAAACTGATGTTTAATAAATAAAACAAATTGCCATGAAAATCACAACTAGCTTTCGTCAAATCTTAATGTAGATGCTAAGTTAAGTCAATATTCAAGAACCATTTAAATTTTTATTGCAGCTAGAGGTTTAAAAACAACATTTTACATATTTTCTTCATTGTTACTCAAAAAAATAAAGAAAAGGTTGGTGACTTTTTCTTCCCATCTGAAGTTTATCCTCACTGTTGATTCCTGCTTGTTTAGGTTTCAGAACTTAACCCATCTAGTTATGTTTAGGTATTAAACGTCTTGCCCTGTGTCATAGATAAATGAATATGTTGAAAACATTTAAAGAAATTAGGTACTATTGAAGTTGTGCATGGTTACATTAAATGCCATTAGTCATGGCATTTTTTTAGAAAGTGAAAGAGATGTCACAGACGGAAGAAAAGAGCGAATCGAAATTGAAGACAGGAACACAGGGAGTGAAAACTGCATTGGCTGACCTGCAGCTGATGACTCAACAGTT
This sequence comes from Xenentodon cancila, assembly GCA_014839995.1. Classification (NCBI taxonomy): domain Eukaryota; kingdom Metazoa; phylum Chordata; class Actinopteri; order Beloniformes; family Belonidae; genus Xenentodon; species Xenentodon cancila. Next base: position 5,935,154 of record CM026213.1, on the reverse strand, counting down.
GGTGATGGGCTTTTAATGAGATAATTCATTTGTTCTTGTAACTCACATTGGAACTGCACGCAACACAAAAGGCAACATGTTGCTAATGCCAAAACTGAAGACCTCGTTCCCATCACAATCACAAAACCTTGAGTTCAAACCGCTTTACTGTAAAAGCAAGTAAATGGAGGTCCTCTGGCGTCTTTGCTAAAATTGCTGCTTTTCTAAAAGATGATTGTGGATCGTTCACACACGTCTTGGACTGGCTTCCAACCTTTTCATTCCTCAGTCACAGCAGGGGATACATTAAGCTGCCAGTAGCCCATCATTCACTTTTACAACCACTTCAGTGCTAACAAAAGATTTTCCGAGAAAAAGAAAAATGTCGTTTGTGAGAATGAAGGTAAGATTAACTTACTGTGTGGGGCAAAGCTGCATAAAAGAACCCATGAAAAGCAAAAATGTGTAGCTGAAACACTTGACATAGTTCAGAGCTCCTCAGCCCTGATCTTCAGGTACCACTGCTTCAAAGGCTGCTCCAACACAACTAATTCAAATTAATTATAAGCAGTTTTGTTGGAGCAGGGACACCACTAAAAAAAACCCATCAGGGCAGTGTTTGCTGAGGACTTGGGAAGAAAAACATTGGTATACTTCACATAGCACCCTGCTGGATAAAAGTGTATATTTTAATGTATAATGGAGAAAATGGTCTAAGAGCAATGTATAAAATAATCATGTTAACCCAGCATCATAGAAAGTGGTAGGCCTCTCCTTGGTTTACTTGTGGTAACATGTCCCACAACAGCACTTCTCTGTGACGAGGTTGGAGGTTGTCTTAATTTCATTAGTGAATACACAAAAAGGTCTTTTGTTTTACATATGACATGTGGTTGCCTTTTTTATTAGTTCCCCTCTGCCTCTATAACTTCCTCGCTTTGAAAGTGGCTTTTCTTCATCTTCAGGGAAGGCAAAATATGATCTTTCTTCAAAAGTTGACACATTTCAATCAAAATACACCAGATATGCAGAACAAAAGCTCCCTTCTCATTCATGTTCTTACAGGTCTGATTATAGCAGCTAGTTTTAATGGGTGGAGCCACACAACTCCACCCCTCTGCCGTGTCTATTTAAAAATGTACGTGGTTTCTGTGTGCTACCCATCAGATGGACCACAAATGTAAAATAATGTGAAGTTTGGCCATAAAAATGGGGAGTTTGTATGGTTCTACTGTGATCTGAGTCTGTGATGTCACAATAACCTGCAAATATAAACGGCTCAATGAAAAATACTTTAGATGTTGGTTTACAAAGAAAAGTGGTTATGTTGTATTTTTTGGTGTAATTGTCACTTTAGACACCTAAATACTGTGAACTACAGAGAAGGTGATTTTTTTGTGTTTATTATTTTTTTCCCATGATACATCTTTAAAGCACCTTAGCTAAGCCTGGGATTTCTTGCATCCTTCACAAGAAGTGCTGCTAATTGACTTTCCAGTGTGAGGGGTTGAGGAAAATGAGAGGCAAATTAGGCTGAAAGGAGGAAGTGAAGAGGGAGAAAACTGGTGTGGAAATGAAGACAAGAGGAGGGAAGGAATTGCTGAGTGAGAGATAATTTGAGGATTAGACTTTGGAGAAGGAATCGAATCTCGCTGAGCCAACATCTTCCAACTTGGCGGTGCACTGAAAAGTAATTTACATGGAAATTATGACCTCACCCTCATTGTTTGTTGCATTTTTAGATCAGGGGAAATGGCATGTAAACCCCTAAAAGAGAGATTTGTAGTTGAACAAAATACACAGACATGTTGCAGATTGTATTCATGGAGACGTGTAAGTTTTCCAAGTTGTTTGTTTTTAACTCACTAATGAGCTGCATCAATTGACACCTGGAGGGTGAGCCATTACTGTCCGTATTATTTATCTTCTATCAAAGCGTGAGCCAGCCATCAGGCAGGTCACATAAGAGGGAAGTCTCTTGTTCATTAAATATGGCAGCCTGGCACTGCCTTCACTGTCTTTGTACATCATTACAGCTTTCCCGGATAATTGGACTCCACCGGCCAATCAGCATTTCTTCTTTAAAAAATGCCTCATATGAATAACAAATAAGAGGAATTAACTAAAACGTTGCTTTCGCTTTAAAGCGGAACCGGTGTTTTTCTATTGGAGGGTTTTATCGTTCATTCCAGCGAAGCTTTCCGCTTAAAGCTGATTGTGCTGTAATATGTGCTTGAGTTGTGCAATCACATTTTCAAAACATTTAAATCTTGATTTAACAAAGCTCTTGTAAAGGGTGATTTATGCGCTTTACTAATGTTTAAAACCAAAGATTGTAAAATGGTAAAGCTGCTAAGATTTAATGACGGCAATCAACTCAGAACAAAGCAAAGTAATACCAGTTGTGAGCTGGTGGAAAGGCTGAATGGCTGCCGATTGCTAATTGATGGTGTTTCCTAAATGTGCAATCTGGGTTTGAAATTGAGCGGCTCAATTATATTAATCAGGTCGTTTTGTTCACAGTTCACGAGCAAATCGTTGCTCAAGTTTCCTATATAAACTTGATTTTACGCTGTCTCAGCTGTCATGTTTTTAAATCCTCTGACTTGGCCGGTCATTTGCAGGTTAAAACTTCCCACATTAGTTGAAAGGAGTTACACCAAACAGTTGATTTTTAACTTGACCAAATGACCTGAAAACTGTCAGGATGTTTCCTGCTCTTGGAGTCAAAAATAGAGCCTGTTAGTCATTTCCTGTGATCTCTCCTCTCCTGGCTTCCTTCCTGTAGACACAAACCAGGAACTCTCTAACCTCTTGTTTTTTTTAACTTATATTTCAATTTTATATTTTAAATACTCGAGAACATCTCCACATTAACGTCAATATCAAATGCTTTTGATTACAGGAAAACGTTATAAGAACCAACCAAACGTGAGGGAGTTCACATTCAAGGCTTCTCCTTTTTCCTTTTTTCTTCAGTTAAGTGAGCTGATGGGACGCTGAGATATGAGGTCCTCTACACTGCTCGAGTTCAGCGACAGAAAAATCATTGTATCCAAAAGTACCTAAAACAACTTCAAGTGAACAGCAAGTCATTTTTGGTTAACAAATGTGCTTGTTCACACGACTTTGTGGCATGTTACACCCAGCTTGCATGTTTGTCAGACTTGTTCTTTGGGACGATATCTGAGAAAGTTCAGGCTTTCTCATAGGATGCATAGGATAACTGATTTCTTTGCTTTCTGCATCGCTGACTGGTGATTTGAGTGAACACTCCCCACCTTGTTACAATGCAATGATCCGTTGGTAAAAGTGCAAGGGACATAATAAGGCACCTGATGTCATTGTTTTATCTCCAGAAACCCCTACAGATCTGAGAGTAATTGTGGGAAGCAATCCTAGTCCAAAAGGATCCCACCCCATAACCCATAGCACCCAAAGGTTCACTTCCTAATGCACCAGAGTCTCCAGGACACCATCAGTTGTTCTTTATCTAGAGCCTGACTGGTCAGAGTTGTATTGGGAGCACAGGGAAGATCTGTTCATATGAAATGGGCAGTGATAAAACACACTGATCAACAACAACATAAAGTAAATTCAAAATTAATGTACCGGTTGGCGTACACAACTGGATGAAAAGCATCAAACTGTGCAACATTCTTCACCTCATTTTCCAAATAGTTATGAGTAAGATTTTCCAAACGTTCATCATTTGTTTTTGCCTCCCAATCTACAAACATTGTTACACCCTACAGTACACTTTGCTCCACAGTCCACTGCCCATTATTATTATTGTTATTGTATTTCAGCATGTTTACTTGAGGCGTTGGAGCTTCTCTTATCTTAAGTTTTCTTTCTTTCCTCTCCACCCCCCCCTCCACCCTTTTCTGTTACCCTGTCTGTGCACACCCATCTTTGCTCTCCTCTTTTTTTAGTCCATCACGTCCCTGAGAGATCGCAGCATGACCGATTGGCACTTACCATAAAAATTGTTGTTCTAAATAGTGCCCGAGTCCCTAACTACTCAGCCGTATGCATACAAATGAATGTTTAGTGGGCTACAGAGAAGATGGACAACTGCAGCTGAGCGCCTGTAATGATGATGCCGCGGATGAACGCAGGGCGCAGTAAATACCACAGATGTTTAACAGAAACCCTTTTAAAGTGGAGAGGAGCCAAAAATGACATTGATCAGGGAGTGATGCAGTCCTTTAGTTCAAAATAAAACTGCATTTTAAAAAAAGTCCCATTTTATGACAAATATCAAGCTATTCACGAATAGGTGCCTTATGCCTTAATTCACACGCTTGTAATAAAGCAAAAAAAAAAAGAAAAACTAAATTAAGGAAGATACAAATCCTAAAACCAGTCGATTATGTCATCTGTAAGAGCCTTATGGAGCACCTGCTTTAGTTCGAGACCTGAAGCCCCGTTGTGGAAAACGTCTGTCTATATCAGTGACGGTATCAGGCATAAGTAGTCCCCCCAGTGTGAGCTCGTACTATATGTCTCACAGAAGTGCCTTGAAAGGGAGATGAGAACTTATACCTTATATTTGCTTGAGAGCTTTTTGTTTCCGGGGTTTGAAATGGGAACTCAGTAACTCCAATATTAACTCACAACGCTATCAATTTGTTTTGGGGTAGCTCAGCTCTGAAAATACGCCACTCAGATTTGCAGGACTTTGTTCCATTATAGACCCACTTCAGAGCAGAAATACCCAGCCATCTTATCTTTATTTCTACCTGCAGCTTCACATCATGCTGGATTCACTGCATTACAGAACTGGGAAATGTTTTTGTTCTTCCCTTTGCCTCGCTGTTAACCGCAAACCCTCATTCTTGCCGTCACTCTGTCGGCACTTACCGTCATTTAGGGTTTTGCTTTCTTCTCTTTCTCTTCGATTTCTTGGTTGTGTTGGGTCTGGTTCCTGTTTTATTTTGAAAGTCTATTTCTTGGTTTCTTTGGTTCCAGTTTGACTTTCTTTGTTTGCGTCAATCCTGCTTCTTTGCACCTGTGTCTCATCAGCCCTTTTAATTGTCTTTTCCTTCCTGCCTGCTGATCTCATCTGTCACAATCTTGTCATTTTCCGGTGAGCTCTTTCACGGCTTTCTTTGCCTTCTAGTGGAGTGTTTTTGTATTTTTCTTTGATTCCTGCCAAGTGTTGCCAGATGTACAATCATTATCGTGTTTTTACTATAGTTTTGACTTCCGTATGATGTGCGATCAATAGTCGGAAGTGTATGATCATTTCAAAATCCCTCTCGGAAGGCGAGTTCTTTTTACAACACGTTAGTTACTATTAATCCTATTTGAAATCAGATTCAGCAGTCATTTGTTCATAATTGATGTGGTGTTTTGTCACGTTCTTTTTATTTCATCCTCAAACCACATTAGCCCCACGCCATCAGCAAACTCTTTCTCATTGGCTACAATCATTTTAGGCAAAATACCATAGTTTCCGGCTCTGAATGATAATTTTGTTTTCGGTGCCTGACAACATTGTTCCTGCCCATGTGGCTCTATGTTTTATTCTTTTGAGAGTTCAAGGACTTTTCTGCCACTCCTGACGGTGCGCGATCTCCTGTGTTCGGGTCCTCCAAAGCTCACTTCATGACAGTACTTCGTCTGTTGTGCATATCCAAATAAGTAATTCAGTTTGTTTTTGGTATTTTCATTCTTAAAGCATCCTGAAAGCACATGATCAAAGTTGGCTGATAAATAAACCAGCTTTTGGAGCTAATATTATTTTGGCTTGGTTGGAATTTCCTCATCTCAATTTGTGCTGGCAAAGCTCATTATTTGATTTGTCGAGTTAAATGTCAGAATAACAAAAACAATGGTTATAGATCAGTTTTCAACTTTCTAACAAATAGTGGCTTCTCTCTCAAAGCTGCTGAAAAAGAACATATTCTTTTTTTGTAAAGAAGACAATGTTGTATAGAGTTTTCCCAGAAACAAGAGGTTTGAACAGGGTGTAAAGTATAACAGATTACAGAAAGGATTCAGTCAGGATTGAGTTCAGACTAAATCCTCCTTCTCTCGAATGTTTTCAAAGCACAAATCTTCACTCTTACTTACCAGTCCTGTGTCAAAACTGTCACAGTCGCCTGTTTTCATCTTTTATAAATAATCCCAACAGCAACTTCATCTCAAGACATCCTGAATAACATTTTTACCCCTTTTCTTCATCTTTGTCACTTCCCTCTGTGTCCTCAAGTCTTTGTTTTGTGTGATTTCTTCACATTTCTTTTTACCTGGATGGCCAACTTGTGAGTCTACACCGATTGTCGTATTTTGATCTCTGTGTTGCTTCCTGAACTCACCCTCTTTTTTTACTTCTTTAAGGTTCAGCAGGGTCAGCAGGTTCCTAATTAGAGCCCACTTGTGTTTGAAAACTGAAAGGACTGTGAAGCACCTTGGATGAAAGTGCTCTTCACCAAAAGCACCTGTGAAAATACATGAAATGTGACGACATTTAAAAGTCACATTGGTCCATACTTTGCAAGTTTTACCTCTTTCTTGAGTTAATAAAATTAATACTGTCAGCCTGTAATTACTCCGGTCTGTTCCAGTTACCATGGTTACTGATTGTAGGCAGTTAAAATGCCTCTCTAAATTACAATCTGATGCTGTAGCTTTTAGTTTTCTCCACTCTGACGATGGAGTTACAGGTTTGGTCTAAGATCAACGAGTACTTAAAATTCTGTCTCGGTGTAATTATTGAGTGTTACATGGCTGAATCAATTGTTTAAGCTTTAGAGGGCTAGTTTTCAGACAAAGCTGTTTACCCTGGACGGTTATGCGTCACAGGGGCGTGAAGATGTGTCCTGATTGTGTGGCCTTCCAGTTGACTAGGTGCTGATGTCGCTGTCATGAACAAGAATCTCATTACCAAGAGTTAACTTAACTCCTAAATGACTTCCCTTCATCATTCACCTCTTCAGTCATGGCTTAAAAAATGAGATCAGAGAAATGTCATGGTCAGAGTCTGATGTTCCAGCCTGAGACAGTTTACAGTCTTATCTTAATTTACTTAATCAGTTGTGACGAATTGCCAATGGTTTTATGGCAAAATGCTGTCACTATCTCCTTTGGATGTGTGACATTAGGGCGTGAAGTGAATAACAGCAGCTTGCAGTGTTTGAAGAGTTCTCTGCTAGAATGGCCAGAAAGCTTGATGTTGATGACGCCAAGTTAAAATGAAGCTTCCTTTAACAGCCAATACCTTGATCGAAGTCTGTTATCATCACGGCGGCTTGTGGTGGCACAGTGGCTTCCTCCACTCGCTGCATGAAGACACATTCATGTTTTTGGTTTTTAGTTTACTTGCAGGGGGTGAGGAGATATGATCTAAATGTAGCAAACGGTGTTCTCTGTTGGAAGTTGAATAGAATGACTTAAACTACCTTTGGATATCAGTAAATGGCAAAGAGTCCGCCAGCAATTCAGTCATAAAAATGAAAGGGGGAACGGGAAGCTGTGCTGTTTTAGCGCTTCTGTGCCTGGTAACGTCATGAAAAACCTGCATCGTTAGCAAATCTGTGCTCCTCTGATGCACTGCTTAAACCGAACCTGAGTTAGGAGCCAGAGATTTGTTTGTCTTTTTTGTTAGCAGACCCCTGTGGTGTTTAAAAGAAATGTTGCCACCACCGGTAAACACCACAGTCATGCCTCTGAGGATCTGCTACCAGGAAGCTGCTTGTGGCTCCAAAATTAATATTTATTTACTGAGGTTTTGGAAGGAGTCGTCTCGTACCATCTGGTTGAACCGCAGTTGAATCCACACGCTTCCTCTGAAAAATCCCCCACAGACTCTTGCAAATAGCAGAGAGATCCTGATATATGGACACTTTAGCTGTAAGCCAGTAGAAGGTGTCTGATATGTTTTGGGATCTAGTCAGAATTTCTTGAAAGTAAGGCGTTGAGTTTCTTCTGAGGAGAACTTTGTCTTTGTTCCAACTCCTCTTTACTTTGGCTTTCACTTGGCTTTCATCTACATCAGAATGTAGTTTCAGGCATCTCAATGTACCACTCTAGACAAGCTTATTTTTAGACCTGCAGAGCTGCTGGGAAATGCTTACAGCTGACTGAAACTTTCACATGTGACGTTCAAATTATTTCTGCCATTTGATATAGAAATATTACATCAGCATAACTTCAACTTATATCTACATCTCAGAAAGACATTTATGTATAAAAGATTTAGAAAGAAAAGGATTAACGACCAACTGCTAAGACCTGCTTATACAGGGAAAGCGATCAGTTCATGTCAAAGTACAAAAAAAACATCTATGGTGAGAAAAAGTTAAACAATTTGTCTGAATTTTTTTTTAATTGTCTGTAATCTGTAAAAAAAATGAAATTTTGTTTTTTTTCCTCAATTTCTTGTTGAGGACAGATTGAAATGATAGCACTGGTTGGTCAGTTTTGGATATTCCTTGTCCTCTGACTCCCTTAGAGTCTCCCCTGAGGTCTTCTGGGGTAACTTTAACAAACTGCAAAACTCACCAAAGCAGAAAAGTCACTCTGACACAAATTCTCTCTGCAACTGAATCTCACATTTAGCTGGAAGCTGCTGGTCTCAAAAGGAAAAGGTGCACTCGTCACATTGACATCTTCACGCAGACTGCAATTGTAAATACACAGCACCCATGCAATGCACAACAAGACTAATTAAAAATGTTAATTCCTTCTGGTTCCAAGAAATGTGCCAAATCTGTCCAATAATAAAACAATAAGTTTTATATTATCACTAGTATTTTACTTGCGGTTTGATATCAGCATTCATCGTTATGCACAAACACAAATAAGCAGTGAAAAGTTCATAAACAAAGTTATTATTATTCAGCAGCAAAACATCCCTGGAGGCTGTTTCTACTGCAAAGCATATTGTGTTTATGGTTCATGACACAGTAATGATTAAGACGTTAGTCTATAACAGCAACTGGGGGGTGAAGAATTAAAGAGTGAGGGACTGAGGGAGGGGAAGCTGAGAAAAGAGAGGCAATTTAAAATCAGTGTCTCTGATGGGATAAGGTGGAGCAGCGCGGTGCTGACCCGTCACTGAGCTCGCTCTGATCTAAGAGGACTCTTCATCTTTCTCTCACACTTTCATCTATTTCTTTTTTTTTTGCTTTCACCTACTGTATTTCTACCAAATTCTGACGTTGGCTGGAAAAGTATTATGATGGGTTGCGTTTTTTTTTGAGAAAATATTATTGTAATTTCAGGAATCTTAAAGCAGTTGCTTGTAAGCTGCTTCGGCGCCGAGCGTTTTGACTGATGATTGTTTCTGAACTTCACATGGGGCCCGAACAAGGAGAGCGAGCCTCGGGTCGTCGATGGCGGTTTGAAACGATCAGTTTAAACGACTCAGTGTATATGTAATGAATAACAATCCAAAAATGTAATAAATATTCTTGGAGGGAAAAAATATAAAAAATTAATGTTGACTTGCGATGGATCTGTTCAGATTTCTCACCTAAATCACTGAATTTGGCTACAAATATTTCAAAATGGTATAAATCTCTGAGACTCTGCGAGGGGAACTCTACATGCAACCACCTGACGTTTGTGAGTACATAGGAAGCTTCTCCGTTCCCCCTTATGTGCAATAAAAAACACTCTTTTCTTTTTTAACGGTCATGTCTGAAAAAGCGCCAAGAGTCGCGTGCCACATAATACTATATTTTAGGATTTTTCTTCCAGCTTTAAAAAGAGAGAGAGCCTCCACCTGAACCTTCATATCGTCCTCTCTATATACTTTTTTATTTGATGATGAAAAAGCAGATTTGCAAGGTTCTGAACAGAGTGGACCTCTTATGGTCATTGTGACCTTTTCTGTGTCTCTAAGAATGAACTGCACCTGTCTCATCTGTAATTGACCAGTAAGCAGCTGCAGCATACTGTGTCCAGAATGTGGCCTTTCGTTTTAACAAAGGGCAAGAGGATTAAAAAAAAACAACTTCCGTCATAAAGTATGATAAATGAACCAGCTTTTAACCCCGAAAGGCTGCACAGGCAAAGGAAAAGTCTGGTTCTTCATCCATGAACTGGAATCGTATGTCGTCATCGTGCAAGAGGCAGCGTACACTTTGCCAGTCCGTCGCAGGGGAGGAATCGCAGCAAACAAGACGGCATTTGATCTTCTGTACAAAGTCTGAATGGAGCGATATTGAAAAAAGCAGAATGCCGTTTTTACAGTGAAGAGGCTGTTTTCATATGTTTCATCAGATTTCTTCTGCTCTGCACCTAGTCTGTCCTACAGCGTATCAGTGTTCCTCTTTGATGTTGTTGTTGGGATTAGAAGAGAAAAGAATTCCACCTGCATTGAGGTGCTGGTGCTATATATATATATATATATATATATATATATATATATATATGTATATGTGTGTGTGTGTGTGTGTGTGTGTGTGTGTGAGTGTGAAAGATGTGGGAAAAAATAAATTTGTGCAGCTTTCTAGAGGAAGCAACAGAAAAGTTGAGTTAAAAGCAATGTGGGAGTGAAGAGGAGCAGTAAGGTCTGCCCGCCACACTTTGGGCTGCCATGCAAATGTAAATTTGCCATGCAAATGTAAAATGAAACGTGTTATTAGTGTATCATGGCGCACACAGCACCTTCCCGAAGGGGTCATATTAGGACACGTAGCGCAACAAAAAAAAAGCAGCTGAGGCTCCTTAGCCTGTCACATCCGCCTCCCTCTCATTGACGATTATTTTCAATGGCCCATGCAACCACTGAAGGAAATGCTGAGAACCTCTGCAGTACGATGATCCATTCTTTCTTCCATTTCCTCAAGCCTCCTTTCCTTTGTGTTGCACCAGCCAACTAACTGCATCTGGCTGTCGCCATTTTGTGTATTTATAAGTACTGGAGGCATGCGAGCTCCAATAATGGCATTTCAATTGGCAGCAGCCATCGGGTCCACATTTTGTCTATAAAAGTCGTAATGGGGAGCTGCCTGCCTATTTGGCAGCAGGAATGACCAATAACATTTTGTAAAACCTCATTTCTCTCCCTAATCAGAGACAGACTTTGTTTGTGGACCGTTGGGGTTTCTTCAAGCTCTCTGAGTGAATAGATGACTGAACAAGTGGCACCATTGGACAGCAGCAGGGGAGGGGAAAAGACTCAAAAGGCCAATGATTTGATTTGCCTCCAATTTGCCACTTGTTTTCTTCCTCTCTGGCTTCTCAGCTCCTCTTTTTTTTTATTTTATTTTATTTTAACTCAAACACACACACACACACACACCTCCACTTTTGTGAGAGTGGCCATTATTTAGCTTCCAAACAAACCCCATTTTATTTCTCAGTCAGTTTTTGCCCTTTATTGAAAAGCTTTCAATACCCTTTGTGCATTAAAGGAGACTATCCACAATACAGAGAGCAATTATATATCATTATGGATGTTCATTTATTTGATTAGTCACACTCTTAGTGAGGAGAGTAGATCCACAACACTATATGTAGGAGTAACAAACCAATCAAGCAATGAGCACATTCATAAAAGTTTGAGAGCTTTTCTGTCACTGTTCCCTGCTACTTATCATGCTGATGCAGAGGTTTATAGATTCTCACATTGCATATTTTCCAATTACACAAACACTTTAAATACCTATTTCCATTGTAAGCACTGATAGAGAAACCCAGGCAGCTATTTTGCATTCATCCTCAGCGTGTAAAAACTGCTGTGGTTTCAGGCTGATGATGTTCTAGTTGTCATAGTAAGTGGGTTTCACCTGTTGCCAGGTCCAGCTCAAACACGTTTAATGTCCATTTTCAAACATTTTTATCAGAACTTTTTACTGCATGTAGTCAAAAAGATTATTAAAAAGGATGGCGTATGATGAAAAGGTCTGAAATAGTGTGTTCTTATATAGCAAAATGGTCATAAATCGATGTAAAATACATGTGTTGATGCATGTCATGTTTCTGTAATTAGACTTAACTTGTCATTACCCAAAAATGCTTTGCCAGAAGTTGTATCTGGTTGTAGTTTAAGATGGATAAGATGCAATTCTGCAAGATAATCAGACATGAGCTTACAGGAACAGTCCAGACTTAAGTCAGCATTAGGTTGATCATTAGATGGTAAGACATAGTTAGGGACAGAAATGACTTGGAATGAAACAGTTTTGAGTGAGAAAGAGATATGTGTTTGAGATAAAATGGAAATTAATTTTAGCACTTGGGGTAATCGACCAATCTCAAAATAAATGGCCAAAATGACATAAATGACAGACAAACCAAAGTCATTTTTAAAAGTTTATAGCTTCGACTATAAACTTTTACTTTTATGGACACATATGCTTTCCTCCTTTTGCTTCTATTGTCAGTAGTTTGTGTGACATTCACTTGTCAACTTGTGCAGATGTTTTCTAACAAGCTGGCAGTGACCAGAAGGAGGTCTGTCCAATCAAACAGTCATTTTTACATGAACTTTGTGCATTTAAAGTCAGAACTACCTAACGAAAGTTTACACCCCTACCATAAAATAACGGAGATTATTTTAAATCCAGAATGTTCCTTTCAAGGTTAAATAATTTCAGACCTCAATGAGAGTGATCCAATAAGGTTGGTGAGGATTGATGCCTGAAGCCAGAGGGTTGGAGGTGCTGGTACTTTGTGTAGAACAGACTGACATGAAGACATTCATGTCATCGTTTTAATGCATCCCAGTCAGCATCCCAGTCAGTATCACAATCAGCATTCCAATCAGCATCCCAATCAGCATCACAGTCAGCATCACAGTCAGCACCACAGTCGGCATCACAGTCGGCATCACAGTCGGCACCACAGTCGGCACCACAGTCGCCACCACAGTCGGCATCCCAGTCAGCATCACAGTCAGCATCACAGTCAGCACCACAGTCAGCACCACAGTCAGCATCACAGTCAGCACCACAGTCAGCATCAAAGTCAGCATCACAGTCAGCACCACAGTCAGCATCACAGTCAGCACCACAGTCAGCATCACAGTCGGCACCACAGTCAGCACCACAGTCGGCACCACAGTCGGCATCACAGTCAGCACCACAGTCAGCATCACAGTCAGCACCACAGTCGGCACCACAGTCGGCACCACAGTCGGCACCACAGTAGGCACCACAGTCAGCATCACAGTCAGCATCACAGTCAGCACCACAGTCAGCATCACAGTCGGCCCCACAGCTCTGTAGAGATCACTAACTGCTGTATTTCTCTCCTACAAATGTTTGACATTTTAATTTCAATATGGATGCATTTCACTTCTGTAATTGTATTAAATAGCTGCTTCATGCCTTTTAATTTCTCTCTGGGTCAATAAAGTCTCCATGTTGACATGACAACCATATTTGTTAGCTAAAATACAGCATTGATGCACATTTTTCATCAGACATTTTTTTAAAGATGATCATAAAAAGTGTGTCCAGAACAACATCTTTTAGTGTGAGAGCTTAGACCTAATCTAAATAAATTCCTCATCCTTGTACTTGCTCTCATCAGTATATCTCTATGGAGGAAATAAAAATCTGATGTAAGCAGCATTGCCAACACTCTTGCGTGTGTATCGTGTGCCAGACAGGACGATTAGGTGGCAGATCTACATGGAGATTACAGTAAAGTGAGATCACCATGGATTAGTTCCTCTGGAAAACCTTTGATCACTGCGGATGTTGACCTCCTTCGTGCGATATTTACTTCGCATATACATGCAGTACCAACTGTGTATTTCATAGTGGGACTTTCTTGAGAAAAAAAAAGAAAAACACATTTATACATGAATGCACGAGTGCACACACACCTCTCATTCTGACTTGGTGTGAGCACTGCTCTCTTGCCAAGATGCTCATGCTTTCAGCTCCACAGCACCTGGAGATGCTTGGCAGGCTTCTGGAGAATTCTGGAGTGTTTTTATTTATATTTATTATTATATTTTATGTGTGTGTGTGTTTTATTTATATATATATATATATATATATTCTGTTTTCAATTTCTGGTGTCACATACATTTTTCACTTTATAAAATATGTATAAATCATTTCTTGAAGGCAACACAAAAGCACCTTGCATGTTTTTGAATGAATAGTGTCTTTTTAAATTACAGCAACAAAAAGAGCCGCTCTATTTATTGAGGTTCTTGCAACGTCTGTCATTTTGAAAGAGCTCCAGCTTTGTAGTTATAAAATGTTCAAAATTTAAATATATAGCTGCTTATAGAAATTATTTTTTTGCTTTAGACAAATAGACAAATAAACGCAGCACATCTCTTTATGAAGGTGTGCAGGTGGTACAAAAAAAGAAAACAGAATTGAAAACAAGGATATAGGGAAGAGAATTTTTTTTCAGCACTATTCTTCAAAACTAATCTTCCACAGAAGTTTTGCTATTTTCAACCAACCATCAGCTTACAGAATTTTACTGACATAATCCGTTCAGTTTTGGGGTCACTTATCTAACTCTGTCACATCAAACGGGAGGAAAAAAAATCTCAGGTTAATCTGCAGACAGGAAATGGAAAACCTGTCAGCCTTTTGCAGGGCGTGGTTTTTCATAATCAAGGTACAGAAAGAACGAAGAGAATCAGTACTGTCAGTCCTGTCAGTGGATGGGAAGGTCTCTCCTGGGATGGTGCCTACCGAGCTACCTGGTCTCATTATGTAACACGTCCATAAATGTTGATGTCACAATCCACGGTTCTGAATTTTGACACGGCGATGTATCCTGTAGCGTTCACAAGCCATGACTGGAATAACAAAAAGATAAGACCATGTATTTTGTAACATGTGTACTTTAACTTTTAAACCCTAGTCCCGGGAATGTGTTGCACTGTACATTATAGTGATGGTCACGAAAGTGTTTGTACCTGTTTTTTTTATGCCACTCAGGCTCTGGTACAGGTTGTGTTTATCTCTGAATTTGAGCCTTCCGGCTGGTCTTCTACCTTGTGTTGGGAAACCATTACAGATGGTCCAGAACACGGATCCAAACCTTGTTTTTAATTGACGCAAAAAGGTCTCGTGCCACTCCATTGCTCATTAGCTGGCACTGGCTATCAGTGAGCAGGTCAAATTGAATTTAAATTACTTTTGCAGTTAAACAGGCCTACACTCCAGGGAGCTTATTGTCCTCCTCAGAGGAATGCCATCCATACACACAAGGTCAGTTCAGACAATTCCCAAACCGTTCCATGCTGATCGGACCACCTGCCAACTGCTTTCAGAGCAGGAACGCCATTCTCCATCTTCAAGACGCTCATGAAGACGCATCTTTTCCATCTCCTAACCCCACTCTTCTCTGCATTTTCTAGTTGTGTTTGTGTTTTGCCCTTTTTCTTTAGAAATGGCACTTTAGGTATACTGCAAGTCTCTTCTCCTTTTGTGCCCGATTGGGTTCCTTCTTTTGTAAGTGGCTTTGAATAAAAGCATCTGCTGAATGCAATGTGACGTAATATTTTGGCCTTGTTTAAGTCCCTTCAAACAAAACTGAAAATCCCAGTTTTTGCTGACTTTGGCTTTGGTGCCTCCTCTGTGGCTTTCAGCAATTTTCTCACTGTGGCCCTGTCTTTTGCCATTTGTTTCAGTTAGTGGGTAATGTGTGTGGTTGTCAAAAACGATTGGCTTAGGTGGCGTTAAGCTTGCACTCCAAAGCATGGTGGACAGTAAATTGTATTTTTCTACAGAGTTATTAGGCCATTATTATAGCGCTAGAAGTGAACAATGCCTTCTCGTCCTCACAGCCAGACAATTAGAATCATCATTAATCGCCACTATCAGCGCATCAATGGGGCAGAGGGGTTATAATGTAGTTTTAGACCACTTATGGGGTAATCAGTCAAGGCGATGGGTAACTAAACTTTCTGTCATTGTGCCAGAACTGAATAGCCGGTCAGTGGCTCAGTAGAGAGGACTGGAGTAGGAGTATGTGAGGGGAATTTTTATGTTTATATTTAAGTTTTTGTAGTAATGCTCATATCGGTCTGATCTCTTATCTTGAATTCATTTTCCTCAGAGGCTACACAGAGCTGCATCAGTTTCTCTGCAGTTGTAAATGATGTACGTTGGGGACCCTGCAGGTTGAAATAACAGTAAAATACATAAAAGATGTATCTGAATAAATGCTAATGTCATTTACTATTCCAGTCTTCCCCTAGTTGAACCTTTAGCAGCTTAAATACTGGTAGATTTGTAATGAAACATAAATAGCAAGAAGTGGCTCTGGTCATGACGGATGTTTTTTTTTATTAAGTATTTGCTTGGACTTTCACCATTAACGGGTTGAAAGATGACACATTACTGATGCAACTGCACCTGCTGCCTACAAATGGACAAAATATTGATGCAGCTGTAAGTTTATGCAAATGCCTTGAGGTGTAAGAATTAAATCTTCTAAATTAATGTTCACAAATGGTTCCAGAGATTGTGGTTACATATCTATGCTTTGTCAGCCTATGATTTAAATCTCTGAGAAATTCAACTTTTCACATTTATAGAAAAGAATCTGTGTATGCATAGGAAGGATTTAACACCATTGTGAACATCTGTTTATAGATGCAAAGAGCAAGATTCCTTGTAAAACTCAGCCCTCAACACTGATTGAAGCTATGCATGCAAATTTCCAGCCAGTGTTTATGGCTCTAATTGACTGATGACAATCCAGAAAGTCTCATCAGAGGGCTGATGGTGTTATGGTCTTTAGAAGTCTTGCAGGTCCTGAAAACAAAGACGTTTTTGATGATGGGAAATGGCATGAAAATTTTGGAAATTCAGAAGAGTTGTACTTTTTATGCAGTGAAAACAAAAGATACCAGTTCAATTTTCTAAAAGCAAATGAAGCATCGAGTAACTTTGATTGCTGTCTATGTATATCTTTGAAGTACCATTTCACCTACGGGACTTATTATTTGCTCTCTTACAGGAAAGTTTGATTTGTGATCAAGCTGTTGTCATCTAGTCATAAGAATAAAGACAGGGTCCAATCTCACACTAGTAATTTCAGAGAAACTTACAGTGTTGATACTTTTCATTTCTCAGGTTTAAAATTGCTTATCTGCTTTTTCCCTGTACGTTCAAACTTGAATTTCCAAGATGTATTTCATTAAATGATGAAGCCTGATTTGCAGCATAAACTCTGGAATCATTTGTCAGCATTAATTTACACTCTCAAAATCTTAGTCTCCGATGACAGCAAACAGAGGTGTTTTTGTAGGAACCTCGGAGAACAAATATTGTAGCTCACGCCTACTTTATTGGCCAGTAACAGTTGTAGAACAATCCTGTGATTCCAGGCTCACCCAAAGACACAGACTGACCGCTTGCCTTCACTTAGTAACACCAAGCTCAATATGTTGGCTTCATCCCTAATAATTTCTGTTTTCTGCCTTTTTTCAGATGACCCAAGAACAGTGCACTCATAGGAACAATGTCCAGAGTTCAGAGAAACCACAAGTGTACAAAGTGGGAATATATGGCTGGAGGAAACGCTGCCTTTATTTCTTTGTCTTGCTGCTGATGATCCTGATCCTGATCAACTTGGCACTAACCATCTGGATCCTCAAAGTCATGAACTTCACCATTGTAAGTCAACATTTGCAGTTATATGGCTTTTGACATGTTGGGTGGAGTCCCTAACGCATTTGCACACTGTCCGATACCGCCGTACTGTCAAAGCCCATGGTGTGTGCTTGGGTAGGAATGTGTACTGGCGATTAAACCAAAGTTGTCATGAGCTTGATTATATGTAGAAACTTGGATACGTGGGTAGACTTCAGACAATGGTGATTTGGTTAAAAATGAATGCTTCCTCTGTGTTTGCCCACATGACTGAA
This sequence comes from Xenentodon cancila, assembly GCA_014839995.1. Classification (NCBI taxonomy): domain Eukaryota; kingdom Metazoa; phylum Chordata; class Actinopteri; order Beloniformes; family Belonidae; genus Xenentodon; species Xenentodon cancila. The sequence continues at coordinate 5,917,360 of CM026213.1, read as the reverse complement.
GAATAGGGCTGAAATTATCCCTCTGTCCTGATTTTGTGATGTTATGTGGGCCTTTAAATGCCATAAAAGGACATTATTGGACTGAGAATAGGGTGGATTTCAAAGTCTGTATTTAAACACAATATACATTTGTCACAGAATTTAGTTAAACTACAGCTTCAGTGTTACATGAAGTCTTATGTGGTAACTATTACAGCAATCTACACTCAGTTACCAGACACTCCTACTTCTCTCCTACTTTTGATACTTTAGGCTTAAGTTATTTCACTGGCAAGTGTTTCACCATCCAGATGTTTACCAAATGTCATGAGCGGGGCCTAACTCGGGTTATAGTATGTGTTGTATGGACCATATTTGGTCTAAATGTCAAAAGCTGGCTTTAAAATGGTTTCTGAGAACAAAGTGTTGCGATGTCCAGAAGCGGAGCAAAATCCTAAAGAATATTCAAATATGGACCATGTCTGGTGGTTGTGTGACTGAGTTTCAGCAGCCACACTCACCCTGAGTCAGCACCGTTGGGCAATGTCAAATGTGGGCCAAAGAAAATTGCATTTGGGTTAAAAAACATGTTGCTGACAGTGCATAAGTGTTTACCATGCGTTTGAAGTCGGTGGGGTCAATCACTGATGCCCTGAGACACATCTGCTTTACACTGTTTTCTCGTTGATTTGCTGTAGTTAGATTCATGTGTGAAAATGTATCTCTGGTTTCAATGGCTTGCATTCAGGATTTGTTGGCAATGTAAAAAATTGCGTATTTTGGATACTTAGACATGTTCTTGATGTGTGTCCAAGGAGACACCGTGTTCAGGCAAAACAATTTCATATCTCCACATTTAGTCTGAGTGAACAGATCTAAAGGTTAAGACCTCAACTCTGAACATGATGCCATGTGAAGTATAATTCTATCCAACAAAAGTAATGTGTGGAACTTTGACATGCAAATATGAAAAATTGTATCTTAAAAAAACACAATGGATTAATTTGAACAAATTTATCAGAATGTTTTTTAAGTCAACACAGCATTTGGATTTATTCTTATCTTTGCTTTAATTTAAATTTTATTTTGACATTTAGTCCACATTGACACTCAGAAGCAACAATCTATAACACTTAATCATAATTTCTAGGAGTACAGAAGATAATCTTGCACCTCCAAGTCTCAGACTGTGCTTTTCATCGGAATAGGGGAAAAAGCCATCTGCAGGTCTCATGCTGGTCTGATGTGGTAAATAGAAAGTTGAGCTAAAAGGCAATACTCTCCGTTTACCAGTCAGATTCCATCCCACTCTCACCTACAGTCATGAAGCATGGGTAATGGCCAAAATAAAGGAGACGATTGTGGTGGTTTGGGATCTGGTCAAGATGCCTCTTGGACTCTTCTCTAGGGAGGTGCTTTGGGTATTTTCAATGAGGCAGAGGTGCAGATGCACGACTCGCTGGAGAGATTGCATCTCTCATCTGGCTTGGGAACAACTCAGGAGAGCTAGAAGAGATGGGCAGGGAGAGGGCGGTCCAGGCATCATTGCTTGGCTGCTGATCCCATGACCTGAACTCAGATAAGGGCAAGTTAATGGATGGATGGACATAAACTAGGAAGTGAAATGCTAAAATGGTAAAAACATGAAGAGCAGAACTGAAGAGATTTCATTTTTTGTACAGATTGTGGTATGTATTTATTTTTATTTCATGTCACCCCAGACTTAACATGTTTTATAACCCCCCAGTTTGATATATGTCCATCGTCATCACAGCTGCGTTTCCAAGCTAACCTCCTCCTCAGTATTTTTCTTAATTTTGACTTTTTTCTTACTCTTCATATCTGTTTTACAAGGCTCAGCTGCACACCTTGTCTCTGTTCTGAGGAATCCATTATGCCTGTGATGAGTCAGTAACAGATGCAGCAGAGTACAACACATACATACAGAACATACAAACACGCACACATGGTTGTTGCTGTGAATAATACATAAGGTCTGTTTCACAGCAGGGCTTTAATACGAGATCTACATAAATCAGAGGAAAGTTTCTCCGATGCTGAGCCATATGTTCCGACTGAGAGCTGCAGTCAGGGTGTGTTATGATTTTAATGCGTCTGCTTGACAGATTTATTGAATAAGAAAACCATTTGAAATGTGGTGGATAATTTCTGAAGGGACAAAATTAAAGTCAGCAAACCAAGCAATGATGCGCATATTTCTTCTTTCACCCACCCCCTAGTGTTGTCTTGGAGTGACAGTGAAGTTATCTTATTGATCATTCATGCATGTTATCGCTTTACTTTTAGATCAGAACTGAGTTCTTGCTGTTTTTGAAATTCATAAGACTATCTGCTAAATGTTTATACAAGATGTTACATGTTTTATTAAGTTTGTTTTATGTCACCTAACTGCTTCGCCTACCAATTGTGCAAACTTTGATAGATGAAGGGAATCGGGGATTGGTAACCAACTTAACCACAAATGTAGATTCAGATTCTGCAATAATCAATCCACCACTCTGGTCATGATGCGTTCATGTGCTTTGTCCTGTGCAGTTTGCCTGATATACCACAAGTAAATCAGACTTTGTTTGTCATCAAATATGAGACAAAGGGAATGTCAGGAAATAATTTAACTCAAAGACCATTGCGATTCCATTTTCATTCATCAAATTTGCCTTAAAGGATTAATAAAATATTATTATTGCATTAAATGCATCCAATGACACATTCAAAATGAAAAATTTTCAAACTGTTCAGCTTGCAGAAAATTTATTTTGGCACCCATTGCTTGTTTCACCAGCATGAAAATGAAATGTAAGGCTTATTGTTGTGATTGTTATTACCCTTTCTCAGAAATCGTTTAGTTTTAATAATAATTTCAATTTGTTTGTACTGAGGACAGAATATCCATATTTATCCAACAAATTAAACACATCCACTGAGGCAGAGAAGGGAAAGAAATGGAGGAAAATTATTATTTTTAATATTTTCGTCAAGAATAACTGTATCTGGAAAACATACAACAATTTGAAATCAACATATTAGGTATGAGCATGGGCAGATTCTGTAAATCTTAAAAAAAAAAAAAAGAAAAAAAAAGCTTCTTGCAAGGTTCAAAAAATAGAAACTGACTGCAAGTGTAACTCAAACTGCAACGTTTTGTTAATTTCTACAACTTGTTGAGCCTCTGGTCACATGACGTACCTTTTGCATAGTAAAGAACAGTGATGTGATATTATAGTTAATCACAAGTTTAAACTCATGATTTTTATAACTTCTTTTTTTTTGTAATCTTATAAAAGTGATGACGTATCGCTGATTTTAAAGATCTCCAAATATGTTGCCGTGATGATGATGGTGGTGGCAGTGGTGGTTATGAACAGTTGGACATTAAGGGTAACATATACTTGTATGAAAGTACAATTAAAGTATAATCCTAACTCAAACTGAGGTACAAATCCATGAAAACTAGTTAGTCAGATGTTTTATTAATGCTCTTCTATTGAATATACTCTAGGAGTTTGTAGGAGTTGGAGGTGAAGGAATAAGGATGGAAGCAGTGCAGGTATGCAGAAATGAAATATTTACCTTAACTGCAATTACAGAGATGAGTGTGAATAATAGATATGGGCATGAAGAGGGCTTCAGGGAGATGACCATGTGGGGGAGGACGTGTTTAAATGTTATGAAATTCCCAAGGATCACGGACAGGTATTCATGAATTTTTCCAACCCGTGACTGTGGTGTTGCAGTCTTGGGGAAAGAAAGTTTTGCTTATTTAGGAAAAATGTCATACACTTTTGTTTACCGACTTTGTAAAAAGGTTTTTACACTCATTTGTTTGTTTTTACATTACTTGAAGCCCATGTTTAGGCCTCTTTTTTAGACAGTTTTGACAGACTTTAAAGAAAAAAATATCCTCCACTAGCAAATTATAAAAGTTGGACCACTTGGATTTGGTCCTGGACCACTTGGATCTTGTCCTGGACTACTTGGATCTGGTCCTGGGCCACAATGTCAATAGTCTTTTTTCTGAGATGGAGTTCGTTGTCTTTGAAGTTAAGCCTTAACTGTTCAATATTTCCTTTCATACTAAAGGGATTGCTCTTCTTGAGTTTCTTATTCTGACTCTTGCTTCGTATTACGGTCTAAGTAAGCCAGTAGAAGTGTGTGAAACAGTCAGACTGTATCAAAAGAGTAACACAGTGCTCCAGGACTCTGACGTACATCTCAGTGATACTGAAATTGTATTAGCATACCAACTATTTTACACAAGCAATTCTTTACCCTCAATGCCTGAAATGTACTGTAACAAAAAGGCAGCATGCACTAGGACAGCTTCCAATCCAACAGGCTTCCAAATTGCAGCCAGTGCGTAATCCACTAAAAACAACAAAACAATCCCTTTTGTGGAAAAAGCGCAGCAGTGCATCAAATGGTCTCATCTTTGTGCAGCTCCTGACTGTTGGAACACAAATTAATACGTTCACACAATACTACATGGTGTTTTCTGGACCCAGGGGCAGTGTTCTCCTCTTGTATTAGAAGCTATGAAAATGTGTGTCAAGTCCAATTTGAGAGCAACAAGCTCTACAAAGTACTTCTTGAATACATGTATTAGCACATATACTGATGCAGTTTGTAGGACACGGAAACAAGAGCTGATGAACAAATTTTATGTGCACTTGTACTCCAAAGAGAATATGGTTTGTTTAAAAACAAAATACAGTTTAAAAAAAAAAAAAAAAAAAGAAAATGTTGCAAAAATGCACCTACAGGCACTTAGAGCATATACATACAGCATTTGTATTTCTGTAATGGCTCGATATCCCGCTGTTGAACTGTAAATGTTTAACTTCAACTACTTCATGTGAAAAAAAAGAAAAAAGAGATAGCTACTTGATGTTTTGTAGATTATTTTTTGAAGCTTTATGTTCTGATGGTTCATTCTGCATCATCTTAAATGGATGAATAGATCAATTCACTTTTGCTTCTTTGTCTTCATATTTCTCATTAAGTTGTCAAATGCAATGAATTCAGTGCAGCTGCTGTTCCCTTAGTTCCTTACAGCTGGTTTTTTTTTTTAGTTTAGTGTCCCAGAGAGATTTGAAAATTAAACTCTGCAACAAACAACTATAGGAGTTTACGAGCAGGAATCATATCAACCACATGCATTGACAACATTTACATTTAGTCTGGAGCACTGGTCTTCATTCCTGGTGCTCGAGAGCCACTGTCCAACATGTTTTAGATGTCACTGCTCCATCACACCCTGATACAAAAGATTGTGTCACCAACAGGGTTGTGCAGAACATTATTACAAGTTGGTGACAACCCTTAAGTAGAATCAGGTGTGTTGGTGCAGGGAAACATCTGGAACATGCAGTATAGTGGCTCTACGGGAGCGGGAATGGAGACCACTGCTCTAGAGCCTAAACAGCTAAGCTTAAAACAGAGATGAGTTCATTTGCTGTGATCATTATTTATCTGGCTGTTGCAAAAACAACAGGTAAGGGAATACTTTTGATGGAATATGAACAAGTCCAGAGTGTAATCTACCTCTAACCCTGACAACTGGGACAGGCTCTAGCCCCCAGCCCCCGTCACCCTGAACAGGATAAAATGGGTGTAAAAGAATTGATTAAGGAATTTCAAACAAAAAAAGTACAAAACGTCCTAGATCAGAGTTGAGAAAAAGGGGAATCTCCCCTGCTGACGGTCATATGTGAATTCCACTCACAACCCCCACAGCTCCTGAAGAAGCTCGCTCTCTTTCTTTCTTTCTTTCTTTCTTTCTTTCTTTCTTTCTTTCTTTCTTTCTTTCTTTCTTTCTTTCTTTCTTTCTTTCTTTCTTTCTTTCTTTCTTTCTTTCTTTCTTTCTTTCTTTCTTTCTTTCTTTCTTTCTTTCTTTCTTTCTTTCTTTCTTTCTTTCTAACTGGACATTTCTTTTTTGAGCAAGTTTTATGAAACACCCTGAGACTACATTCCTATGTTTAATTACATTTGTGTTAGTGTGTTTTGAAAGTTGTCTTAGAAGACAAATTAAATCTGGCTGTGAAACTGTGCTCATGGAATAAGAAACTGACCTACTAAAATGAATGGAAAGAAATTGCATAATGACAACCTGGGGAAGAGTAGAAAACAACTGAAGCTCTGCAGAACATGAAAGTGAAACAGGCTGAAAGACATATTGAACTCCCTGTTTCACTGAGTCAGAAGATACAACAATCCTCAGCTTAGCCTCCTCTAGTCCTACAGGAGGGACACCGGGTTGTTTTTAACCCAACAAACACATGTTATTTTGATTTTCCCCAGGTTGTCTTTTGATGCTTTAACGTGAGCTTCAGCCAATCAAATTGCAGCAAGACAGAGTGAGCCAATAAAATGGTACGTGGAGGCAGGACTATTTCAAATCACACGGCTTTGCTTGTTCATGGGTTGACGAAGGCGTATCAGAAACACACATGGCCGAGTGTTGCTGCAGCCGCCTAAAGCTTGTTACTTCAGAGAAAGTTCATTTAGACTCCTTTCATTTATGAGTTTTTTCTTTTGGTCACCTCATGGCCGTCTATGCAGGCTGAAACTAAGACTGCAAAAGCTTAATTATCCTTGTCACTGTACCTGTACTGGTGATTAAGACCGTAAATAATGAATTCCTCCATTTGAGGGAGAAACTCTTTGAACCTGAGGTACAAAAGCCAACGTTTTCAGACTGATGGTCATGGCCTTGGACTGGGAGCTGCGAACATTCATCCTACCTTCTTCACAGTGCCGCAACGTGCTTTGATGCCTGTATGTAAATATAATTACTTTTACTGGCTTGTTGCACAAAATAATGCAGGTAATGCTGATATTTATGAGCCATCATATTTATGTATACAAGTCAAGATGTTTGCCCTGGAACTGTGCACACATACTATAGAAGAGGTAAGAAAAACATCCCTCAGTCTGCTGCCCAAGAATGGACTTTTCTTTTCTTTTACTGCTTTTACTGGGTTTAACAGTCAATCAGTCTCTTATTTACTGTTCCTAGGAACCAGGTGGAGATATATTTTTGACCAAATACAGTAGAGTCCATCAGGTGACCATTTGACAAGTGATCACTAATATTTTTAGGGGTTTGTCATCGTGGATGAGTCTTTATTTTGCTCTAGATCTCCTAAATCCAGAAAGCACAAATATTTTATCCCACTGGATGGGTTTCCAAACTGACATGCTATGTGTGGAATGGAAGTTTTCTTGTCATGATTTGGTCTAAACCTTAAAATATTCAACCTTCACTGAGTTGACTGATTCATCTGCCATTTTAACATGAAAAGGCAGTTTTTCATTGGAAATATTTCTGTCTAGTGAACACCATGGGACCTCTGACAATTACCCAATCAGAGGCGCAGGGATTACTAATGCAGCTGGCCAGCTATTGCTGAGTGTTGTCAAGCTGTGTGCTGCATGGAGATTTTTTAATTGGGCAGTGTTTGCTTATTTTCAGCATTCCCGATGCCTGGTTACTGAACAACAGATGGAGGAAGTTGCTGAATCGTTTTTACTATGCATTTAAAAGCTTTATAAAGCAGGTATGTTGATATGGCTGCACTTGTATGTAGATTTGAAATGAACTTGTTAGCTTCTAGTGAGTCTGAGTAATGTCAGGTTGAAGATGGAAATGCAGTAATGCAGTGATCCAAGCAAATTAGACTCAAAGATGTCATACTGGCATGATACTCACTACTCCTTGAGTGTCAGACCTCAGCTGGATCGGACATAATAGATCTGTTGAAATCTGAAATGTGAAGGGAACAGAGCTTCTTCATGATTCTGTGTATACTACTATTGACATTGTGTAGAAGAATATTTAAAAAAATATATTTTTCAAACATCTTTTTTTGATAAACGTAGGAAGGCGTTGAACATCAGTATTTCTTTCACATGCAGCTCTCAGCCAGAAGAAGGTTCTAACAAAGATCTGGACCATGATCAAAGCGTTGAATTTAGGCTTGATTGATTGGATTTCATATTCAGCTGAGATTGCTGAGACCTTCAAAGAACAAGCAACACCTGGTAGCTCTATCCCTTTTACAACAGTTTATTTAACACAAAGGAGTAATAATACGTAAGCGAATATGTTATGTTATATATATATATATATATATATATATATATATATATATATATATATATATATATATATATACTGGTGATCAAAGGTTTCTGTACAGATATGACCTAAAACATCATCCAAGTTTCACACTAATTATGAAAATAGATGAAAAGAACCCACTTAAAACAAAAAACTTTGTTTAAGTCGTTTACTTTATCTAGAATGTCGAATCTAAGATAGTGGTTGGGTTTAAACACATAAATGACTTTTCACTTATGATGTTTGTTGTTCTGCATGATCAACAATCTCTGAATATTCAGGTCACAGACAAATGTCCAGAAATTTTCCATTGGAGTTCATGAAGTATAATTCATACTTCATTGTTCCATCAGTAATCGCAACCTTTCTTGGCCCAAATAAACCAAATCAGGACCAATCAAAGGCTTAAATGAGGCTCCTTCTCTAAAATCTTTACAAAGATTTACCATGTTTGTGCCACAAAACAGACATACACCCAAAACATGCTGCAATGCCTAGTCTAAAAACAGATACCCCTTCAAAATTAACTGCTTATCCTTATTGCTTACATACTCATGACTCTCACAGATGTATAATATTGAATCATGTATCTCTGTTTATAAAGAGTCAGCTATAACTTTCCTATAGTACAGAGCAACAAAAAGTGTGGAAAAGAGATGAATAAGCATGTGCAAGCAGGTGGGAATGGATGGATGAAAGTGTCACAGGTGATGTATAATTAAAGATATCAGCAAGAATGAGAGGAAAGTTGTACAAGACAGTAGTGAGACCTGCAACGTTGCATGGTTTAGAGACTGTGGCACTGAGGAAAAGACCTGAGGCAGAGTTGGAAGTAGCAGAGGTTAAAATGTTCAAGTTCTTGTTGGGAGTGACGTGGATGGATTTGATCAGGAATGTGGACATCAGAGTGTCTGCGCATGTTAGATGTTTTGAACAGAAAGTCAGAGAGGCCACGCTGAGATGGTTTGGACGTGTACAGAGGAGGGATGGTGAATATATCAGTAGGGTGATGTGGTTAGAACTGCCAGGAAGAAGGCCATGAGGAGATTTATTGAAAGATGACATTGGTGGTTAGTTGGTGTGAGAGAAGAGGACACCGGGGACAGGTTCAGTTGGAGACGGATGATTCCCTGTGGCGACCCCTAAAGGGAACAGCTGAAAGGAATAAATGCAGGAACTACAATTTCCCACGTCTTATTTTGGGTCTTTTGATTTTCATTATAGTTCCTAAATTAATTAAAATGGTTATTTTGTGTCACAGTTACTGATGTTTGAAAGTAACGTCACTCTGAGATGTAATTTTTACATTGAGGTGCTATTTTATGCATTACAAGCTGTTGGGTAAGTTTAGGGAAATATCGTTGTCTTCATTAAGGCTGACACTGTCATAACACGCTGGATCAAAATATCCTTTTTCTGCATAACTAACTGAAGAGTCCTATTTCCTCTGATCAAGACACAAAGCGTAAACTGCATTTTATACTGACATAAATTACTTGGAAAGTTATGCTGTGTGGCATAGGGAGACCCTGCTGACCTTTACATGGTCGATTGCCCCTATTTGTCAACACCTCCAATTATGCACTTGTCATTGCTCGATCTTCTTCTTATTTTGTTCTGTTTCTCAGCATGTCGTGTTAGCTTTTTACGTCTGAATGAATCTTGTTGAGGTGCTCTAAAATTTTTAGTACTGACTTCAGTGGGTGTTTGTCTTCGTTTGCTACTTTCACATTGTCATAAGAGTCCTTGATTTTATTTTATTTTCAATTTTTGTTGTTGTCTTTTTATTTAAGATTTTCCAAAAGAAAAAAAAATAAATAAAAAAAACTGGATAATGAGAACTTTCTTAAAACACCAGAGCCTAGTTTGAAGGTTTGGGGAAGAAAACTCTGTTTATGATGGTAAATATTTGAAAGAGGCCCTATGAGGATGTTTGCATGTCTGCTGTTTCTTCTGTAGGTGTCTATGATCTCACTTGTTTAGTGTGCTGTCTCAGAAATCTACAACCACATTTTGAGCCTCCCATCACGTTAAATTGGTGCAGCACAGACAGCAAGAGGAGTCAGAATGAGACGGATTAAAAACGTGGCTGCACCTCACGTACATGGCTACAGCCTCTGTGGGAGGGTGAAGTACCACATGCCCTCCTGTCAGGGTTTTTCCACTTCAGTAAACCAAGACTGCTGGTTGGCCACAAAAATGGCTTGTGGGGAAGAAAGGACAAAGACGCATCATTATGTTTCTTCAAATATGCTTTGAACCTCTATTTAGTGAGCACAGGATTTTCGCAGTACAGCGATCAATATTTTCCCTCAAACCTAGTACCATCATATTGTTAAGATGTCTTTATAAAGAGTGTTGTAAACAATAGTTGGCATTTGTGAACGCTGTTTGCTTTGCCAAGGGTTGTGTCCTGGTATTTATAAATGCAACAAAAACAAGATTTAAACGCAGCTAGCTGAGAGACATAGACCCTGCAGCGTGTCCTGGGTCTTCCCCGGGGTCTCCTCTCAATGGGACATTCCCAGAAGACCTTACCGGGGGAGCATCCAGACGACCAGCTGCCTAAGCCACCTCATCTGGCTCCACTCGAAGTGGAGGAGCAGCAGTTTGGTTTAACAGCGGTCACAATATTTTGGTTGGTCATACAAATCCTACTCCGTGCCTCTGACAGAATCAGTTCTTGCATCCAGAGCAGCAGTTCCAGGCTCTGAACCAATACTGGAACTGCTTTGGTGGAAAAGGCCCAACAGAGAGAAACAACCATCCACACTGACATTCATATTTAATTTAGAGTCCCCAGTTAACTAAGCATGTAAATTTGTTGGGCTAGGAGGAAGCTTGAGAACCTGGAGAAAACCCACGGATATGGAGGTCTTCCAACTGTGAACTGTGAATACTACACATACGCACCATCGTGAGAAGTCCAACTGGTTCAAAATTACCTTTATTGGTTCTGCTTCCAACTGCCCTCCTGTCCAAGATCCCATAATTTACGTTTGAAACTATAACTAGAGATAAGACTGGGTATGGATATGGATGAGGCAAAACAACTGGTTTATGTTTTTTATTTTTTTCAAAGCCTCATGCATGGTTTTTGGCTCTCATCATGTTGGTCTGCGCCAGGACTGGGAATGATGGGAATGATGCTTGAAACCTGTTTGGACAATAAAATTAAGCTTTATTTAAGAGATTGTTTTTAGAAGAGCTCCAAGCACACGGATCATAAGGAGTGAATCTAGTTCCCGACACAGTCGTGATGAGAAACGTGTGTCGAATACTGTAGCCTGATGGCAATGCATGAGTTTATTTTGGATAGAGATAGAATTTAGTGTTTATATAAACAGTTTGTGTTCTGGTGTGTTTTTGGCTTCCGTTCCAGATCAAATATTGATACGTCATTCCAAAAAGTTGCTGTAAAATGTATAACACTGCTGTTGGCATAGTAACTAATGAACTGATGAGACCTATTTGGCCAACAAATGTTAAATATGCCAGGACCATTATTCAGTTGGGTTCCATGGTAAGGGAAAAAGTGCTTGCCTTCAGGTTTAATCATTTAAAAGGTTTGGCCTCAAGGAGAGATCTTTGGATGAAACTGGTCAGAGGCAATCATACATTTAAGATGTTTTCTAGCATCTTTTTTGTGGAATTTCAGCCATGTTAGCTCTGTTTCTTTTCGGGTTTTTTTGGCCGGTGTTTATATACTGAGGTGTTTTCACAAGAACTGTTGTGCTTAGTCCCAGGTAAGACCTTTGTCACTTATAGCTCAGTCTTGGCGCTGTCAAGTGTTATGAGGCCTAAATGTCAAGAGATGGGTCTAATTTGGGTTGTAGCACGTATTGTATGGGAGAAATGCGGCGCAAATGTCAAAGGCTGGGGATGACATTTGTTGCGGCAACTGTTATGAGGGCCAGATGCGGTCCAAAGACAATGAGGACAGAAAATGTGGGCCAAAGAAAATCGCAGATGAGGGCCAGGTTTGTGGAATATGGAAGTATGTGATATTTTGATGTTCAGACATCAGATAATTAAAAGAAAAAAAATCTCCAAAGTCATGTGTAGCTTTTCAGAAAGTACTCCTGAAAAAAGTGTCATTAACTGAAAATTCATATTTAAAAATAAATAAGTTAATTTTCAAGGGAACTTGGAAGTTTCATACCCTAATGTAAACAAATTGTTTTGCTGCTGCTGTTGAGATCACCTGCCAAACTTAATCCGATTTAAAGGCTACTATGACATCAGAGAGGCACCTCTTATTTAAATTATACAGCCATCATCATCTTGATCTTCACCAAACTTCACATTTTCCTGGAATAACAGTTTCTTTTGAGGAAGAGCACAGTAAGTCACCTTTTAAAGTCCTAAGACTTAATAAAGTCACCTGAAAAAAAATTAACTGACAAAGCTGCTCAAAATGCTCTCTTTGGTGACGGCAAAACTCAAACCAGAGGTGGTGCAACTGCTGGCCTTTAGCTATCCTTATGAAGGCTTTCAGAGCTTAGCAGAGGTCAGAATATTGCCCAGATAACGTCAGTATTGCTCGGTGTGTAACTTCCTTTTGAGTACTGTCAGACAAACTCCACACCTGATGGCGCTGAGGGAGAGGAGTCTCGGAGCCTTCACTCATCTCGGATGAACTGGACAGCAGCTCTTGCTGAAAGACGACGCCTGAAACAGGACTTGAACCTACTTGTCGTTTTTGTGATGAGCCATGCTTTGATAAAAAGGTACAAGCACTGGAGCGGTGTTTGTTGTATTAGCAGTGAGCGCAGAAGATGACCTCAGAGCCGCTGAGATATTTACATTCTCCTGTAATCTGAGAGAGGAGTGTCAGCCGTATTTATAGCTGAGAGAAAACCACCTTTCCACCCATCAACACACACACACACACACACACACACACACACGCACACACACAGCGATAGTGAGTACTGAGCTAAATCCAGCCTGTCATATAAAGGGCGGTGGTGCTCGTTGAGCTGGTTTATGAGTTAAAGTGATTCGGGCCGGTGCGGTCCAGTGGCATCTCGAGTCTTCAGTCAGCTTTAAAAGACTATTGTTTTCTACTAACCTCTAAATGAGACTCTTTAAACAAATTACTATTGATTCTTGTAGGCTTGACTTTTTTCCCATTGTTATGATTTATGGTTTTTAAAATATAAAAGAAATTAGTAAATTTTTTTCTCCTCTGCCAACAGCTGTTCTTCCTTTTCCAAATAATTCAACTTATGATTCAAATGTTTTTGAATATTTCTGAGAAATCTAGTACAACATGGCTAACACCTCACCCCCTACTTAAATATTCTGTTTTTTTTACTAACACATTTACTTTTAAGATGTTCTGACAAGAAACTGTCTTTTGTATTTTCTTACTCATTCTATTTTCATAATATTTGCAGTACTTTTTATTGTACAAATGGGGGGAATTGCAATAAAACTATGTAGATAAATAAGTAAAGGTTGTTTTACTCCAGAGATTGTTTGCTGTATATGTTGTAAAGAAGAACTGGACAAACTATTATGTGATATCACACACAGGCTTCTCGGGTGGTTTGGAAGCCTCATTTTGAGAGCTCTGCGTTTTCCATCCTCAGCCAGCTCCTGGTTAATCCAAATATGGGCAAATGGGAGGGCCAAAAAAGCCTGGAAGTTGGTTGGAACACCCCCCCCCCCTTTTAACTTTGTCACGTTGGAGTAAAGTACAAGCCATGATATGAAAGGGTTTTGTCTTGCAGATAGCGGCCTGTCATATTTGGGTCTGGCGTAGATTGTTGGTATTGCTGACAGGAGGGAGAGCTGTAATTTTTTTCATCTGATTACAGTTTTCCTTCCTCTGAGCAACTATGATAAGCCTCTTTGTGGGTTTCACTCATGGAAAAAAGTGAGGGAGGAAGGGGAGCTCATCGCAATGAGGGCTGATGCTTTTGGAAATAGCTTAAAGAAAGAAACAGTTTTTATGTTTTTCGCCAGTTGCCCATTTGAAATTAGTAGCTTATGATCATATGTATTATTGAAAGCTTTAGTGTGTGTGTGTGTGTGTGTGTGTGTGTGTGTGTGTGTGTGTGTGTGTGTGTGTGTGTGTGCACGCTTTATCCCCTGGCAAGAGCATCCTGATCCCAGATCTGTCTGAAAGTGAAAATGAGATCAGTCACTGGACAAGAGGATTAGCAGCTGAATTAATAGTTCCTGTTGGCTTTTGAGAGCTTTAGAGTGAGTCAATGTACAACCTCACTTGCTTGTCTTTACTTTGAACTGACTTGAGACTTAGAGTAAATTTAAACAAACCGCATGGTTTTAACCGGAGGCAGGTTTCATCTGAAAGAGGCTTGGTTTCCCTTTCCGTCTTTGATAAGACGATAAAAGACGATATCCACTCTACAATAAATGTGGGAGTAATTCATTAAAATTATGAAAAATGTTGACTTATCCTTGTTTGGATTGATGGAGTGGCAGCCTAAGTAAACAGGCACAGACCTTCCTTTTAGAACAACATATGCTTCCTTCAAAACCACTTCTTCACAGGGGACATCCATCCATTTTTACAAAGAGATGTCAGACAGCATGGGTGTAGACTGTGCTGTCTGCAGTCATAACCCTAAAAAATGTGTTTGCCAGAAAGAATGAGGCAATATAGCTTCTTCCCTTGGTCTCCTCAATGCTCGGAGGGTGTTAAGTGTTGTGGTTAAGATCTTACTGTCATGTTTTTTTTATTATTAATACTCATTCATTCATGTATTAGAGGCCTGAAATACAAAGTAAGATGTATATTAAAAAATGAAAACGAGTTGATGAGGGGAAAAAAACCTCTATAAACTATATTTGCTTGATACTGTGGGCAAAGAAATAAAAGCTAAAACAAAATGTAAGTGATGTATAACCATTTTTCTTATAATTCCAGCTTTGTCTGCTTTGGGGTTGTAAAAGGTTCAACCGGGCCCCACTAGGACTTTGTATCTAGCAAAACGTAAAGGTTCAATTACCTTCATTCATGTCCAACTTTCTCCTCCAGGAATTAGTCCCAAGCTGCATCCAAACAGTCGATTCTCACCCCTATCTGATAGAATGCAGAGATGGCTGACGGCTATGTTACGTAAATCCCATCCCGTTGATGAGATTGGAGTTACTGCCTCTCACGGGGAGCAGTTCAACCTTGCTGGCTCCAGCTGCAGTTACTGAAAGGTCAGCAGAGAGAGAAATGGAAGAGGGAAGTCCACCTAAGACCTTTGGCAAGCTGTTCTCACAGTTCACATGTAATTCCTTTTAGTAGAATGAACTGAACGACAGAGGGACAATGGGCGTGCAATGCATTTTGGAGCTGTGAAATGGAGTTATAGTCGAGCACACTAATTGCATCTGAGGCAGAGTCTGCTGAATTCATGTATTCAGCACACATGGGATGACTAATAAAGCTAAACCTCAAGATTTTATTGTCCCTAATGGGGAAATTAGAGGTCTGCAATGCGTCCAACAAAATGCATAATTACAGAACATGAAGAGATTAAAACGCAGAAACATATGGCAGTGACAACGAATGTTCTGGAATCTTGCTGGCTGAGAAGGAATATAATGTCTGAAAAGTATTTAACTTTGGTTTTGCTGTTTTATCCCAAGGAACTAGCAATCTAAGGGGTATAACAATGTGAAGATTTGCACATTTTTATTGTAGAATTATTATGCTGATGGTGGACTGTTGTTTGTACTCGATAACACATTTCTTCAGTACGAGATATTACAATAACAACAAGAACAACTGACATCACACCAATGCTTGGTCTTTATTCTGACTCATTGAACCAATTTATGCTGCTAGTTTAAAATCACTTTAGGTGGAAAGACGAAATCACTTAAAAATTGTAATAGTGTAAGTTTAGCATTAAGAGTAATTTTAAGGTCACAGACAAATTTCCATAACTGGGAGCCACTTCTGTAAGCTCGGTCATGTGTAAGGAGGCCATCAAAGCCAATCAGAGGCCGTCTCTCACGCATCTCGGCATTACAACAGCATCAAATATGCTTTATAATACTTCAAGGCTTTTGTCCGGTGGCTGAGAAGGGCAATTGTAGTTTACAAGTGAAAAACAAGTTTACATTTCAGAAAACAAAATGACAAAAAAAATTAAAACATATCTTACAAAATGTGAAACTCTTAATCCAAGGATAAACTCTTAACAATGTAATAAAACAAAATTACAAAACAAAACATTGATTTGCACGCTGTGGTGTTTTTTTTGTGTTTTTTTTTACCAATCTCTAGTCATCTCAGAATTTGGACTTCTCCAGTGGTTCCCAAAAAATAAAAAGGCTTCAAGCTGCCTCTTCCAGGATTTATGGGGGACGTCACAAGAGGTGTTTCTCAAGTTCTTTTTACACAGTCTAGAATAAATAAAAACCCTCCCCTGTCAGTCGGCTGTTCAGGGTCACCCCAGAAGGACTCAGCACTGGGCTGATCAGTTGAAGGAAAAAAACAAAAAGATTTCAATGGTATGCAGATATGGCGGTCAATTCTTACCCAAGAGTAAACTCATCTCTGGACAAAAACAAAGCTAATAGAGGATTCACTCTTTTGTTGTCAGCCTCGCACCCTTTGCCCCTTTTTTCTCTTATTAAACAGGAGCTCTCAGATGCTTTGTTACACAAAAGGTTCATCTGGAACATAACACCGTTGACTCATTTGTAACATGCTTTTTTATGTTTTAAGAAAACAGTGAGTCCTTAAACACAAATATGTTGTTTGATGCAGTTATCATTTCATAGATCTATGCTGATGGTCCCCAGACGTTTCATTCTTTAATAGGAGTTTGTTCATTTAAAATAAGAGAAACAGAGGAGAAGTGACTGTCACTATGCTCGAGTTGAAGATTATTATACTTCAGTGGGTTTGACCTACTTCCTCGTTGGAGTCGGATCAGCTGATCACAGCCATTTTGAAAATTGAATTCAAGGCCATTGATCAAGCGAAGTGAAGGCCTAAGAGGTCATAAATCCTGCTTGAAGTTTTTAGATTCAACTCAAACTCAGGTGGCAAGTCTTATGTCTGCTTCTTGGTTGGATGAAAGAAATAAACCTACAACATCACAGGTGTAAACGTTGATTCATGGGATCAGAGGCGCCAAAAGAAAAGAAATAACAGCCTTCTGTCTTTGTGTTTGCTTTAACACAAAGTAATTTTGGACTTTGATTACAAAACGCACATCCATGAATCCCCCAAGACACTCTGCTAATGAGTCATTAAGTGACTGTTGCTAAAGATAAAATGATGCGAGGATTATTAGTTGGAGCCTGATAGACTTCAACTCCAGCACTCACTGGCTGTAATTACTTCTGCTGACATACCCTTGAGCAAGCTTCCTTATATTCATTCTCTTTCAAGCGAAACAACTTTCTACAACAGTTCATCTGGAGTTTTGCTAAAACTAGGACACTTAAGCATACTGCCTTCTTTTTGTAACTTTGACAGAAGTGATCAAGATCTACACTGAAAGTCATCAACCCCCAACTCTGAGCTGCCTCTCCAAGTTTCATTAAACTGAACCTAGTAGCTTTTGCTATTTTTAGCAAAATATGTGTATGTAATGTATTTATTCATGTATGACCTGAAATTATTTTTTTTCCTCTTTGTATTATGTACATTGACTGGCGCTCTCAATAATTGTATGATTCTAAGCAGTGAATAACTATTAATTCTATATTTGTAATCTGATGACATTTTAGGGTTAGAATTTTCAAAGTAAATATTCTGCATGAAATTCTACTGTTACTGTTCCAGACTTTTCCTTTTAAGTACTTCCTAACAAGGCCTGTTTTTGAGAGGGTGAAATTACAGCGAAAATACAAAATTGAGCAGAGAAATTAGTATGCCAAAGAACACACACAAAAAAAATGTGTGTGTGTGTGTGTGTGTGTGTGTGTGTGTGTGTGTGTGTGTGTGTGTGTGTGTGTGTGTGTGTGTGTGTGTGTGTGTGTGTGTGTATATATATATATATATATATAGAGAGAGAGAGAGAGAGAGAGAGAGAGCGACAGAGACTGTCCTATCCCTTTGACATGTCTCTTTTAAACACTCTTTTTGTTTCTAACAATATCTCAGCAATTGCTGTACCATAACTGATTGATTTTTTTTTTCTCCTACGGTGTTCATTATACGATGTGTTCAGTTAGCTGCTTGGTGTTGGAATCTTTTCCTTAGATAGAAATGGTCTTTATACGATTTGAAGCTGAAGCTTTTTGCATTTATTTTATTTTTTTTCTGTTGTATATTATATCATGCTTTACATGATTAAAAATGGCTTGCGTGATCTGTGCATCATCTATAACTATATGTTGATATATGCATTTGTTTTTACCATCCTATACCTTTTTTATAACAAAAGTTTAAAAAAACATTGAAAGTAATGGATTTGCAACTGCTGTCACTCGAACGCGTAACTGATTATTAACTTTGGTACACAGGACAGAACTTCACAGGTTCATAAACTAAAAGCAACAAATTGCAAGAAAGAAAATGCAACTAAAAGCTTAAACTAAAATAATCGTATACTTATGCACTTTGTGGTCACCAAAACGGCTGAAAGTTCATGCCTGCCTTTTACAATCATAACACATGTATGGTTTGCATCATGTAAAACTATCATGCATAATTAAAAAACAAAATGACCTTATTTTCAAGGCTCCAAAGACACAGGCCTACATCTTCATTTAAAAACTGTAATATGCATAAGTTTCGCATGACAGGAAACTGTCACATAAGTCATGTTTTAAAACATTTATACGCTCAGAAAACTTAGGAGGTTGGAAGGGGTGAAAAGTGATGTCCTATTCCATGTTGTTCATGAACCTTTCACTTTTTAACTTTGCATTTGTTGTTGGGATGTACCCACACTAAAGGATATCTGATGTTGGACATTGGACTTTACTTTGGGATTGTTTGAAGGGGGGAATCACAATTAGCTCATTTGTCTTGTTGTGTGTGGTCATCTTGAGAGGAAAATGGAGGTTCAATAGTAGGGAAGTGGAGGATTATACAGCAGGACCAGCAAGTCTTAAAGAGGTAAAAAGAATAGCTGAAGAAGGGAAGAGGAAGAGCGAAGGTCAGAGCTCCTTTGAAGTGGTGTTAGACTCCTGGAGGACTGTTAAGCTCTTTACAGGCCTCTAGGGAATTTTGTCACTGCTGTTGCATTTAATCTTGGACACTTGACATTTTTCAAACCATCCAAATCAAGTAAAATGAAATAAAGCCAAGCTGTTTCCCATTATGTAAAAAGCCAAAGAAACATACCATAATTAACAGACTAATCATAGTTAATGTCAAATACAAAATGTAAGTCTACTGGATTAATACATATTTATTAGGATTAAATTTAAATTTGACATATTTTTTCTACATTATCATGTTGCATAGATGTACCATAACTCGCAATCTTTGCACAGTTTTTTAGCTTTATTGAGGTCAAACATTTTTGATATAAGCCATACTGCTCAGTATTTTCCTACACTACGCAGTTCTTAGAAAACAAATCTAATTACCAGAAGTCTAACGGCTTTAAAAGTCTGAGGTTTGGTGAATTATATTTCACAGAAACCACAAACAAAGTTTAGATAGAGAATTCATGTCTTTGCCTTGTCTGATGGGCTCCTGTTAGTGTAGCGATCTTATTCGATGTAGATAAATGTTGACTGTCTTCTAAGCGGCTGTTAAGATCAATAATAGCATTGACTGATCAGACTGCTTTTGTGGCCAGCCAAGTGAGGAGAGCGAGCACAGTTTTGTGCTTCACTTAGCAGGTGGTCCTGTCAGGAAGAACTCAACAGTCTCTGTCAATGACAAAATGTGCAAGCGTTCAGGTTCAGAGGAATAGATATTCTAGATGAAATCATCAGTTTTTACCCCCTCAAAAACCCCTCATGCTGTGCAAGTGTCTGTATCTCTTTGTCTCTTACTGTCTTCTATGCTTCATCTTTGCTGTGTAGCAGCTGTTTTCAGGCTTTGACGTGATTCTTTCAGTCGCTGTCTGTCAACTGTCATGAATGATAAAAGCCCCCTTTAGGGCGATTGTATCAATCCCACCACACAAAAATCTGCCAAAGTACTCAATACACTAGACCTAAGCCTATCTCAACACAAGGCTTAAATGTTATTTTTACTCAAATTTGAGAAAAAAACAAATAATTATGTACTAATTATTTTACGGGATGTATGTTTCTCTCTCTCAATCTCTTTTTTTGTCGGGGTGTGTACATGACAGCTGCCCAACTTGGACTGAACCTCCAGATAGCAGACCAAATTTGGGTCTGATCTTGCTTACTTTTGGCATTTATTCAGTTACAACAATTGCAAATATTATCTGGATAAGATGTGGCCCAAAGGTATGAGCCTTTCTTAGGTTGCGGCATGTATTGAATGAGCTAGATGAGTCCCAAATATGATAAGACAGCTTTGACTGTGAGAATGGCTGATGTTGTGAGAGTCCGACGACCAAAAGAGAGTGCAGATTTGGATGACATCTGGTGGTTATGTGGACGAGTGTGGGCAGCCACACTCACCATCAGTCAATACCATCTAATACCAATTAATGTGGGTCAAAGAAAACTGCAAATTTCGGTCATGGTTGGGCTTTCTGGCCTGGTGAGGTTGAAACCTGCTGAGCAGTCAATGTCAAAGGTTGCCAAAAGATTATTCTGTCATGTTTCAGGTTTCCTCTCAAAGACCAAACTCTATCATTCACAGAGGTCCTAATGGCAGTTAGAGCTCCAGCAATCATCACTTAATTTCGTACTAGATCTCTCTGCAGCTTTTACACCATAAACAATGATATGGCATTGTATCTATGCATTCTGAGATGGATATCTCAGGAATGGCTCATGCTTGCTTTGGTCATGACATTGGGGTTTATCCATCAATATATCATAACAAGGATAAACATCTAATAAACATCCCACTGCTTCTATAACAGAGGTGCTCCAAGGCTTGCTGCTGGGGGGGGTGCGGACAGAGACAAGAGCAGCTGAGATGTGGCTGGTTCTCTGTCCGTCCTCCGTAATGATGAATGAAAAACTTACTGACTTTGTCTTTCTTCCTTATTGTGTGTTTAATAAATGTTAGGTTGTTTAAACCTGACAGACCCCCTCCTCTTTGTAATGTATACCACCTCCTTGGGCCTGTCCCTTCAGTTACATGGGTTCTTGTATCACTGTTACCCGAGAACATAAGAATATCGTATGAATTTCTACACATGGATGAAGGAACAACACTTTCAGCTACAGCTTTCTAGGACTAATCTTTGCATCATAAAATATTGTGAATATTGAATGTATATCTTACACACACTCAACTATTTTACCCAAGAAAGGTTGCAAGAAACCAAGATGTCATGAACAATGATAACTTATCCCTCTGTTACCATGTATTCTTTAACATTGTTGCCATGCAAAACCTTAGATTTGAAATGGGGTGTACGTTCTTCTTTGCGTGATTGGCTGAATTGAGGTGTGTGTATCCTACCCCCCAGAAGAGTGTGGCTGACGAAGGACATTTGGGAATATCGGTCCAGAGTTTTGCTCCTGTGACATGTTCTACCTGGATGAATGGACTGGTGGAGCATTATTAGCTCATCTGGTGAAGTCACTTGGACCTTCTAAAACGAATAAGACTATTGACTTCCCTCGTCTCAATTGACTATTTTTTTCCTCTTTGTTCTGAACTGGCAGTCAGACCTGCATGTTTTACATGGTTTGAAAAAATATTGTAAAGACATCACTTTGGCATCTGAGCGATGATGAAATACATTTTTCAGTTTTGGGTATGCTATAGCTTAAAAGATGGATTTTTTTCTCAATGTAATGTTGCACTCAAGTTCGGGTGTCACAGCTGGTCCAGTAAATGTGGGATTGATGGATGATGGCTAACAAACACCCTGGACGGAAACTCCCACCACCTTTGTATAAGTAGCACATGGAATTTAATAACATTTGTAAAAAAAAACAATATATAAGTTTAGACTGACTTTAGAAATAATTAATGAACCCAGCAACAGGATCATGTAGATCTTCATGCCAGATTTTTAAACTAGAATTGTCCTTCTGAGGATTTCATATGACAATGTGTTCTATATAAAAAAGGCAGTTTAGCCAGACATTAAACATTAAACAATTACAATTTTTCTACAGACAAGTTTATTTATTATTAATTTTTATACTGGTTATGTTTTTTTTTTGTTTGTTTTTTTGTTTTTAGATGTGTGTTCGAGGCATGTTGTTCCATTATATTTTGAGTGCATATCTGACCTTTCTGTTTGACTGTCTGGACCATCTCTCTGTGTGTTGTTATGCATGACTTCACTTTATTCGGTTAAACCCCAAAAGGTAGAGATCAAAAAGCATGGGTGGCAGATAAAGCTGACAACTTCCAGTCATGCTCGACCTACTTTTTTTATTTTTATTTTTTTCCAAAGGGGGATTATAGGTAGATAAACGGCTTTTGAGTATATATCTCATGAATAGTCTACACATGTCGGCAAAGAAAAGAAGTTGAAGGATAAGAACAAATGGAGAGATGGACTTTAATTCTTGGCACTTCATATAAATAATATTGCCCATCTTTATGTCTAAGTGATCCATAGGGAGACACAAATGCATGAATACCCAAACAGCTGGACAGACTTTTTCTCTGCTGCTTCCTTTAGATGTGAATAATAATAATGATAAAAGGGGAGAAAATCAGCATATTCTACTTCAAATCCCTGTAGAGAGATGGAATTAGAAGGTGGAGAGGCTGGATAAAGCATTGGAAATGCTGTCTTATCTACTTTATTTCGTTTTGTATTAACCTTCATTCATCCAGGGAGTAGAGACGAGTGATCTCCAGTTGCAATAGGAGTTTTCGCTGTCGAAGTTGTTTCCTATGCATCCATCACGGAGCTTTAACTGTAGAAACTTGACATGACAGTGGAAAGATGCCGTCTCACCTTTTCCCAATACCGTTTGAGAAAGATTTGCTTTTTTGATTATAATTGCAGCAGTCTTTCTAGGGACCCTGCCTTTCTGGTTTCACAAATTCAGCAGGTTCAACTTTATTTGTTGCATAGTCAAAATCCAAGATAATCTTGGGACCTCAGGAGTTTACCCAATAAAGAAACCAAATGCAAAAGCATTTACATTTATTTTTGTTTGTTTAATGCATATTCTTAGAATCAAATGTGAGGCCATCTGTCTGATATTTAACATTTGTTTGAAACTGGTCATGCAACATGAAAATTATCCAAAATATGGCAGAAAATCTACAATAGAATGACTTAAGAATTAAGGTGTTGCAGTGGTCCCGTCAAAGTCCGAACCTCAACCTTATTGAAATGCCGTGGTGAGCCCTGAAATGTTGCAATGGGCCCTTAAGCCACTCTGCTTTGTAAGACTGCTTCTGATCACAAGCGGCAACATGTCACATGAAAGTTTGAGTAAGCCAGCTCCTCTATTACACCGCCTGATCTTTATGTCCCCACGTGGTCAGACGTCGTATTGCTACATATAGTGGCTTTAAGACAGCTGCATCTGAACAAATATTAGTACGGCTTAATATGCTGACACACCATTGTAAGGAAAGGTCAAAAGAAAGGACGAATATTTCTACACAAGGATGTTAAAAAATGTACAAAACATTTGATATTTCAAAATATAAAAGCGTTATAATGTACAAATCACCAGAAAATAGAGCAAAAATTTGGGGATGTAGTTTGTATATCCATGGAGTTTTTGACGTAAAAGATTCTGCATTAAGACGTTACTACACACCTGGTAATCATTGTATTGTATTGACATTTACAAACTTCTGTCTGAATCAAACGGCTCCAGCGTAGGATAATACAAAAGTTAGTCTGACAAATGCTTGATCCTGTACAAGAAAAGATTAAAAACTGCACGTTAGGAAATTTTATTTTTAATGATTAATTCCAGACATGTCAAAACCATTGTATAGGGCATAACAAAGTTAACAATAGTATGAATCTATAAATAAATAAACATACATATATATGTGTGCATACACACACATTTGAACACAAAGAACCCCTTGTAAATAAATGTATATAAATACATTTTTCTGTTATCAATTTATGTAAACAAAATAAACAAATCTATGATGTAAATCTATACCCAATGTGCACACACCTATCTATATTTACATATCTATTTACATGCACACACATAACACATATATCCTGTTTGACAAGTCTGAAAAGGGATAGGAAAAAGTAAAAGTTATTTAATCCTACCCCTTCTCCAATATTTCACAATTAAACTTAAATATATATTCATAATTCAAGGGAGTGGTGGCCTAGTGGTTACAGTGGTGGGCTTGGGCGTGGAGGACCCAGGTTCAATCCCCAGGTTCAAGCTGTCCACAATGGTAAATCACTGGGGGCCCCTGAGCAAGGCCCTTAACTCCCAATTGCTCCCCGGGGCGCTGCCCTGCTGGCAGCCCCACTGCTCACTAGTGAAACTAGTTGATGGGTTAAAAGCAGAGACTAATTTCGGTGTGCATCGTACATACAGCGTGTGCACGATGTCCACACTGACAAGAAAGGGAAGAAAAAAAAAAAAAAAATTAGACATAAATTAGAATTTATGAAGAGAGAAAAATGTATGTATGGTATATACATGTATATATAATATACGTATAGTGTGTGTATATATAATAAAGAGAAAAGATAAAGATAAAATAAAGAGAGAGAGAGATCAAATAATTATTTTAGCATTGTAAATTCACATCTTCACACTGATACTCACATACACATTCACGCTCTACACTACATACACTACATTATATACTACACATACTTCACACCACACACACACACACAGTAACACCCCGTGAGCAGTTAACATAGGCGATGTTAACAGCACGTGATTACATTCTTACACACAAGTTGCTGTTTTCAGGCATGTCTGTGACAGGGACCTAACTTTGCCTCAGTCTTTAAAGAAACTCTGACACAAAGCACCATAAAAACAATAGCCGCCTCCAATTAGTCCAGAGTAATTACTTAATAATCAAGAGATAATTGCACCAACTTGACTACTGTCACAATTCATTCATGACAATGTGCTGAGAGTGTGTGTGTGTGTGTGTGTGTGTGTGTGTGTGTGTGTGTGTGTGTGTGTGTGTGTGTGTGTGTGTGTGTGTGTGTGTGTGTGTGTGTGTGTGTGTGGACTGGATGGAATACGTTCATCCTGTTTTACGTTTTGACCTACTGTTTTGCTTTGTTCAGTCGATTTAACTTTCATACTGAAGTATGATAGTAGATAAATATGAATAATAATATCTGCTTGCAAAAATATTTCAATTATTTAATTGAAATTAGTATCGTTTGGAAAAAAAAAACCTCATATGAACCTACTACAAATGGGGAAAAGAATATGGCTAAAGTTCAAGATGCTTAGATTTCTGGGATATAATTTATATTGTTTGAGCCAGATGTGGTCAAAAAACAGTTAATGTGAAAAATATCAGGGTATTGCTGTTAATATCATGGTAGAAGTAAAGCAGCTGTGCACCACAGTGTGTTTAGTTAATCGAGCAGCGGCGTTACATCTCCTGTTCAGTCCTTGCTCCTTGCTGCGTCTCTCGTCCAGCGAACTGAGCTGCAGGCTTGTGTTTTTACATGTCAATTACTGCGGGTGAGAAGAACTCGATGGTGCACTGCCGTTGGCCTGTGAGAGCCTGGTCTTCCATCCCAGATGAAGATGCAGTCAAGAGGAAATCTATCATTCTGTCATGCTGACAACTGGCAGTACCAGGCAAATGGGGCCTTAAAGTGAGTTTCTGATTGGCTCAAGATTTGCAATATTGTAACTTTTTTTCTGATCTTTTAATGTGAGCTAATGTTCATGTCACATTGGTGTTTTATTGTACTTGACAATAGAAAATATGTTGCTTCTACATTTCCTGTAAAAAGCTCATTTCCCATATAGCAAATATATTTGGGCCAAATCTGGCTACTTTAGACACTTTTGGCTCGGTTATGGCACACAAGTGTTGGGCAACATTGGCCCAAATTGGAGCTAACTTGGTTAATGGCATGTGGCCCAAGTCATTGTCGTCTGTCAATGTAAACGACATATGTGAGCCATTCATTAATTCATGTTTCTTATTAAACCCCTTTCTGTGTCATAAAAGGTATGTATGTATGTATATCTTTACACACACACACAGTACATGCCCTTGTTTTATTAAGTACATGGGCAACCTCAAATTAACCTGGCCTCTAGCATTGCCTGAAGCTTTCCTGACTCTCCATATGCATAAACAAATAACCCTGTCCAACCGTGTCCACAGTTCTCCAACACTGGGGGGAAAACACAAGGACGGTCTACACTACAGTGCGTTTAAAATGCTCACCAGGAGGTCAGCAGGTCCCAGAACGTCACAAAAGTTTTGCTATGTCAGTTCAGCGCTCAATGTGGAATTTTTATTGCATTTACCGTTATAACTGTTGTCATCTTGGCGATGCAGTCTTATTTTTTTTTTTAATCTGTCTCTTCTGCCGTGTCCTGTGCAGTGTCCTCGTCCACTGTGGCTGACTCTGCTCTGTGGTTCCATCTACTTGTAGCATGTTTCTTGACTTCAGCTGGTAATGTTATATTCCACTTGGCGCCACCAGGTCTGAGAACGTAAAAGAAGAATCCGAGTAGTAGTTGTTGCTGGAGTCAGTAGCCACAAGGGAGTCTGTTTTACTGCTTTGAATAACTGCTCATAAGGTGGATTTGTTCAAATCAAAGTTCAAAGTTGTGCAGAGCAAAATCAAACCAAAACAAAACCAGAATGAGTTTTAGAATTCAGGACATCGGTACAGACTAAAGGCTCATTCATGCTCGACGCAAAAGACGCGTACGCAGATGGACTGACCCTTTCATCCGTCTCCTCCGTCGCTTACATGCGTAATTTGGTCCCTTTTCTGGGCCCTTGCGGATCCATCGCTTGACACAGCAAAAGGAGCAGTTCAAAGGAAACCGTGGGGGCAGTGTTGAGCAGCATAGATAACCTGCAACCAGTAAAAGGACCAAACCAGAGCAGAAGAGGAGGCGCAGGAAGAAGACGACTGTAGACATTGCAGGAGCTTTTGAAGAGAGGCTGTGTGAGTGTGTCCGCGACTGCAGCCATATCTACAAAATCACGTTGCTTGGGCGCAGGGACAAGCACTTATATAATAATAGCTGGGAGGAGATCGCTCATGATTTGGGACGGAGTCCAAAGATGGTGAAAGACTAATGGAGGTGTATCCACGCCAAATCTGTACATGCACACAACAAAGCAATGAGCAAAAGGAGTGGTGATGCAGCTGATGGGTCTCACAGCCACCTGTCCGTCGTTGTCTTTCTGTCTTTTTGTTTTGCTTCATATATTTGTATTTATTTGTTTGCCTAATACTTTTCTTCTTTGCTGTTCACTAATAAAACATTTATAGAAATCTTATGCACCTGTTCATTACTTGCTAGACTCTAGAGGTAGAATAGCTGACAAAACAGGAACTCTTAAAAGCACCTCCTTTACAAAAAAATGATCCCATATGGAATAATATAGCTAAACTTTCTGGGAATGTTAACTGAAATACAGAAGTCTCTGATTATGTGCAAAGATTGAATGCTGTCTTTCTGCACTGTAAATGAAGGATAATCAAGACATTTGATGTTTCTGAATTACATTTTTTTACACCAAAATGTATTTATTAAACAAAAATAAATAAAAAATAAACAAGACAGTAATTTTCTGTTTGGAAAATAATCAGTCAATGTAAATATATTGTACATGGTTGGCGAATGAATTGGCTTAACAACCAAGACAACGTGTAAGTTTCACGGATGTATAGGAAGGCGACGTAGAACAACACTTGAATCCGTTCACAAAGTGGCACCCTAGGTGCATACGAAGACACATTAATGCCAGGTGTGAATATAAGAGGTGTCCACAGCCCAACGTAACATTATTACAGTAAATTTCTAATTTGTGTCACCTTTATTTACGGATAGCGAGCTGTGATTTGAGGGAGTCAAATGGTCTGCAACTACCAGCTATGTTTCCATCATAAATGCTGAATGATTCACATGAAACGGAGTGAAAATACAATACGATATGATTATAATCACTGTGCGCCAGTTTTTCCTTGGTGTGGGTTCAACACTACATTTGTTCGTTTACATGTTAAAATGCTGTTTCTATCTTTAGTTTGGAGTAAACGGTGAGGAGACTGCAACTCCATTGTAGGAATATTCAGCCATCATCTGGTTGTTTCACTCGTTATATTATTTTGAGCATATAAAAAGAAACATCTGCATTAACCTCAAACTTGTTTTTTATCTCTTGTATTTGTTGCCAGCAGGAGATGACTCGTTACAAAAAAGTTGATTTGTATAGTATTTAAGAGAACATTTTCCCACCTCACACGTAAACTCTTACCTTCATAAACATGAGGTGTCTGTAGTTAACGGTCACAATAACTAGTTAAGTGGTTTTTAAAACCATGTCATTTTCATTATATGAATTATGGTCCCGTGAACAGTAAAACTCAATGAATTAGAATGCTTTATTGTCTGTGTTACCCTTCATACTCTTCGTTGTCTGCTCCATTGAATCCTTGGGTGTGGGGTCTTCATTGTCACTCTCCGCCACAGATGTCTCATAGATTGTACAGTCGCTCAGTAACTTACAGTCTCTCATCAAGTCTGAGTTTAAAAGATCAAGTCCAAAGCACAGAACTCAAGGTTTCAAAACAATGGATATGTTCAGTTTTTTAAGTTGAAAGCCTTTTGTTCGCGTAGCACTGCACTAGTTTGTGTTGATTGACACATTTCGTAACTATGGATTAAATATGGAATCTAAATGATATCAAAACATTTCTCTCATTTTCCTAGGACGACCCGTCCAGCTCCACCTGGGGCTCCATAGGACTATAAGTTCTTTAGATTCATGTCCAACGTTATTTTAAGATTTACATCAAATACGTTGTAATATTCCAAGATAAGTGCTAAAACGTACTAGTTGGATATTATTATCTTTCAGGTACACAAACAAAATATTAGTTCACACTGGTAATGGGAGAGAATGCAGAATCTATGAAATGCACATAAACAGAAGTACTTTGTTTGCGAAAGCTTTGTAGATAATAACCAAAGTAGTTTTATAAAGCTCTCTTCCCTTGGACTGCACTGCAGTGTGAGTCCAGACTTTATAAAAGTACACCTTGGAGGCCTTCTTCAAACACCTTAGCTTTCTATAGCAGTGACTTTTAAGTGACCTTAATATACCAAAAAAAGATGACTTTTCAGATTCTTCCATATAGAGACACTCTTCTGCTACTTGTTCCTCCCTCTCGCACAAAGTCATTATTCCTCACCTCCTATAGTATTTTCATTTGAGTCTTCCTTTCCATCTTTTTACTCCGACTCAACTTGCAGTCGGCAAGTTTTGCCTCATTTGCGCTCCAACATATTGCCTTTCTCTCACACATTCTCATTTTCTCTTAACCCTTATCTTGTTCTGTTTTTATCTATTTTACCCATTCCTTATCTCATCCTGACTATCAGCATCCTCTCCTGCACTCCTTACTTTCATTTTTCATTCTTAAGTTCTCTCTCTGTCAAACTCCCATCTCCATCTATTTCCTCATCCCACTGATGGATGATGTGCTGTTGCTTTGAGGGCCTCAATCAGAGAAGCAATGGGTTCGCTGGTGGAGAGCAATCTCGAAGCCAATTCCACTGATAGCCATCACAGTGTGTTGCTACATGACGCAGCAGCTATCACCTGTGGACCGACAGAAATAAAGCGGCCTCTATGAGTAGCTTCCCCAGGTGGTGCGTTACTTCGAGTGCAAGACGGGAAGGAAATTTTTTCCTGTTGATGTTGTCAAACAGATCAAATGTATTAGTTTGGAGTTGGGCCACATTGGTTACTGGCAGCCACACAGGCTGATTGAAAGAGTACTAAGTGATGCAGGTTTTGAGAGGAGATGGATTGCAGGAGATGCATTGTTGTTGTTCAGTAGTCCTTCATTTTACCTTCTGAGAGCTTTTTGGCAAAGAACGCACAGGTGGCCAGAGCACTCTTTCATGTATTCATTTACATTTGAAACGCTAGTGCTGGTTCTGCTGGCAAATGAGGGAATAAATGAGAGAACAGCTTCTACTCTACTGTTGTTGGTTTGCATTGTCTGTTTTACCACAAAGGTACTTATTTGTCATTGTCCTGAAATGCAGGAAAAAGTCATATTTCAACTGCTTGAAGTTTACCATTTAAAAGAAGCATTACTTTATAATTCCTAATCTACAGTCCTACATTTTTTTTTTTTTTTGAAAGGTTGGTATCTAACTCTGTATGAGAGGTTTCAGCAACTCAATGTTTAAATGCATTTTCCCAAAAATGTATGGGACAAATTTTGGACAGGTGGGTAGGTGATGGTTACAGGTTTTATTCCATACACACAATAAAAAAATTAATCTGAGGCGTTGTTCTCTGTTCTTCTGTGTCTCTGTACAGGCACTAAACTGTCTAAAGTCCAAATTTGAAAGCTCCTTCAACTGCAGCCTGAATTGCTAAAAATACCTCAACTATCTCTGCAGCAGGAGTCATTTCTAGGTCAACCATTTGTGTGACACCACTATGTGTAGAAATGTATGTGAATAAATCATATTAGAATCCAGGGACAGTTGTTGTTAACGGAATCTAAAGACTGGTACAGCCAAGATTAAGCTACAATTTACACATATTCGTTACCATCTTATTCTTTATAAAAAGCCCTAGTCATAGAACCCTAGCCATTGTCTATAAGTTTGAAACATCACTAACCTTCTCACTACTTCAGCCCCCACACGTGCACCTTCTCTGCTTCAAGTACATCGAAGGACGCACCTCCCTTTCAGCACTTATTATACTATATTTGGCTTTTTTAGTTTGATGAAACTTGGAATCTGGCCTGTGCAGTTTGTTGTTTTTGTTTGGCTCACTCTTTGTCACGTCAGAATTGGATGTGTCCTCTGAGATTAGTGAAGTCAAAGTGGTTTTGTTGAAGTGTTTTGGGGATCCACAACCTGATCTTCAACGCTTACATTAACACATGATGTTCTGATAAAGCGCTTGTTCTCCTTTGACATATTTCTGTGTGATTTTTCATTTATTTACTTACTTTTTTTTTCTGGCTCTTATCAGCCGCTGGTTGTCTGTGGATTGTAAAACACCTCAGCTGATGGATGTGACATTAGGAGTCATGTCAGCGTCTCATAATTACAGGCTGGTGTACTTGATGACAGTATCACTGCCCTTCTTTATTAAGGATTATGTTGCATTAATTGTGACACTTCATGATTGACTGTACATCTTTGACATCTGTGTATATTTGTGTTGGTTATTGTTGGGCCATTTAGCACTTTTCCTTCTGACAGAAACGCCTCTAATGGAGTGCATCTCATCTCACCTGGCTCTTTGTGATCTTGGAAGAATTGAGTTCCTCACCTTTTAAGGGAGAGCCAAGGCACACTTTGAAGGAAGCTCGTTTTGATAGCTTAATAGTTTTTTTGTCCTTAATTCTTTTGGTTAATACCCACCAATCATGATAATAGGTAATGGTGGAGTGAATAAACGATCAATCTTCTGCTCTGTTTGTCTCTGTAAGCTGGAAGAGAGGCAGGTCTGAGTATATCTGCTTAGCCTGTTTCTAGGATAAGAGTCACATAATGGGTGGATTTAGCAGTTACTTTTTCCTGCTCTTGTTCGTAGCTGTTGAAACTCGAACTTCATTCCTAAAGTACTTGTCCTGTGTAGGAGTACTCAGACACAGAGTTTACCTTCAAGTACGCTGAGGTTTGATTAGTGTGCATGCAAAAAGTCTGACTCCTAGTAATATCTTCCCAAGGGATGTCTATATTTGCTTTAGCCTCAGGTGGCATCTTGATGTGTATCGAGCAGACGCTCAATAATAGGCCAGGAGCTCTACATTATTGACGGCAGCGAGTCTCCGCTCTCTGAAGATGTTGACTTCAGAGAGTGAGACGGAGGGGAACAATAGGCACAGAGAGAGATGGTATAGATAAACAAAAAAGAAATGGATACAGATAAGAGGAGAGATATGAGCAGAGTGAAAATGCAGTGTTACATCACTCTTTTTATTTGCTGTTGCTGCTCTCCTCCCTCCTGTAGCCTCTGCTGTATTTGGGCCAAATAAATCTGCAGAATAATGGAGGGAAGTAGAGGTATCAAATGTTTTTTTTTCTACCTTCCCTCACACATCAACCAGCAGCCATGTAAACAGAGCGTAGTTTCCACCCATGTACAGAACACACAGGTGCTAGAAAAGCAATAAATTCTTAACTGTCAAACCTATTAGATGACAATAGGGACATTGCTGGCTTGAATAAAGTGATTTCAGCTTTACTGTTGTGGAGTGAAAAAGAGTGGAAAGAGTGGAGTGGAAAGGTGATGGGGGAGTAGGTCTTAAGACATAGTGTTTGTTTTGAACCTGGAGTAGAAAAGGTAGTTGCTTAGTTTTACTCATATTTCTATTTTTGCTTTTTTTTTTTCAATTCATAGTTGTTTATTACTTTGAACAACATTAAAGTTGGAGAACTTCAAGTAATGCAAAAAAAATGAGTGCAAATGGGAATAATGTGTAAAAACTTGATCTGTCCTTTTTGTGTGTGTGTGCGCACGTGTGTCTGTGCGTGCTCTGAATTTGATTTTATAATGGCGAATAAGCAACATGTTAATTACTTTGAGACTAACCCTCAAAGAGATTAACATACCAATATCTGCTTGTTGCTGCAAAGGAAAAAAACTAATTTGGACCTAATTTGAACTAATTTGAAAATTGTGAAAAAGAATTTCCCTTGAAAATTCAGTACAAAAATAATTACGGGCAAAATCGCAAAGCTCTAGGCCAAAAGGGTTTGATTCATTCGTCTTTGTATGAACTATCAAATGTTTGATTTGCCACTGGTTTGGGTTGTTTGTTGTGGAGAACTGAGTCCCGGGAGAGAATATATAATCGGTACATTGGTCTATAACACAGAACACTGCAGTTTGGCAAGACATTTTATGAAATTGTACAGTTGTATCTTATTCATTTCACTCTTGACATATGGAGATCTGGCTTCCTTGTCACTGTGCAATCATCCTTCCAGCAACAATACTGAGTTTTTCCCAGGTGAACTCTGTTGCGTCTTGGGAAACACCTCCCCAAGGAGGCTTTAAGAGGCATCCTAACTGGATGCATGAGCCATCCCTGACTCTATTCCAAATCCTTCCCAGATGACCTTGTAAAGGAAACTCCAGTCACTCTAGAGAGTAAAGTAATTTCACTTGTGTCTGTGGTCTTCTTCTTTTGGTCACTACCTTTAGTTCATGACCATATGTAACGTTAGGAACATAGACTGACTGGTAACCAGATGTGGTTGCCTTTCAGCTCTGTTCTTTCTTAACCTTTACAGACCGATGCAGAGTCCATGTTCCTGCAGATGCCACCTTAATCTGTCTGTTGATCTCCCATCCCAGTCTTCCTTCTCACTCGTTACCAAGACCCTGAGATACCTGAACTCCTCTACTAAATGCAGCGACTTGTCTCCAATGTCGAGAGGAACTCCTCCCTTTTCTGACAATGAACCATGGTCTCAGAGTTCGTGGTGCTAATTTTTACCCTCACTGCTTCACACTTGGCTGCAAACTGCAGCCAATGACATTCACTTGTCGCAAATGACAGTTCTTCATTATCATACTTTTGGGAAGGATGAGGATGATGGCGTTTAGTGACTCCCCTGCAAGAAACCACATCAAGGCTTGTCACATAACACGCCAACCATGATCTCATGTGGGTATTCCTCAAAACTACAGCCTAAGAAGACACCGCCAATACACTGTAACCTCACCATATTTCAGACATGTGGAAAACATACATAATGTACGTTCTGTAAGACTGGGCATGATCAGCATACACAAAGGGAAAATATGATACTGAATGTTTTGCAAGGAAGGGGATTTGCTTTTATGTGAAACTGAATGGCAGTTGATTAAGAACAGGAAAGAATATGGGAGAGCAAAAAGAGGAGTCGATGTGAGGAGACACAGCTAAGTGTCGAGGCTTTTGTTTCGGTCTGACTTTTTAATTATTCATGGCCGCTCGCCTCACTGTACTGCCTGCTCTGCCTGCCTGCCTCTAGTCCCTGCAAAAAAAATAAAAAGGGAACAAGATCGGGTGAAAACCTAATCTAGGACTCAACCCTTTATCTTCACTGTGCAAAAATGGGAGCATTTTGTTTTGGGGATAGTTTGTGTCTATAACATGAAACTTGGCAAAGTGATTCTCAGTTAGAGAAGCTTTGCCTTGCCCATAGGGCAGGCGGGGCAAACATAATGTGGAATCAGCTCAGTTTTGGACTTATTAAATCTAGCCAAGTATTCACTAAATGAATATTTAACATACATTGTACTAATAAAAATCAAAATCAAAAAATGAAAAGGCTGACATGTCAATCAAAAACATTTCAGCAATAGCCATTTGTAACAGACTCAGTTGATGTGTTCCTACAAAATACATGAAATAAAAATGCAGAAACTGAGAAATAGTAGAAAAAAACGTAGTAGTAGTTGAAAAAGACTCCAACGTATGTAGTTTTACATGGGAGAAAGGCCCACGTCTCACTGAAAACAGGTCTGTTACCCACTTTTCGGTCTACACCCACCAACTGAAAATTGCTGACTTACATGGCTCTTATCCACCTCAGTTTCTTAATAAACATTCAAAACAATAAACATAAAATGTGGAAGAAAGCATTATAAATACTTGGAGTCACCATCTCTGACCAGATTCTACCAATTCTTTATTTTCTTTTTTACACATTAGAACTGCACTGGCAAGATTACTGCCACCTTCTAGACCAACTTTTTTTATACTTTCCGAAGTTACTGAGAAGTGAGGAAGAGTTCAACTTTAAACCAAAGATCTATAGTGTCTTCTGTGTGTAATTAGACTCAGAACTCTGAACTTTTTAATTTCAGTCACTGTTCCTGATGGCTTCTTTTTCTCATTGTGCAATTGTACATTTTCTGGTTTTCTGAACCTCTGCAATGGTACCATTGTGTCTGTCAGCAGATTTCACTAATGATTGAGGGGGGGAAAAACAACTTAAAAATGTACAAAAGTGAAGTGTCATCATTCTATTATAATACTGCTGCAGTTATTTCATTATGCAATGAAAACAATTTAGGTCTGTACTTGAAATGTGAATACGAGTTGAATATCTGAAGTTATAGTGTTTGATGATCAGAATAAAAAGAGTGTGAAATGGAGAGGACAGGGATGGGGAAATTAAAGCAGTAGCTCTCGAGCTACTATAATGCATTCTTTCTGACTGTGCAGTCTAAAATTTCAATTATCAGGTTGAAGGAATCACTTGTGTCCACGTTGTGTATGTTAAAAAAAAAAGTGAATCTGTTCACACTCATGAAAAAGGACCTGTGCTTTTTCAACTTGGGTACATTTTTATGCAATACCCAGTTTGGAACTTTGCATCCTCACGATATTGTGGATGCTTCTTTGAGACAAACACCCATGTAAACCTCGATGAAGACCTATGACATATGGATGTTTCGATGAAACTTCCCAATAGCTGAAGCCTTCCCTGAGAAGATGACTCACCATACTTTTCCACATTTGATAAGATGGCCCTGTCTCCAAAGAAAGAAAGAGAGCCTAATCCGCAGAGTCGAACGCCAAGCAACCCCAAATATCCACTGCTATCACACAGTGATGGGCAACACAGGACACCCATAGGAGTCGTTTCACTGGCACAAAAGGGATCCTGCACAGCATTGGGCAAGATTTTCTAATGTTGTGGCATATCTCTGTGTCATTTCTTACAGTCGGTTTTCATCATCAAACTTCACAAACTGAGTTTAAATAACATACAAAAGCCATCTGTGGCATTCCTATTTCCACACGGGGATAATTCACACTCACAACACGTGCCGGACTCCTTTCTGAACACACTGCCACAACAGTGCTGGAATTTTAATGTGTCTTACACTGCGGAGGGAGGAATTACATGGATGAGGCTTGCAGTTGCTTTCAAGGGATTTCAAGGGGTCCTGATCTCCATTTGCTCCTCTGAACCCTGAGGGATCAAAGGACGGAGAGAAAACAGAAAAAGTGTTTGCAGGAGATCACACGAACAGATGGCTGGCTTTTTTTCGCCCTCCTCTTCCGTACTCCACTATTACGCAGACTCATCTTATCTTTGAATCTTTGAGACAATCCAACAGATGATCTCAAATATTTATGTAATGAATGGATGGAAAGTAAAGGGTTGACCTTGCTAGTAAATTGCTGGTAAATGTCCACTGATCTGTTGGACTTTCTTAGAAACACAGACAAAAGCATCTGCAACATTGCTGCCATACCACTGACTAGCAGGTACATTTACTACACTGCTTTCCTTCGGGATAAGATCAAGATGAGGGAATGACTGAGCTCATCCACCCAATATGAAATAAGTGCTTTATTTTCACACACAATATTGCTGCGTGCTTCAGTTAAGAATTTCCCTTCGTGACAAAATTGTCACAAATTAACTTCATGTGCTTTTGGACTGAGCATTGTTGCATGTAAAAAACTAACTTTGGCATCAGTTGTGTTAACCTGAGAGCGAGAACTAACGGAAGCCACAAGCAGCAACCAGGGTTGACATTCAGCGTGCATGAATTGTTTTCCACAAAGTAGATTTCAATTGTACAAGGTCAAGACAAGGTGACATATTGATTCCATAAACCTTATCTTGGATGTTGAAACAATGATGTCACATGTAGGAAACTGGGATTTTTATTCATCACTTTAAAGTACTAAGGTTTAAAGCTATTTTGAAATTTGAAAAACAAGATTCTGTGTTGCGCTGCATTGTGCTGTGCAGGCACATAGCAGGTAAAGTTCTCTACACTGATATTTGTCATGTTTGTTTTGGTGTGATAGGCTCTGGCAGAACCTCGTGACGCTGTACAGGATTAAGCGGGAATAGAAAATGGATGGATTGGTGGAACACTAATGAGTATATGAACCCTGGTTTGAGTAGCATTGGAAAAAAGTATCAACCGAAACATTATAAGGTAAAACCAGGAAAAATTGTTTTTAAATTTAAAAGTCAGTTGATGAAGATTTGATTCTTCATTCAGTGTAGGGCTAGGCAGGCAAGTTTTATTTTTTATTTTTTAATTTCTGGCTCTAACATGGCACGCATCTGGAGGTTTCCTCTGGCTTTTGGGCCAGGCTTGGCCCTCAAAACACTGATCCTTTTTAATTGTTTTCTCTGATTATTGTGCCTGTTGGGATTTAAAACAGCATGAATTGACACTCGGATAAATGCAAGGGTCCAATGTCTGGTCATATTAAGAAAGGGCGGGATACTGAATAGCTCACCTGGGAGAGCATCCCTGTACATGCCTGTAACAGCTCTAACGGAGCCAGCTGGATGGATGGATGGATGGATGGATGGATGGATGGATGGATGGATGGATGGATGGATGGATGGATGGATGGATGGATGGATGATCATTAATGGGTTGAGACACACATATCAGTAATAATCCAATAATCATCACACAAGAAACATTACCCCAGTGTAGCCATTATAACCAATGGACATGTGCTTTACAATGCATAAATATATATATATATATATATATATATATATATATATATATATATATTTTTTTTTTTTTTTTTTTTTTTTTTTTGCGTGTCAAGTTTCATTCAATTCAGACGTGAAAAAAATGATATTGGAGAATACCAAATAACAGCTGTGTCTCTGTTCTCCACAGGATGGCATGGGCAACCTCAGAATAACGGAGAAGGGGCTGAAACTGGAGGGGGACTCAGAGTTCCTGCAACCTCTTTATGCCAAAGAAATACAGTCCAAACCAGTAAGTCATGCATATAAACACTCATCAATATGCATTTTAAGATGAGCATACTTTAAGCTCATTTCAGATGGGAATGCACAACAGTGTTTGTATTGTTGTTGCCACTACAATGACTGTTTTGTCTGTCCTGCCCCCCTTTGAATCATACTCTGAATTAGATTATACATGTCTAATTGTCACTGCTCTGGAACCTGCGAGTTTTAGAACAGCCCTTAAAAATGCAAAAGAGACTGGATTCAAAGTTGGAGAGAGAATTTTTCTATTAATCTGTGAAGTGGTTGGACGATGGTTCTCCTTATTATGAATTGATAATAAAGGCTTAGCAACTGCATGTGTACAATGTTTTCAAAATGTACATGTTTAAAATGGTGACATGTCTGTTTTATACAACATAAAAATGCCATGGGTTGAGTTGCAGGAAGGACTGAAATACAGGACACCAAAAAGCTGGTGTACCAAACAATGTACCAAACAAAATGTGCTGCATGGGCAGGTAATCCAAAATAAAGACAAACGCCTTCAGATCAAGAGTAGGAAAGGAAGACAACAAAAGAACACAGCGGGATAGCCGCACTGAATGGTAAAGATGGTTTTAGACCAGCAGAGAGGCAGGGGGAAACCAAGAGAATATAGAGGGAGAGAAGGTTGACAGGACACAGGTGTAAACAGTCGGGAACGACTGGAGTCCAACCAGTACCAAACACAAAAGGGAAAAAGACTTTCTAAATAAAACAGGGGGCAAGTCACAAAAACGAGACAGAACCAAGAAAAACACAAGAAAAGAAATCCAAAACCTCAGTAGCCGTCGAGTACGTCGTGTAAATATCTGCTAACTGCCCGGCTCGTGAGTAGACAGCAGCCTGCCGCCAACTTCAAGGCTGAGGTGTGTTATTTCTCAGGGAGGGGGAGGGGGAGGGGTTAGATCTGACATCATCCACAAATTGCTTAAATTACCATTAAATGGGTTTTGTTATACTTTACTGTCACTTCTAGTTGGTCAGTAAGGAAATAATAATACAAAAAACAACATCATTTGGCTTGAAATGATGATATAATAAAAACAATCATAATAATATGATTGAAAGCTTGCATCTTTTTGTCTAAAGTCACTTTTGTAAAAATGACATATCCTAATTGTTTCCTTTCTTTGGGCTGCATAATGGCCATCACACACCCAGATCATATCAGAGTTATCAATCACCCCTTTATGTTTATTCCACCAAATTCACACCATGCTGCATTTGCTGTACCTCAGAAGTGTAGGGTAAAACTGTATTTCTGATTTCATAAAAACTCTTGTTGAGTCCATAAATAACCATCCCACAATTCAAACTCTTCAAAGCCTCCTTTTTTTCTCTCCACACCATCTGCAAAAGACAGTACCGGGAAATCTCTATACATCCAGTGCTTTGAAAGTGGATCTCATTTTATTTCCTGCCTGTTTATGTGAGGAGACGAGCACTGTTACGTAATGATGGATTTCATTGAGCCGTACTGTTCAGTTTACGTGGCTGCGTTTCATTCTGCGTTATGAGGACACAATATTTGCCTTGTCAACACCAAAAGTGCAAGACAGTGTGGCATCATCATGAGATTTCTTCCAGGAAATGTTTGGTGTTTACAGATCCAATTGCAAAATCTATCTGAGGTCCTGGATTGTTTGGTTTGCACATTAACATTCTGAGGAGCTTCCCCGCTGTCCTCGCAACTACAGGAGAAGCATCCAAGCCTACAGAGACTGGACAGATAAAGTGACAGGCATTCTCTTCCCTCCGTCTCTTCTGCTTCGACAGTAATAATCTCTGCGTGCGAGTGGTGGACGGATGGCTTGATAATGCAAGAGAGCAGCATGCTTTATCACTGTAGTCTAGGACCCTCCGTGGGCTGAGAGACACTGAACAATGGAGACAGGAGAGCAGAAGGGAACAGGGGAGTGTGAGGGAGCAAGGGAGAGCACAGCGACAATGGAGATGACAAATAAGCGAGCAGAAGAAGAAGCGGTAATAGAGACAAAAACAAGGAGACAGATGGTGGAGGACTGAATTAGAACAGCAGAGATTGGAAGCCGGAGAGCCTGATTTGACAGGCAGTGATGCACAGAAGGTAGCCAAGTTAAAGACTGACTCCAGCATGCACGACATATTCACAGTGTGGCACGACACAGTGAAATATTCATATTAAAATGAAGTCCCAAGTTGTCCAGGAAGCAGAAGGAGATGACATAGATAATATCCCTGCTGCATAATTTGGCATTAGGCAGATTTTTTTTTAGTGCAGGCCAACACGGGAAGATATTTATCAACACATGAGAAATAGAGTCCGATAGTTAGCAGATAAATTAAAGATTGGGGAGACTGTTTTAGCGCCCCTTATGAGATTAACATATTAAATCCGGCAAGAAAGGTATTGGAAGTTGAGGATT
Source organism: Xenentodon cancila (assembly GCA_014839995.1). Taxonomy (NCBI): domain Eukaryota; kingdom Metazoa; phylum Chordata; class Actinopteri; order Beloniformes; family Belonidae; genus Xenentodon; species Xenentodon cancila. Next base: position 5,876,878 of record CM026213.1, on the reverse strand, counting down.
ATGTCTTTTACTAATAAACTGACAGGGGAGATAAAAATAAAATCAGAGTAAAAAAAGAACAAATTACAGAACAAATAGAACATAAAAGCAGACTAGATGGAAATTGGAAACATGAACAGAAGCAGGGACAGCTTGAGGTATGGCTGGTTGGGTAACAGAAGGTGATAGTAAGAGGAAACAAGCCACATCTGGACAGATTTAAAAAAAAAAAAAAAAGATACAAAGATGGGAATCCCTGTTAATATTAATTGTTATAGTCTGTTCTTTTTATTATCCCAGTTTCTGCTTTTTTCATCAGCTTTGGAACATATTTCTATAAAACGTGTAATTGGCACGTTTCTCCACATGACCAAAATGCAGAACGGAACAGAATTTGGATTATAAAAACATAGAACGTATATTTGAATGGTGATCCAACGCTGCAACACAGACCAGCGTCCCTAATACATGAACATATAAATAAAGTTGGACAACATTGTTTTGAGCATTGTGGACTAAATTCTCAGTATTTTCCGTCATGGCAATTCCATTCTAGATGATTAAAGACTTAACTTTTGCGCTTTTAGTTTTTTACTTTAAATTTGCTTTCAATTTTCTTTACACTTCACAACCACTTGGGAAAAGCGGGTGACAGTTTCCTGGTTTTGGATATTAATGAACCGTTAACCCTTGATTTGTGCAAAACCCAAACATCGAAAAAGAACTGGAAACGGCTCTAATTTGAAAAAAACCTCCCAATTATCGTAGAAACCTTTTTATGCTTTCACAAGGTGGTTTTTCTGGCAACTCGATAATCCAGTTTATCACAAAAGTGTAAGGGAAATGCTTTTTGCGCATTTCCATGTCTGGCGGCGCTGGATGCGAAGTAGCTGGTCGATCTAAAGTCATCATCTTTGCCTGCCTCATTTGAGCTAAGGACCTGTTTATACTCTTCAAACAGAGAAATTTGTGAACAAAATTTGCTACAGCCAGTATTTTTAATGTTTAACGAGAAATACAAGAATCCTCACAAGGCTTATCCCACTTCAAATATCTGACCAATCAAAGCAAGGCAAATTTATTTGTACATTTCAACAACAAAGTGATTCAAAGTACTTTACAGAGACATTACAACATAGTCACAAAGTAGAAAATGAAAAGAATAAAAAGCATGATTTTAAATGTAAACAAAATGAAACAAAAGAAAAAAGAGCAATAGATAAAAACTGTAGTTAAAATATCAAGTTTTGAAACTCAAGCTTAAAAGTAAGAGTGCAGATCTGTAGCTTTATTGAAATGCAGCTGAGAACAGATGTGTCTTCAACCTGGGTTTGAATAAACGCAGTGTTTCAGCTGATCCGAGGCTTTCTGGGAGTTTGTTCCAGACACGTACAATCTGAACGCAGCTTCTCCATGTCTGGTTCTGACTCTGGGAACTGATAAAAACCGGATCCCGATGACCTGAGCGGTCTGGAAGGTCACGCAATATTTGTCAGATACCACGCAAGAAAAAAGGTCTGGCCAGATGATGTCGAGAACCGGCTCAAACCAGGGCTGGGAGGAAATAATGAAGCCACAGCCCTGGGAGCTACAACAAATGTTTCTGTTCTTGCGGCGTATAAAACCCGCCTTACTGTCATATTGCTGCCAAGATATCACTTTTTGTCAACAGTAAACTCCAGACAATTTAATCCCATGCTCCTTGTCATGTGTCTCTCCCCTTTTTATGAGACATTATTGTTGTGCCATCTTTGGTGCCTGAGATGAACCACTGTCAAAAGGTTGGGTGACCCCTGAAGGTGTGAGGTGCTGAGGGTTGTGAGCGACACCTCATCGCCGTACTTGCAGTTTATTGCCAGTGTGACAAGAACAGTATATGTAAGTGCACGATTAGCAACACGGCCATTCTCAGATTTTGAATTATTGAATTTCAGTAGATTCGGCTCGGAACGTGAGCCAAGACGTCAGAAGCTTTCATGAGCTTGTGTTTGACCATAAGTTCAAAAATATTCTCACTGGAAAATGTTTCACGTTTAAAAGGATTCACTTTAAAAATAAGTGAGCCCACTGCCATGCAGCCACTGCTCATTACTCGTATCCTGACAGACAATACTTGAATCCCTTCAAAGAAGTGACCTTGGGACATAAGCTGTTGGTTTATTTTGATTGAACTGGGCTAAATTTCTGAATGATGCAATATATCACTTTAAAAAATTGATCCTCCATTCATCCAGTGAGATGTTTTCAGCCTGCGGGAAAGCTCTGCCTCTGAGATATATTTCTATAACCACCTCTAATCCAGATTTTTTTTTTTCACCGTCTCTCATCTCTCTCTGCCTCTGTATGTGAGAGAAATCCTCCGTGGAGTAATATGGTCTCATGCGTTAACAGGAAAGAGGAGGGTGGAATCAGCAGTATCTCATGACGACAAAGTAAACACATGTACTGTACACACAGAGGCACAAGGATTCCTGCCATCGGGTCCCTGAGGTGTTTCAAGAGATTATGGGGGGGACACGATGACGACCCAGAAAGGTATAACCATAAGCTGACAGCAGAAACTCTCTGTGATGGAGATTTTGTAACTAAAGCATACAGCCAGACGGTATGTCATGCAAGTCATTATTATATAACCCGTTTCAGTTAAACAAACCGATATTATGCTACAAGGGGAAAAAATGACTAGACAACAATACTTTGTGTTTTCTTTGGGAGAGGGCTTAACAACCGAAGAAGTAGAACATGAATATATGAATAGATTGATATCTGATGCCTGTAAAAAAATAAAATAATAATAAACAATATTCTCTATACTCCTACCACACGTCCATCCATTGCAGACAGAGTGGTAAAAGTAGAAAGGACTTGCTGTGTTTGTTTATAACAGATGGTGTAACGTTAGATGTTTTACTGTGGAGGAACCTTTCTGCGTTCTGGATATTGAAATGTTAACCACGAGTTCCCATCCGTACGGTCTACAGAGAGTCGACCCGTGTTACTTGCCGATACTGCGTGTGATAATAGTGATAATACTAGCTCTATTATTATTAGACTACAAACATAACACCTCACTATATTCAAGGTCAAGATTTAGAAAATAACACATTCTCTGCAATACTTCCAACATTCCAACAGGTTGTCAACTGAGTTATTTTATTATTTTGGCAAATACTTTTTCCTGTAACAACCGAATTCCCCTTTTGTAATCTGTGGGCATGTTTAGATTAGACCACTCCTGCTGTTGCAGTTGTTGGCCGCATAGAACTTCTTTCTGAGGCTCTTCAATTGTTGATGACACAAGTTTCGTTTCTTGCAAGGCTGCAGTCTGTCCTTTTAGCAGCCAGTTGCATATTACGATTGCTGATTTATGGCATCCTCGGCTCTGAGGATGAGGAACTAACAGACCTCCTTGTCTTGTTATCAATAAATCCCACCCAGGTCCCACCATCCTGCATCATTCTGTTTGTGACAGACCTGACTCATTGTTTAAGTGTACCTCCAGAGGTGGGTTATTGACGGGACCAGCCTAACACCCAACCCTTTGTCAGTTAATGTTAAAGAGAAGGGCAATTGGGGTAGTAAACATAAAGTATCCAGCCATGTAAAAAGGGGCTAGTGAAGTAGAAAATACTTCTATCCATCTATCCACCCATCCATTTTCTATAGCAGTTTTATCCAATTCAGCCTAACACAGCCAACATGAAAAAGACCTCATAGGCTATCAGACGGATTCAAATGCATAAAGTAAATAAATAATCCAACATAGTGGTTGGTGATGAGGGATATAATGGAAAACACATACATGTTTTAAAAGGCTGGCTCAGGTGTTTTATGGAGCCTAGAAATGGAAACATTTTTACATTTTTTCTTTATTATAATGGTGATACATTTTGCATTAGACACTAACATAGTTGGTGTCTAGTGAAGTGAGATATATGCATGTATAGACCCTGAGTCCAACCAGCTGGTTACTTGAAGCAACATCATATACTGGCTAATGATGTATTGTTGTGCCTTTTGAAGTATACAAATGCAGATGCATTGGTATAATTACATGTAATGTTTTTCTCAGGAGGTAAGACAGTAAAAACAAGCACATGGTTTTGATGTGCATGTTTTTATGTATGTGACTCCTAACATTTATCACTGGTGATGTTGTCAGCCAGGGCTCTGAAGAAGACAGATGAAAACTGTCCAGACATGCTGTTTATTTCAGTGCATCGTTTATCAGTCAGTAAGGTCATTGTATGTTTTGTACTGTAAAAGAACCCCATGACCCTGCTCTGAACTTTTACTCAAACCTCAACCCTTTCAGTCAAAAATGTATTTATATGTATATATATATATATATATATATATATATATATATATATATATATACATTACAGTCTGACCAAACAGGCATAAATGTAGAGTAACGTTGAGTTCACTGCCACAGTCTCATTTATAATGGACTGAGGTTAAGTGTAAAACTGTGCAGTAGAGTCTGATAAAAATTAAACATTTATTTTGGAAATGACGGATGCTGTTTTCTAGTTCTTCATTCAAACACGATGATACATCACATTCTGCACATCTTACTGCTGCTAAACTGAACTGCTGTACACACACACACACACACACACACACACACACACACACACACACACACACACACACACACACACACACACACACACACATATATATATATATAGTAGTTTAATGTTTTAAACGTGGTTTTAACACTGTATGCTTTCCGCGGGAAATGAGGTTGTAAGAATAAACAAGTTTCCACTACTTTGCTCCCGGTAGTGCAGCTACTTCACACATGCCTGACTTTTATTTGGAAAACGTGACACGCACGGTCAGACAATTCCACACTTGATGGAATTATCAGCACTTCAGCACCTTCTCTCTGCCCCGTTTCCTCACCTCTTGTTTTACATTCAGTGTGGTAATAACTTCTAGCTTGTATGTCACATGTTCAGTGTATTTACTGCTTGAACTTCAATAAGTTTCCAAAGAGCCACAATGTTATCAGTAATATACACACAAGGCATATTCCCTCCTCGGCTGTGAGCGCGGCACAATGGTCAAGCTGTTATCTCTAATTAAGAATTTGACTGAGGCATGAAGATTAGGAGGGCACAAGAAGCGCTGAGTCCAACGTGGTCAGCATTACAGATTGGTCCGAGGTATTCTGGGAAATGGAAAGGAGGCTGAAGTCACACCGTTTGGATTATTGTGATGTGAAGGTGCTTGATTCTACACTTAAACTTTTGTAATTGTAATTGTGTCTCTCTGGTGTACATACAATGATAGTTTTGTAACACTACTGGTTGAAGTTTATAAACCATCTCTCAAATGGGTTTGGCAAGATGTTTTACAAAATGAACCATTCTTTTACAATTACAGCACGACCATTAAAAGAATATCAGCGCACAAAATGAGCCTTCAGATTGAGCAACTTCTCTGCTGATTGGTTAGTTGCTTTTGATTAATTAATTGTTAATTTTTTTGTGCGAGGATATCAAATTAAAAACCAGCATCAGGGTTTTAATATGACATCTTTATGTGATACAAAAATTAAAAAGGATAATTCAGCCCCCCAAGTGCCAGTATGTGCCCTCCCCTGACTGCTCAGCAGTCTGAATATAATCTCCTGTTGCTGTGATGTAGAGGGCAGCATGATGATTGTGGTGGTTAGCACTGCAACCTCACAGCAAGAATATTCCTGCCCCATAACAACACATGTTCTCTTGATTGGTGATTCTAAAGACTCTGCAGAGGTGAGAGGCTTCAGCCCTCCTGTGACCCTGAACAGCGAGAGGCAGGGATGGAGGATGGACGGACACTGTGCCATACAGATTGCCACTCTGCACTTTTTCCATTTGCAAGAACAGATCTTATATTGTAAAACAAATCTCCTGCTATCAAGGCTTGACTCAAGGTGTAACTGCCAAAAACATCCAGACCTAATTTTCTGCTCACTGCCCAGCTATTATCATGATTGAAATGATGATCTAACCTTAAATGTGGAGTGGTTTCTTCTTATGATAGAGGCCACGAGTGGGTCATGTTGGTCTTTGAGAGGCCTAAACCTCCTTCCTTTCATTCTGACATAAAGATACGTTGTGCTACATAAGAATATATACAAACCTGTAAACATCGGTGTCATATTGTCATGAAAGGCTTAATCTACAGGAACAATCTTACTCGTAGCAATCTGGTTTGGCTCTCTCACAGAGGCCCATTGATAGTACTATGTTTACATTTCGGTATGAAATGGCATGTGGAAAAATAGCAATCCTACAGTAGTTTACAAGTTTATTGTCTTTGGCTGTTTAATTCAGCCAGAAGACACCAGCCTCCCTCTTCCCCATTACTGGGGAGGAATGTGGGCTGGGCAAACCCACACTTAACCCACACAGCATCCATACCAGGCGTCAAGGGGATCAAGATAGGCAAGGACCACCAGCTTTCGCCATGGGAGTTTTCTGTTCTCAACCCAAAGGCAGGCTTGCCTTTACACAACTCACACAGGCCCCATGAGGGTTACATCCGCCACAGCTCTGGTATTTCTGGGCACTTTGTGTCCTTCACTGGTTTAACCTATACAGGAACAGTTTTGCCATTTTGGAACCATCAACAACCAGCAACCATCCCACAGAAGTATTGTTTTCATTGATCAGCCTACTTTCAGCCCACACATGATGCTGCCCTACTTGTGTCCCATCTTGGCCCCATACTATGGTGCCTTCACGTGGCCTCCATTTCATGCTGGTATCAGGGTTCAGTTTTCTGCCCACAGTAGCCCCACATGGACTCATTGCACCTCAGTCAATATTAATAACCTGGTCAATCTTTTTCCAGGGCCGCCCACTGTTCCTCCAGTCATCACGAAATGTCTCGGTCAACGTTGTCAACAGCAACAACCAGCTACTCACACAGCTTGTAACAGGTAAGAAGCAAACTGTTGTGATGAAATATAATGATTTTTCTTTCACTGGATACACGTTTTTAAAAACAACTTTGAGTCTGATAACAGCTGGATCTGCTACAGAATTGTGACAGAAATGCTGCCGCCTGAAAAACAGCAATGTCAAAGTTTTCTAGTTCAACTATTTTGCCAACTCATTGTTTCCTAACAGTTTTTTTTTTTTGTGCTCCTGACTTATAACTCTTCACATTTAAAAATTTAGCTGACACGTTTATTTGTAGCAACTTACAGGTGACTGATAATAATTAAACTGTAGTAGTCCAAGAACCCCTGGTGTACGTATTAAAAGCTACATCTATGCAAAAGCTCAAGCAGAAGTAGTCGAAAAGTGCAAACTAAGTGCAAGTTAGGCATGTTAGGGTATAAGTGGTGTTAGAATCTCTCTGAAGACATGAATCTTTAAGTGTTTTATTTTTTTATTTTTAAGAGATTTTTGTAGGCATAGAGGGACACCACTTCTCTGAAAGCATGATAATACCAGGCTTGACATTTTCATTTTAGATAGCTGGGTGCAGACTCTGCTGGGCTGACACCCACATCTCATTCTGAGATTTGCTAAACTGGGTCAGATACAGCCTACTGAGTTCTATCCGACCGATTTCCATTCTTGACTCTTAAATTTATGCAAAAATTCTCCAGTAAGAGCAAGAAATACGTTGTTTGACAAACTATTAATCATTTGCACCCCACTTGATTTTCCTAGCACTCTTTAACAGTTAGTGGTGAAAACCCACTGCTCAGCCAGAAGTCATCACTTTATCTCCACAATTAGACACGCACGCCTGTTTATTTTTTCATTTTCTTCGTGCAGCTCAAGCTTTGTGACTGCAGTTCCTTCTTAACATTCCCCACGTCTGCACCTGGCACACACTAATAGAGTAGACGGTCTTTGGTGAATGGAGCTCACTCTGTGTAAACATGCTCAGGAAGTGTCTCTCACATTGGAAAAGTGAACTGACATTTGCCTTCTGGGTCTGAAGAGGAGACGGGCGAGGAGTGCTCGGATGTTTCTCGTGGATGACTAAACATCGTTCACGTACAGAGGGGGACTTTGCTTCCCAGATGGAGAGTGACAGAATCAATTGCTTGCGTGTCAATCAGTCAGCTTCTACGCCAAGTGTTTTTAGCCGCTGTGCAAGACGAAATAATTCGAGGTGGAAGAAGTTGTCTGCATTTTTTTTTTGTTCGTCATGAGTCATAGATTTGGCAACTTGCACCTGAGTATTTGCACAAGTTAGTTTCCAGCAGGCTTGTGGTGAAATGTCTGAATTTTCTCACACATATTCGGTAGTGGAAAATCCATTTCCCAACAGGTCACGTCTGGATGGATGTACTTTCTAACAAATGTCATAATGTTATCACTATTTCTTGTAACAAAAATGTTGAAAGAATACACTTTTCCTGGTTTTGAGAGATTTGAGAGATATTGTACCGATATACATCCCAGGGACATAATTATATACAACTACTAAACTCTCAAGTTGAAAGCAGGGAAAGTGGGTATATTTAATAATATTTCCCTGACAGCAAGCAGTTCTTTTTAAATCCTAAAACTGGGTAAATATTACCTCGTAATAAAAAACAACACAGAAAATTGCAGTGTCATTATTTATTATCAAAATCTAAGCCAAAATTCAGAAACCGTATCCACACAAACTTTGTTGAACTAGGTTTAATAGCAACGACTTGAAATATTTAGTGTCTTCTTTATCACTGTAAAAGCGTTTTTGCTCGCTCTTCTTGCCCAATGATCATCCCTCCGCCTGCGTACTAGACAGTTGGTGCGTTTGTACTGATCTGATGTGTCTGGTTTTCATAGTCCGGCCAGAGAACATTGTTCACATCTGGTGGTTCATCCAGATGCAGGTGGGATAACCTAAGCTGTGCCGCCGTGTTTTGGTCTGTTTTGTTTAAAGTACAAGAGACTTTCTCCTTGCAGCTCTTCTAAACAGGCCATACTTGTTTAGTCTTTTCCAAATTTTGCTGTCATGAATTTAAATGTTGAACACACTGCAGGTGCTAGAATCTGAGATGCAGCTGTTGGATTAATCAGCTTTTTTCAGTCAGAGCTTGTGGTGAACTTGTTGATATATCCATTTCTTGGAGGATTGACAGTTGTTTTGAATGTTTTGCACTTCTGAATAATATTATTCACTGAAGAATGATGGACACCAGACACTTTAGGGGTGCCCTAAAAACATTTTCAGACTGATGGGCAACAACAGCTTTGAGATTTTTGCTGATGTCTTTCCTCATTAGTATTATCAGTGTTGTACTTGTGTTCTGTTTTTCATCTAAGGTTGCATTTGTATATTTTACGACCTGGTGCGGACCAGATTTTTTTTTTTCCTAAAGTCCTGAGATATAAAATCCCACAAATGAAAGAGGCTGTGTATCTTCTTTTTCTCGTGAGTGTAATTTAGTGAGAAGCTGGCTGTGGCTGCAGTCATCCTCTTTGATGTCTCGTCTCTGTCTGTCTTTCTTTTAGGATCCAGTGGATTTAAAGCACGGGGAAAGATGTTTGAAGTCAAATCCACCTCTGGCAAGCTCCTCTTCTCTGCTGATGAGCAGGAGGTTGTGGTTGGTGCAGAGAGGCTCCGAGTTTTGGGTGAGTGACCAGCTAAAACGTTCAGAAGCTGTTGAGGATTCAAGTTGTAAAATCAGCACTGGCTGATGAACAACTGTACTTTTAAAATTGAATGTGTGTGTGTATATATATATATATATATATATATATATATATATATATATATATGTGTGTATGTATATATATATATATATATATATATATATATATATATATATATATGTATATATATATATGTGTGTATGTATATATATATATATATATATATACATATATATATATACATATTTTTGACCTTTGATTTTAATTGCTTTTTATCAGATATTAGACTAGCACCTATTTATCTTTTTTTGCCATCTTATCTAAGCCAAAGTAAAATGTAAACAAAAGCAGAGCATTTCTGTGTCTCAGCCTTGTGTCTCAGAAACACGCTCAATGTAAACCCGAGTACTGTAACGCTTATTTTAACATCGTAAGCAGCTGGTAGGGGGAAGAAAGGGGCTTGCATCTGAGGTGTATGAGAGGAGTAGGATGAAAGCCTGCAAGAAAGGGTGAGGAGTGTTTTTTTGAAAGAGAGGTATTTCAAGCTTAGTGTGGAGAATGATAGTGAGGAACTCATATTTTCCAATAGGACTCAGGGGGAGAAGGTGACACGTACTCCTTTAGACAAATAGTTTTTTTTTTCTTTTTTTGGTTTATGACAGGAGATAAGAAGCGACAGAGTTGGCCTAACTGCAGTGGCTAGACAGCCTCCAAGCGACAGAGCCGCGACAGATGATTTCCTGTGTGAGCAGAGGGGCGTAGCTTTAACAAAATTACTTCACCAGGAAAACATGTATACAAGGAAAAACAAAGGATCTGCATATTATTAAAGCTACAACACAGATCATCCCGCAGTGTGATGGTAAATGTAATCTGCCCACAGGAGGTGACAGAATAAGCTTTCTGCTGACTTTCCCTTTCACAGGGCATGTCACAAGATTTCTGCATTAACTTAAACGGAAATTCAGAAATCTGTTTGACAAGGAGACCCAGCCTAAGGGTTATTACTGAGCTGTTTTTCAAATTACTATACACTGACACTGTAAAAAGGAGAATTTATGGTGCCAGGTCATATTTTTGCATTGGAAAACGGGAGTCATGTTGGGCTAAGTGGATGAATTTTTCTAGCAATGCGTTCTTCACATGTACAACTATTTAGTGAACTCACAAACGTGATTTATCTAAACCTGGTTGCTGAAACGTAAAGCTAACTGTCTCCTCTGGACTACCTGGGAGGTAGCTCAGTTAGATGTTGCTCTGGTATTTCATTCATTGTGCTCTTCACAAATTGCAGAGATTACAACAGATTCATGTTGGCCCCTTCAGTCCTCCCCGAATCAGCCTAATAGCTTTTAAATCACTTTAAGATAACTGCCTACAAATAATTAAGATGGGGCACTTACTTATAGCAGGGCAAATGGCATCTCCTTTGTTATCCCTCCCCCACCCGTTTTACAGTATGACAATTGAATTTTCAAGACAAAATGCCGTGCCAAGGACGGCACAGCTTCTGAGAAGATGGAAGATCCCATAGTTGATGAGCACAAGCTCTAGATTTGGAGAATTGGATAATAGTGATGTACAGGACAGCATCAGTGTTTTGAGAGGACAGCAATGGTAGCCAGACTACAAACCAGAGCTCCCGCGACTAATTTACTTCCTAAACCATCTTTCACTTTCTCAACACTAAATCTGGCCTTCCCTAACTAAGGAAGGAGAGGATGAGAAAACTGCTCGGGGGGTGTGTGTGAATGAATAAGGTCTACAGATAAAAAACACCATCTGATTATACTGCAGAAATACAGAACTAATCATCACTTCTATGATATATCTTTGAACATACACTCGCTCACACAGAAGGATGATCAGGATGGAGTTAAGACGACCTGCAGCGAACTTGAGATGTGTAAAAAGAAAAAAAAAATACTTTTGGATCATTAACTTTTTTTTTATTTCTCTTTAATTATGTATTGAATTCTTCATTTCCTGCTCTTTCTTAAAATGTTTCTTATTTTGATTCCATTTCTTTGATTCGCCGTCCTACATCTGTCTGCCATCGCGCCCCATCAGCCCATGCATTCACTTCCATTACCAGATGAGCAGATACTTGAAATGTCTCCTCCCTTTTGACTGGGCCACACACTTCCAGCTGAGAGCTCCAGTGGGTGCACGGTCTCTGTGTGTGCGCTTCCCTCTGACACACCTTTTAGAGTCCTCTGTGTGAGCAATTACTCTTCCTCCTCATCTACATTCATTCACATCCTCTCCAGCCTGACTGAGTCAGAGTTCATTAGTGTCAGCCACCTCAGTAAAGTGCTCTTCTCAACTGTGGGAGGCACAGATGGAAGATGGTGATGGACTCCAGGAGGACGAGTAAGGACAGGTATGGTTGGGAGTTGTTTGATAGAAAAGGTGCTCCTTTCTCAGGAGTATGTATTTCAAAGTCAAAACCGTGTGCCGTTCCTTTCTCGCTTAAACTCTACATCAAACCTTTGGATCAGCAGAGCCACATTGGAGTAAACTCTTATGTTTACACAACTTCCTCCTGCAATCACTAAAGCACAGTGTTCACCCATTCTTTGATTTCTGTCTTCCAACAAGAAATCTCAAACAGATGCGTGGCACCCAGACAACACTGAGGAGGCAGGGCAAGAATTCACCCTTTTAGGGTCTTGCATTCATTCTGAAAGTCTAGCATGCAAGCAGACCTTGCTTTCTTCAAGGGATCACGAAGGTTGATTTAATCATTTAATCCGATTCTACATAGAACCAGATGCCTCTAAATACTTTGACTCAATAAACAAATTTCTCAATACTGTTTGGTTGTCGAACCTTTGGAGACAGTAAAGCCATCTAAGCATTTGCTTGTTTCGATTTATTGTAGAAAACGTCTTAGACTTACTGCTCTTCTGTTTCCATGTGGTCCTTCAAGTCATATCGGCTCTCTTCAAAGGTGTTCAATGGCATTTCAGCCAGGGTCAACTGCTTGCCAGTTAATAATGAATCTTTTCCTTTTTAACCACTCTGTTGTATTGTTGGATGTCTACTTCTGGTTGTTGAGTGGGGGCCATTCCATACGGAAATCTCGTTTTAACGTTCAACAAAGAGCTTAGAGATGATTTGAGGTTCGTGAGTTCCCATAGTATCCTTATGGATGTAGCCCTCTGAAGATAGAAAGACTGGGCAGAGAGGGATGAACGTGGTCACCACTATCATCAGCCTAAACTGTTGATACAAAGCAGAATACAAATTTGCTCCATCAACATTTTGTAGCAAAAACCGGCTCACCAGGCAAACCAATATTTTTCCACTCCAGAGAACTGCAGCTCACTGGATATATTCTCTTAATCACAATGTTCTCTGTAATCCCTTGAGATAGTTGTGTGAGAAAACGTTTGTAGAGCAGCAGTTTCTGAAATACTCAGATGAGTCCGTCTGGCACCAACAACCATGCGATGTTCAAAAACTCTTAAATCTTTCTTTCCTATTCCAATGCTCAGTTTGTGCTTCAGCAGGAATTTAGTGCTGGAAAAGAGTCAGAGAAAAGTTCAGTAGGAGGTAGTGCTCATGTATTTCCCAGTTCTCCATTGATCTTCAAAGACATTTGTAATGTCTGTGAAGCTAATAAAACACCTCGTCAGTCGTTTCCTCGCAGACAGTCACCATTTAAGCACCCAAAAGGCTGTTCTGTGCAGGTAGATTTTCTTTCACACCTTGATGGGTTTTGCATTTTTATCTGTGAACATATATGGACTGTCTAATGTCTAACGAACGCTGGGTGTCTTAGAAATCTATTAAGGCTGCCAGTACAATACGCAAATTTAATTTTGAATACTTTGTTCTTTTTATACTGTACAAAATAGTCCAAATGTGCACCTGCAAGAGTCCAGGCAGATGAACATGAACTCATCAATCAACTGTTCTTCCTTCAAATATTGTCATTTGTAAATTGGATCCAGAGAACTCTTTGCCACCAGTTATGATCTTCGCTGTTCACTCTTTTCAATATAGGTCCTCCTTTTCAAATCTTGTCTCTTGATTCAGTTTAGTTCCAGTTTATGTATATTGCATTTATTGCAATACAAATTGTCTATAGGTGCTTTTCAGAGACCCAGAACATGACCCCATAGCAAATATTAAAGAAACAATGGCTAGTAAAAAAAACTTCCCCAGGGGGGAAGAAACCTTGATCAGGACCTGGATCACAAGGCCAGTCGTGTAGAGGAAGGAAAGAGAGGATGAAGAACAGAGACAAGAGGCACAAATGCATCGTCAATATTATATAAGACAAAATATATTAGCAGTGATCATCCGTTGGCTGGAGAACTAAGACTTCCCTGTATATATGACTGATTCATGGTTAGTTGGTGGACTACAGAGAAACTGTATAAACAGGTGTAGACAGCAGACACTGAGGTGGTCAGAGGGTGGGACTGCAGGTCAGGATGTCAGCAGGTATCCAACAGACACATCTATACAGACAGGTGGAGGTAAACACTGAGGTGGTCAGAGGGTGGGACTGCAGGTCGGCATGCAGCTCCTGAGGATCTGGTCTGCAAACATGTACGGAAGAGAAAACGAGGGGACAGACCAGCACAACAAACTACAAGACTAATAGAGGGTAATAATACTTATGCAATACTTCGAATGAATAACTATGAATTGAGCTGAAGGAAGACAAGAGGAGAATCTGGCTGTTTTCTTCCGTGCCAGTTTTTGACGTTTCCTGTTCATCCTGCTGCATTGAGCGCTGGAAAAACCTAAAGCAGAACCAGGCTAGCAAGGCAGTCTGTGATTATATGTACTTTAAGGAATGATTTGGTCCACGTTCAGAGTAGTTAGGTCTGAAGCATTGCATTTACTGTGTTGTTGAGTCTGTGTGTACATTTTAAAGAAGCCTGAAAAATACAACTGCACTTGTTTGTTTTCCAGACAACTACAGATCCCTCATGGTAACGACAATAGTGATTGTTTTGAGAGGCAACAGCAGACATAGGATGTTGTTTTGATGCTGTGAAAGCTCTTAGGTAGGATGTTAGGAAGCAGATGGTGTTTTTGCACTCTGTCCTTCTGACACTCAAACGCGCTAAAGTAAGCTATAACCAAGTCGTAACATGGAGGTGGCAGATCAAAAACCCTTCACGAGAACACTCAGCTTTCACACACTCCTTGGGTGCTCGCGGAGAACACTGCAGCCTCTGAAAGTGTGTTTAACGTGCAGACGGTGGGTATTAATCTTTGTGTCTGATCATATCTCACACATGGGTGAAACCGCAGATGAACTAAAACATATTATACGTTTTGTTTGTGCTCACTTTGTCAACAGGAAGTGTTGTGCTATATGAAACAGTAAGAATGACCAATCACACAATTATTTTTTATTTTTGCTCAGAGGTTTAGAAGCACATCTTCCATGATTATTGTACCATGAGCTCAGATAACTTTTTCATAGCCAGAGTCATTTTGTTCTCTGGCTCTCCGTCAGCTATACTTTTCACACACTCCTTGGGTGCTCGCGGAGAACACTGCAGCCTCTGAAAGTGTGTTTAACGTGCAGACGGTGGGTATTAATCTTTGTGTCTGATCATATCTCACACATGGGTGAAACCGCAGATGCAGATGTGCCATTGTCTGCTGTCTTGTACCTTTGACGCATGAAGGACTGAAGGGGCTTATAAAGCTGCCACATGTCATTACCGAGGCCATTGTTTCTTCCCCACCAATAAAATACATAATCATCCTCTGCGGTTGGCCTGACTGAGGTCATTGGGAATCCACAGTGTTGTAGTCAGGGGTTTTTAAAGCTATTTACGGTGCAGTCATATACACCCTACAGCTTTCAGCAGGTGGACAGAAAATTACCACACAAATGGGAGATTTGACGAAGGAATCACAAAAGGCTTTAAGGCTTTAAACTAAAACATATTATACGTTTTGTTTGTGCTCACTTTGTCAACAGGAAGTGTTGTGCTATATGAAACAGTAAGAATGACCAATCACACAATTATTTTTTATTTTTGCTCAGAGGTTTAGAAGCACATCTTCCATGATTATTGTACCATGAGCTCAGATAACTTTTTCATAGCCAGAGTCATTTTGTTCTCTGGCTCTCCGTCAGCTATACTTTCTTTGCACCTTAAGGAAATTTTCTCAAATGTGGCATATACTTTAATTTAGACTCGCTGATAGACATATTAAAATTTGATGCTTGGAACCTTAAACTCATTGTGACCTCATAAGACAATTTCAGTGACAATTGGAGAATTTACGTCATAAATGACCAACGTTTTTCACAAATGTCAATCACATCTACAATACTATATTTGAGCTGGATAAACTCTGGGTTCATCCAGCAACCTCTCAGTTTCTAAACTTTTCCCTGTAATTGTAAGAGGTGATTACTGAGAAAAGGTTTTTAACTTGATGACGCTGAGAAAAAGCAGCCTGCAGAGAAAGCTCCAGGACAGTCAGTTGAGACTATATTAATCAATTAATTAGAAAAGTATGTCATTTAAGACACAGTTCTGTCCAGTTTAGAAATATCTTGTTACCAAACATTCAAAACAACTGTGCTGTTTTTCCTACCTGATCACGTCACACTAAATACTGCATACATCTGTCCAACCTTTCAATTCTAGGGCAAAAATCCCATGCAAAATAAAACAGCATAGAGAGTCTGTTATCCTTTAGGATCCACTTAATTTTCAGTTGTATAAAAGTTGCATAACAATATCAATTATGCATTGCAAACATCAGTGAAAAAAATGGCTCAGGACAAATAATAGTTGTGTGATCACTTGCAGCAAATGGAGCAATACAAATTCTAAATCATGACATTTAAGATCAATGTCGCGAAACCACTTTGACTATTAGAATGTTTTGTATGATTAAAATGCATGTTAATTAAGATCAACTCAGCTGGCATTGATATGCCAGACCACATCAAACCCCTGCACTTTCATCAGGGATGAAAGTGAGGCACGTCGTTGCATTTGGGCAGAAGATGAACCTGATGGTGTGGTATGTGGATCTGTGCCCTTAGTAAAGCATTTGAGTCATCTGGTGGAGCTGATTGGATTTCAGTGAGTCTTTACAGGCTGTATTACATTACTACAATATAATTGCCATCTACTGTAATCTTGTAAACTGCATTTGTTGGTCTAAGAGGCATAATTCTGACCAAAACAGGCAACATATTCACATCCTAACAGTCAGTGTTTATCAGTGGAAGAGGTGCCATAATCTGTGTAAATAAACATGTTAAAGTTATAGAATTGCAGATAGTTTTGAACCCATCTCCCCAGAATCTTTCATTACTAATAAAATATGAAGATTCCTACTCTGTTTTAACTGCTGAGAAGTGGCTTTCCATGCGAGTTAAATCAAAATCTGCAGTGCAGCAGCCCGGTACAGTAGCAACGGTTTATAAGTCACTGGGTCACCAAATATTCCCCCAACATGTTTTCCTGTTAGCCGTCCGCCCAGACCTGCCTCAAACTCCCTTTCCAAAATAAGCAATGCTCAGTCATGCGATGTGCTCCTGCTGTTTCCCCCTCAAAGCTCCGAGCGGCCGGAGCAGTCGACTGTACTGATAAATGCAGTAGCAAACAGTCGACATGGTACTTCAACTTTTACAGGCAAAGAGCCCAGACAACAGTCACCTTGGTGCTCAGGATTAAAGTCGTGTTGATAGCTTCAATCCAGCAGGAGGAAGGCAGCTGGCGCTCTAAACAGGATAAAAGACTTATCTGATCATGCTGATTTGTGCCAGTACCAAAAACAGGCTGTTATAAGGTGGCAGATTTGAAAAGCCCCCGTTTTTTTTCATTTCATACAAACAAACAGGAGTTGATGATTAGGTGCTTGATAATCTCACCCTCTAAACTGGAAACATATCCTAAAGGTTGCTACAGTATAGCAGTAATATTTCAACCGACCTGTCACATGTTCTATTGTTTTGAATATTAGTCAAATTTTAAAACAAGAGTGTTTTTGCCATTAGGGTTAACCAGCTGGTTTTGTGTTGCCATTGGTCCACGTTCATCTTGATACAGTCATGAAAGCTGATTCTGAATAATGAGTTGAATTTGTGTGTGAACAGAAAAGTGCAGTTTTTAGTACAACTTGTCACCGCACGTCTTTCTTCTGTTATGTAACTGTGATCTTGACGTACTTAGCCACTCATTAAACAAACACAAGTCGAGGTGTGCCATCTCTGAAGGGATCTCCTTATGTCATTGAAACAGGAAGCAGGTGCTTAACACCACTTAACAAGTAATTTCAATTCCCCAAGCCGAGATTAAATGTCTTTTAGCAGTTGGTTTCAAATCAAGAAGTCTGCTTTTGAGCAGAAAACGTGTCAAAGAAGCTATCCGCCTGACCTTGTTGTTTGTAAATTGTCCCAGTCAAGCCGCCGTCTTGTTTTTTCTGCTGGTTCACAAATGTGGTAGACATTGGTCATGGTACCTTTAGGGCGGTGTCCTTGGGGTAACCCGGTGAACCCTGGATTGTACTGGGTGTGATTGCCGGTGACAGACTTCTAAAACTTGCACTTTCCAGTCAGTATTACCTAAACAATTTATCAGGCTGCACTTTGAATCACCTTGTTGTTGAATTGTGCTATATAAATAAACTTGCCCTGCCTTGCCTAAAGTGGGCGTAATTGCAAAGCTTTAGGTAAGAAACTAATTGGACTTTGATGGGAATTAAACTGGGGTTGTCCAAGTTGAATATAAATGGGTTGCTGAATCAGAAATATGCACAGAAACCCCTCCGTCAGGGCTCTACCTCTTGTTATCCCTCCAGCTTTTGTTGTTGTGTATTTGCATTTTCAGGCTTCTCTTTATTTCACACCAACATTCACTCCCTCTCTCTCGCGCGCATAAAAACAAAAAAACGCACATCGCCTTCAGGGTAATGAGAACTTGCAAAATTGATCAAGAGGGACCCAGAAAATGAGAACATTACCTGTGAATTTTCTCTCCGTTTTTGTTGTAAATACAATCAAACTCTTTTCATTACTTTCAATTATGTCCCATTGACTCTCTGAATTCTGGTTAGAAATGACTCAGCTTGTGATGATGGAGCAGGGCAGACAGTAGGGGGAGGAAGCGAGCAGGGAAGGAGAGACGAGAAGAAAGGAAATTGGAAGGGTGTTTTCACCCTCTTGCTGTCTTGAATACAGTGTGTGTTTTCAGCAATCGCTGTGCTTTGATGCTTTCACTAAGTAATTACTAATCCACATTATGGTCTTCTTTCATTTTCTGCAGGGGTGAATCAAGGACGGCCATGTAATCGTAGGTTTTCTCTCTCGTCTTTGTTCAAATATGAAAACTTTTACTGATAAAACGGCATCTGAGATCAGACTCAGCCAGCTCTTTGCTGAAAATTGCAATCGCTGATTTGCATGTTCAGATTAAAGCCCAGGATGTTACTCATGTAGACAAAATGTTTCCAAGGAAACTCATTTGGAGAAAACAGTAACACTTCATGCTGAGAAAAAGCATTCCCAGTGTTTCTGAGAGCTTCAGATCTTTATTTTCACATAGACTGCACTTTCAGTAT
The DNA here is from genome assembly GCA_014839995.1 of Xenentodon cancila. NCBI lineage: Eukaryota > Metazoa > Chordata > Actinopteri > Beloniformes > Belonidae > Xenentodon > Xenentodon cancila. The sequence goes on along the minus strand of CM026213.1, from coordinate 5,857,724 downwards.
CACCCTGCTGTTCAGCAACATGGATGGCATGTTATGAATCCTTTGACCCAACCAACCATGAGTCAATCTTTGCTGGTTTAATCAGAGTCCAGGTTAACAATAAAGTGTTCATTCTGGAAAGCTGCAGGAGGCTTCCACTCAAAACACAATGCTCTGTAGGGCCCATTGGATGGATATTGGCAGTTACATCCACTTGTAGCAAAACAAAACTCAATTTTGCCATGTCTCGCTAATTAGTCTGTGAAATTGCTTTGAAGTGTGGCTTCACATGCACAAATCCACCACTTTCCCTTGACGTGTCACTTAAGTGGAACCCAAGTTAAAACAAGAATCAAGAGTAACTGAATGTTACCATCTTGGGGCCTCTGATTGTGGTATTCTTGTAAAATATGGGCAACAAATTTAAGTACTATTTTACACTCTAATTATAAAAATCAGAGTTTCCCTGGAAAGACTCCTAAAGAGTGTACGATATAATGACGTCTCATTATCAGCACCCTCCTGCCTCACTTTCAACTTCCAGTAATCTATTCATCCATCCATCGTGGTTCGTTGGTGACTATTGGGCAAAAGGTGGAGAAATGACAACGATCACAAAAAAGTAAAATAAATGACACAACCAGATTTGTACAACCAGATTTGGTTTGGTTCTGGGCTACTCTCTAAACAACAATGGCTTCAATATCTGTACAAAGTCGTGTGTGGATGAGGAATCGGTGCCAGGAGTGGTGGACCGGGACATGACTGGCTTTACAGAGGCAGATTTCATCCATGAGATGCAGGTCTGATGTGAAAATTGAATTTTTGTGTCATTGGAGCTGTTCTGACGGCTGGAAGAAAATAAAATATGTGCAAAAAAATCGTATTCGGGTCGCGTTTACCTGCAGTGTGAATGTGAACTTAGTGCCAAAGTTCATTTACAAAAGCATCTTCACAACATTGTGAAGAATGCCAAGTCTGCTCTTCTCCCCAGTCTTACAACTTACATATTTCATCTGATGTTTACACAAAGTCCTCTCAACTCAGAGTCTCCCTGGTCCATGAGGTGATGCCACATCAGAGCAGCGGTTTAACTAACATGCAGTGAAATGCAGGACTGAGGCGACGTTTGCACGTCCCACTCGGCTCTTTTGAGTTTCATTTGGCAGATGGTGACGCCAGTGCCTCACTCTTCTACAGCCTCTTTGTATAATGTAGGACTCCAAAGGGTGAGAGCACAATAGAAAAAACATGAAATATTACTTCATGGACTCCAGTGGGAATGAGAGATATGTTACTTTAAAAGGGTAAAAATGAATTTTTAAGGGGTGTGATTTTAACGACTGCTTTCAAAGTGCAGAGAATCTTTTGGGTAAAGTCTGGATATATTTGAGAGCAATGTTCCTTTTTTCTATTTTGACTTTTTCCTTTTTTCTCCCTCTGGTTAAACTCCACGGGAGCAGATATTTGTCTGCTAAACGGGTGTTTTCCTCAGTTTATATTTGAGCAACAGGGATCAGTTTTGTATCCTGAAGTTTATGTAACGGTTGGTTTTCGCAGTAAATAAGAATGACATCTTCTTTAATTTTTGGGGACAAAATTGTAAATTTTAAAACTATTATTTCATCATCATTTACATTGTTTTTACATTCACATCTTTGTTTAAGGCCTTTTTACTCCTTTCACGTGACTTTGCATCATTAAGTTGTGACTAAAGATTTCAGTCCCACGATACTGTGTCCCAGTGTGCTGCTGCCAAGTTGTGTTGCAACTAAAATCCTTTGTCTATTTGTGTGGCTTACAAGTAGAACAATATGTTAAACCAATGATAATCATGCATTGCATGTATTTTCAGTAAATAATTTCACACATGACCCCTTCCTTGGAATCAATGTGCCTGATAGGAACTACAGATGCTCTGTAAGGACTTTTTTTTCCTTCTGCAGTTCACCTCTGTGATGGACTGACAAAGTTAAAATCATAACCATGCTTCACATCAGATCGTAGAATAAAATGATCATCTATGCAAATACACAAAAAAATGACAAACAAAAAAAAAACTTCCATGACTACAACTATCCTAGAAGAACGTGGACAAAGCTGCAACTGTTACACAATTCTGTTTAAAAGGAAAGTAAACCAGATGGAAACATATTTAGCATACATCCATATTCCACTGATGCCCCAAGATGGGAATGGATAGAAAAAAAAATCACTTAGTCTGATGCAATTGCACCTCTGTTGCCCTTTTCATTGGTGTCAACACAAGGTAGCTGATAGGTTTTCCCTCTTTCTGATTTCAGTCACGTATGAGGTTGAGACCTGCATTAACTAAGATAAATTTTGCTTGCTCAGGAGTTACCGTGTTTTACATTTGGTCTGTTACTAAAGTGCTAACATTAATCTCAGGTGCCCATCTTAAAACTGTGTTGACTTTGTAGATCCTCTGCTCCCTTTTTGTGTGTGAAACATAAGTAGTTTTACAGCGTGTAGCCTCTTTGGAGCAACATTGCTGTTTGAAACGTTATCTACTGTCCCAGCTACAGCGTGAACTGCATTACAGTCTCGGGAAGCTTTTACAGGGGCTAGGATCTTTTCTTTTCCCCTGATGTTTTCACCACAAGAACAGAGTTGAACAGAGAGTCCATCTACAAGCCAAAAACATCTACAATCCCTGGAAATAAGCAATATTGGCAGATGTTATGTAAATACTGTCCTAAGGTGATAAGGATTTCTCATTTTCATGCTCTCACGGTACAAGAAGCTGAAGTGGACTTGGTTTAACTGCTCTGTGGACTTCTGTGTCACGGGCAGATTCAGCGCGCCGGCAAGAAGTGCTGGAGTTGAGCAACAGATTTAGAAAGACAGTAAAAATGCAAGTGAGCAAGTTTAAGTCCTTTAAAAGAGGCCCGGGGCTTTTAAGTTCTGCAAACTGTTTGGAACAGAACGGAGAAAAATAAAAAAACAAATTCCCCTTTGTATAAATCCACTCTAAATCTCCAGTGTGTGAAGTTTGTTGCATGGATCTTGGACATGGAAATGTCGGAAATTTGAGCCCCTAATGGTGGCTAGCTGTCAGGCAGTGATTGCAGGTTTTAATGGCACCTTTGACCTCACCTTTCCTTCCTTCGATTATTTTCTGTTCTTAATGAATCATCTCTGACCTTCAGCTTCTGCAAGTGAAGCTCCACCAGACTCTTGAATACCAGGTCACGACCAGTGAAGACCGAGAGGTCTGTTGCCCTCTTCACACTCACTCCCGGAGGTTTGGCCAGCTCTGCCATGACTGCTTTGTAATGATGGAAGTCTTTTTGTTGTTGTTTTCCTTGCCGGCTGCTCTGAGGTCGGAATTATTCCGCGTCTGTCTTTGCCTTTTGGACCCCTGACAGCCTGGAGCTAACCTTGCATCAGCCTTTTGGCTCCAGGGTGACTTTGGATCTTGCGAAGCATCTGACAGTGGCTTTTTTTTTTTTTTGCCTCCTGGTTTGCCTGTGAGGGTGTTGATCCTTTCTATCCAATGCAATTGCTAAATTCATTGAAGGCAAGGAGTGAAAATGGGATGAAAACGGAGTGATCACATGCTGCACAGATCAAAGCACACATCTGAACCCAGGAAGTTATATCAAGTCAGTTGAGCCCTACTGAGAAAAGTGCCTTTGTTGCCCTTCCTAGGAGCAACCCTCCCTTGCTGTAAGCTGTATCTAGCCCTTTTCCTTTTGTATAATACCAGTGGAAATATAATATCACCTTTTTCCTTTTAAGGAGAGAAGGATGTTTTCTGTGCTTGAGACCATATATTTGAACGTCTGAGGTGGCTACAAGCTTGAAACCTCAGACATAAGACAACCCTGTCACTTTGATAGGACTTGCCCCAGTCTAATAACCGAGCTGCCCATATTTGCAGGATACTGTGACATCACAAATCCAGATCCAAGTAAAATGATCCAGAGTTCTCCATCTTTATCGTCGCCTAACAACACATCATGTTGCATTTGCCGCACCTCAGAAGCTCATAACGCCGTGCTGTAACACTTAGAGTATTTATAAAGAGGATCACACTGAGAAGAAGGGGGGGGGGGGGGGGCGTGGTTAAGAACCTGACTGCACCCGCCCAGCTGGCTGCTATGAACAAAAGTGTAAAAATATATAAAAGGGAGATTTTGTACTGCCTCTCGGTGGTATTTTAACTTAGCAGTTTAATTTGCTTACTTAAACCAATACAACTTAAAGTGCCCTTTTAAAGTATTTTAAGAGTAAACCAGTTTTTTCAAACAATTTCATTTATACAGAGCACCGTATGACATTAGTTACAATATAATTGCATGGCCACAACTTACAGATTTCAGGGATTGAGATATTTTTGTGACAGTGAGTTGGTGATAAGTGTTATGATGATTAAAATAGAAGAAAACCTGTTCATTTATCAATGTGTTGTCACAGTAACTGAATCTTTGACTTAATTAAATAGGAATCTGTGTATTCAGTCATGTATGCAGTATGGATATATATTTAAATAAAACTGATATGTAACAATTGTAATCATGTAATCAATCTATATAAATTGTTTCTGATTGTTGTGATAAACTGTGATATGCACATTCATTCCCTGTTGGCCCTTTAAAAATTGGTAATGGGTCTAGGGAGTGCCCTAAAACACAAACCTTTAATATTTGATCTTCAGTTTCAAGAGAGGTTTCTTATGAGCGAACTGTTCCACTAGGAATTTTCAGTGGGACCTCTGAGGCTCAAACTTTGATCCGTTCAGTTTCTTAAAAAAACTTTATGTAAAAAAACCCTCTCCTGTGTTTGCCTTTCTTTCTTTTATGTGATACTCCTTAGTATCACTGTTTTGTTTTTGGCACCTAGAGGTTTCACTTCTTTTGAGGCCCATTTTAGAGCAAACATCTCGGCCCATGTAGATCTTTCTTGTTCTACACTTCAGAAAAAATGCCTATATTCCCCCTAAGCTACCTGATCTCCATCTTTATGTTCCATCAAATGTGTCCCAGCCATATATCCAGTTCGACAGCCTCAGGCTGTTGAAACTTTAATTCCCGGTTCTCTCTTTTCAAGAGTGGACACCGTTAAGCTGTAATAAGACCATAAAAGACACTCCAGAGTTACTACATGCGGAAACACCACCATGGAGAATTTATTCAAGGAGAGACAGAGTTATCCCACATTTTACAGTGTTATCTGGAGTTGAATGGAAAACATGCTACTGTGTTAGAGCCCATTGCAGTCCTGTCAGCTGGCCGACGCTCAGTAGAAGATAAAGAATCCATTAAACCTCAGTGACTGTGGCTGCTTTTTCCCTATCCGACTGCATTTGGATCCAGGAGATCAATAAAATGAGATGCTTACTATGCAGAACTATTAAATGTACACTAATTCTGCGTCCTTTGAATTGTTTACAGAAGAACAAAGTTATTCATGACAGAGATTCATCAGGGTTCTGGCAACACTGGTCATTGATCTTGGTCCATACTGACATGATGGCGTTATGAAGTTTATGCAGATTTACCAGCTGCATATCCCATGATGCAAATGTCTTATTCCACTACATCCCAAAGTTTTCTCTATTAGATTATGACATGGTGACTGTGGAGGAAATCTGAATGCAGTGACTTCATTGTGTTGATGTTCATGAAGCCCGTTTTGTGACGTGGCATGTCACCTTGCTGGAACTCGTGAAGGGATGGACATGGTCAGTAGTACATGCTGACCCCAAGTGGACCAAGAAAATACCTTGGCAATCTGTTAGGCTTCTGGGGAAAGTTTAGTGGACTGATGAAACAACAGTTTCTATGGTGCAAAACAGACACAGCTTACCAGCATCAAAACATCATTGAATGGTGAAGCACGGTGGAGGGAGCAGCATGATGTGGGCTTACTTTACTAACTGCTTTTCTCCCTCTCTTTCTCTCTCACCCCCAACAGAAAACAGTTAATTTAACTTGAGCTGCATTGATTCTGCAGGGTTAATGTTTACACATCACTTTCCAAAGGGCTTAACTGCGGAGCAGCTAAACTTCTCTTTGTTTCGTCACTGCAAGTGAGATTAAACGTTGAGTGTAGCTCCTGGTTTGACTCAACTTGTTGTGGTTTTGGTAGTACTGTGTTTAAACTACTCCTTAGTAAGCTATGTGCCAGATGACGAAGCACAACTAATGTTGAAAACCAGTTCATTCCAGGGATTCACATACTTTTTTTTTTTCCACTGTAAGTAAGATATTTTCTTTGCTTGTTGAAATGATATATGATCTGATGATACAGTATGACCCCGGGTACTCTTGGATGTGTTAAAATTCACTCGGGCTTTAATCCTGCAGAGGCCCGAGATCTGTCGCAGAAGCTCCCAGCCTGAGCTTTAATGCTGGCTTATGTCAGTGAGCTACTGTGAGTTTCTGGCAGCTCAATTGGACCTGTGAAGTGACTTGTCTCGGATGATAAAAGTTTACTCTTGATGAGTGCACCTAAATGAAAAATTTGTTCCATGGTGCATGCTTAGTTGCAGATCAAGTAAGTGCATTTTTGAAGTTGACACCTGGGTAGCCGCAGGTTTTTATTCTGCTTTGTGGTCAACATGAGCGCCAGCGGTCACGACGCCGGATTAGAGCGTAAACACGGTGGAGGAAAGGGAGGCGCTCCACGCTCACCTCTCTGCTGCTGGCGTCTGCAGCTGGTGCCATCTCCAAGAAAGGCGCTTGAAAGTCCTGGCAAAGCCGTTTGCACCGATCACGGCTGGCAGTGTTTGTTCTCCAAAGGCAGAAGTCAACAACAGGCAGTGTTATGTGCTCTCAGACGTCTCACACAGACACACATCCGTTCACATACACATAATAGGCCATCTGTGTGTGTGAGGAAGCGAGCGCAATTAGTACTAATGCACTCATAACATCAAGTGTGGAAGCATAACAGACAGCCTTGATGCAATTCCTTCATGAGTGGAATTTGCTCTGAGGTGACTTTCACAGCCATCTAAGATCGGCTTCATTTGTCGAAGAGAAAGGAGGGACACCGACTTAAGATGTTCTTATTGAATCAGCTCTTTCAAAAGTTTGGAGAGTTAAGATGTTTTCTGGCTGTGTTGGAGAACTATGGTTGTTCTTTTTGTTTTGCTGACATATTCAAGTTAATTTTGAACCATCACAATCCCCAGAAATTAATCTAAATGAGTTCTTAATGAAATATTTGTGAAATGTATGGATCAAAACAACACTGATATATTGACTGTAATAACTGTACAGAATAGTCATTTGTAAGGGTTGGAGCTGGCGTCTCCATCTGCGCTCTGCAGGGTGTCGCTCTTCTAAACTGATGTGCAGTTTTGTGCAGCTCACTTTCAAAAGTGCACCCAATGTGGTGCTTGCTGCAAAGGAAGGTGGAAAGTTTTGGATCTTGACATGTCACCCTGCAAATTTCAGACTCAGGCTGCTGAAAAATCAAGTGACAAGTGTTATGTTTGATTTTCTGATTGTGATTTTTTTTTTTGTGCACCAGCACAGAAACAACAATTATTGTTGTAATATGCCCTCATTTATATTTCTGATTTCTTGATGTTTTGTTAAACTTCAAATGAATTAAAACCGTTTGAGGACAAATTTAGTAAGATTTGCAAATTGGCAGGTGGTTGTAATCCAGAAACCGGACGTTAAAGAGAACATATAACATTTTTGTGCTTCAGAAGATTTACCTGATTGTCAGTTAAGTTTATAAGTTTAGAAAAACCTGATGTTCTGAAATCCTTAAACTTTATTTGGTATTGACCAAGTCTGAAAATGTCTCATTAAGTGTGACATTCAGATTCACTGGGTTCTGTGATATCACATACTTGGATCAGACTCACTCAGCCTCCCTCCCTCTACCCAACTTCACCTAAGAAGTTAGTGCAGATCCATATCACAAATTTATAGGGGCACATCTCCCTGGAGACGGGCGCGGAGTGAAAATGAATGGGTCACTAAAACCTAATAAAACCAGCCCCTACGAACAGAGGTATGACAACATGGCTGAAGAGGGAGCTTTTGTGCGGCCTCCCGGTGACATTTCTCGCCAAAGCTGTGTGAACATAAAACTGCCTGCGACTGAAAGCACAGTATTACTACTTGGAGAGTCCCCAGGTCATTTAAAAACATTTTATTCTTCTTCTGTTCAGGGACACACAGATGAAAATGTGGATGATGAAATATTGTAGCTCCAGAAGTTATGGTTGATATGCGACATGACTTGCTGCGTTGTTAATGCGAACCAGCCTGCTCCATCACGCTCGCGCTGGTGTCCCTGCAGGGTTTCCCTTTCTCCAGCTGCCGTCAAGTGCAAAAATTAAGGCACGCTTTATTTTTGCATTAAATAACGTCACAATCAGCAGTAAATATTTTACAAAAGAAAAGTCAAATTCAAGTGTAAACAGCCCTGCCTGGATGTTTGCACTCTGAAAAGAAGTTCTTTAAAAAATAAGTGAAACAGGGCTAGGTGCAAAAATCAGTGTCCATGAGTGTCAATCGCTCCCTCGTAACAACACCCGTGTCGATCGTCCCAACAATACGTTTTTAACACACAGCAATTCAAATACAAAGTATTTTCATTTACTCAATAAAGAAAACACCTTCCTTTCATAACGAATTGTGCCTTTCTTTTAATCTCTGAATACCTGAATAAGAATAGAATAAAGAAATACACAAGCTACAGTATATAAAGTTAAGAAAAAAAAAGAGAAAGTGCAATCTAAGTTGTACAATGTCAGCCAACTGTGCCAACATCCGTGTAATGGAGAATGTGTGAAATATCCCAAGTCAAATATCAGCTTCATATGAAATATCAATTCACTTCCAAAGTGAGTAAAGTCAGCTCAAGTGTTCAATTTCAGTCCCAGGTTTAATTTATGCAAGTACATAATAGTGCAATAGACGGTGATTTGTGGCATGTGAAAGTTGGGTCTGTTCATGGTGGTGTGGGGGCCGGTGGGTAGATGACTTATTTAACAGTTTAACAGATGTCTGATAAAAAATGTACCTCACTCTGGACATCCTGTATTTTTACACTGCCGCACCTCCTGCCACAGGGCAGAAGTGTGAACAAGCTTTGTTAGGCGTTGGTGGAGTCCTTTACAATGCAGGAGGCTCTTCCTTTGATTCTACGGTAGCAGATGTCCTGCACAGCCAGCAGTGCTGCCCTGATGATCTTCTCAATAGTCTTGATCACTTTCTTCATGTGCTCTTGGTCCATTGCAATGGGTTCCGATTCCACACAGTGATGCAGCTGGTCAGGATGCTCTCAAAGTTGTTAGTGTAGAAATTGTTGCTTCGCCCCCAGGCCCTCCCCTACCTTCAGGTGTTGGGTTTCCTCAGCCTCTTCAGGAAGCCATTGTTGTTTTCTCTTGACTGCCTAGGTGGTGTTGCGTCCAGGGGAGGGCATCACTGACGTAGAGGTAGAAGCTGGTCCACCCCCTTCACATTAAGCCCAAGGATGATCACTGATTGAGAGTCTTCCACTCCTTTCCACAATCATCTCCTTGGTCTTGTCTGTACTGAGAGTGAGGACGTGCTTCTCCTCGCACCATGTCACTAGACTTGCCACTTTGCTTCTGTTTGCTGCTTCCTCAGCGCCAGTCATAATAAAATAAATGTGGTGTCGTCAGGAAATTTCTGGATCATGTTCTTCTTGTGAGAGGTGCCACAGTTATATGTAAACAGTGTATAAAGCCTGGGGCTGATCACACATACATGTGGGATACCAGGGTTTGATGTTAACATTTGTGAACTACAGGAGTAACAACAGGCACAAAACCTGAGTAACTCAATCCATCCAGACACTTTCTTTGCCCACATCATCGTGTTCGTGATCAAGTGAATCTGGAGTTTACTCCAGCTCATCAGGTGAGAGCCGGTGTCCATGTGATGCATCCTGAATTAACCTACTAAGAACATTACACCACAGGAGCAGCACCAGAAAGAGTTGGAAAAATAAAACACAACTGCAAAATTTAAATGCAAGCATGTGATTTGAAGATGTGTCTCATCTTTTAAGGTTTTAAGAAAAAAGAAAGAGACACCACACAGACATGCCGGTACACTCCTCTGACCCTGTTGTATGAAGGTCCACATGTGCACTGCAGAGGGTTACAAAGATCAGGAGGTGCATGAGCAATGATCACAACGCTCTATACGTCTGTGCCAACTCATGCATTTATGTATATGCCCCCCTAGGCTTCAGAGGTGTTCTTCAACTTCTTGCAATTCTACATTGATAAAAACATTATGAAGACTGTATTGCATTTCTGCTGATTAATATCTCTAAAAGTTAAATCAGGGATTTAAAACAAAATTGCGGGAAAATCTTTTGCATTTCCCAAACAGGTGATGTAACATGTGACCTCGCCAATAAACCCCCAGTAATGCACAGAACTATTTTTATTTTCCACTATATTTTAATTTTGCCCTGGCATTACACATATTTTTCTTTCTTTCTTTTCTTTTCTTTTATTTGTTTCACATATATACATGTATATACTGTATTCCTTTGGAGCAAAACAATGTAAGTGATGTTTTCATCTTTACAATCAAATCTTAAGAGCTCAGTCCTAAGTGTTAAACAGTGTTTCCCACTTCTTCTCGAAACTTCTGTTTATGTTCAGCTATTGCTCAATCATTATGCCTCAAATACCGGGCCTGTAGTATTTAAAAAAGTATGTTTTCTGTCCGATATGATCCATTTAACAAAAACAATGAAAGTTTAACTGCTTTATATCAGGATTAAACCCCAAACTTGTAACAAACAATACATTTTCTTTGAGATCATATTTTCCATCAAATAAATGTAATAATCTGATTTATTATTCAGACCGTGAAATTCTCTGCCAACGTTCAGTGTGAAGCATCCTGCAGCTGCAGCGGATGAACAGTCGGTTCAATGAGGGTGATATTTTCTCAAACTGTGATGCTCAACGAATGTACAAATGTACACACAGCCTTCCACTGCCACTTGTCATCAAAGTACACTGAGGTTTTCTACATGCAAAAAAAAAACAAAAAAAAAACAAACAAGCACACAAAAAAAGACAAAGTAACTCATTATTTTCATGGTTCAAAAAACTGCATAATTACCGCTCTGTTCTTTTCTAACAATAGAAGCTGCAGGCTTTATTACACAATACGTTATTAAAGTTATGGTTTGAGCACACATGTGATCTGGTTTAATTTGTTGTAAAATGTTGTGAAATATTTGATTTCTGGTTTTTGCTTTAGACAAGCTGTAATATGGAAAATGGCTTTGTTATGTGTAGAAACATGAACATGTTCAGGTAGCAATGCAGGTAAACTAGTCAGTTTGTGAGGTCTACCTTTGCCTCTTGGTCTATAAGATATGTCCATCTGTTTTGTTTTTTTTTGTTTGTTTGTTTGTTTGTTTTTTTGGGTTTTTTTTCTAGAACTGAGGCCAGTCATTTCCATAAACTCAATGAATAAAGGACTGCTAAGCAATTTACTGTCTGTTCATGCCAGTATCACCAAATGTGCAGACACTTTTGGGTCTGTTCTGAGCTACTTTATCACTTGATTGCTCAGCTGTGCTACTGGCAAGTGTTTTTGGATCCAGAGGTCATGAGCAGGCACAAACTTGGGCTGTGGCATGTGTGATGTTTAGGCCAAATGTAGCCAAAGTGACGTAAGCTGCCTTTGACGTGGGTTACAACAGTTGTGAAGTGTTGTGAAGGTTAGTTACGGTCCAAAGGCTGAAAGAAAATGCAGATTGGGTCCATATCTGGACATGTGACTAACTTAAGGCAACTGCATCACTCCGATGTTTAGCCTCACTTTGGCATGACCAGTGAAGGTACGACTTTGATTGATTTAAAGGTTAAAATTTATTAAATTTAAAATTAAAGGTTAAAAATGAGTTTTGAATACAAGTCCAGAAAGGTTTTATTTCAACCTCTGTATAGAAACTGAAGTACTTGTGATAGTATTTCACGGTTTTTGAAGTACATCATGACCTCTTCTAGCTTGATTAGAACCATGTCTAGAAAGATTTAATTGATCCATAGGACCTCCCCATCTAAGGGGTGACACCAATGGTTGCTTATTAAACTGCCTTTGCACGCATTTATTTAGTGCTACAACCAATCAGAGCAACAATCATGACAACGTATTGAGAGCGTTGAAAAAGAGCCAGCGGGAGAGTGTATTGTGTAGAAGAATGAAACTTTTGTTGTAGTCTGTCAGCAGTACGTCTGCCTCGCAAAGGAATAACTTGAGTGCTGTCTTGTGGTTAATTTCTTTTAAGAAAACATCAGGATCTTTAACTGTCTATGCCAAAGCCAATTCACCCTCGGCTACAGCCGTCTACACTGTTTACATCCAGATTACATCGCTGCTGTGTTGTCTTCGTGTTAACCAGTGGATTGATGGTTGGAGAAATCTATTGTTGAAAAATATCTGGTCATTTCGTATATTCAAGTATTCAGCTGACTACATTTTCTTTGCTCACATAACGTCACTGAACCTGGATATGAACGCCTGAAGCTACACCACATCATAACACTCCCACCACAGGTTTGAACACAAGGCCTCACTTAATCTGCAGTTCCTTTTACCCTGACTGCCCCATCACTCTTAGGCAGGGTAAATCTGGACACATGAGACCACTTCAACTTTTTTTTTTCTGCATTGCCCAAGACCAAGCTTTATTTGATTTTAGTATTTAGCTGTTCACCTTGTGCTCTTGAAAACGTTTTCACTTTCATTTAATAACATAGTTCTACTGTTTATTTCCTTTATATATATATATATATATATATATATATATATATATATATATATATATATATATACAGGCCGTGAAGATTCTTTCATCGCTTCCTCATGCTTTTCATAATATAGTGTATACACACACACACACACACACACGCACACACACACACACACACACACATACACACACATGTACATATACAATATGAGGCTTTTGGCTTTTTTGAAGTTCTTTTTTCATAATGTTTGAGATGGAAGAGCTTTAATTGACTGTTAGTACTGGATTTTTTGTTCTCTTTGATTAAATTTCTGCACGTTAAGAATCTGTACGTAGATTCTCCTCCAACACACTTGATTCGCCTCCAAGTTAGTATATTTGGAAAATGAGCCAAATATATTTCATGATAATGTTCACCAGTTACATACACTCATACACAAACACACACATATCCCAGGCCTCGTCCTCACCCTCAGCAATACATCAAATTGTACTTTCACCTTCATCCTCCCTTTTCCCTCCTCTGTGGGTTTAAACCTCCAAGTTATTAAGAGGAAATTATTTCAAAGACAAAAAGACAAAGCAGGACAGGAAGCCACAACTTTTGCCATTAACTGAAAATTGATTGGATGCCGTGATGATCTACTTTCACCAGACTAAAAGCAACTGCAAAAGTATAACTTTGAAAACCCTGTGAAATGTTAAACAGGGCAGTTGCATCCAAAGGTATATCAGGTGAGCAAATTATCAAGAGATGTAGCTGTGTTCTGTCAGAGGTTGGAAAAGCAGCTTCCACACAAATGTAGTGTTTACCAGACCCAAGTCCCAGTTCAAACAATACCTGTCTGAAGAAGGATGAGTGTCCATGCCTGGGAGAAACAGTAGTTCTTAATTATTGGATGCATAAGTAAGACTTATGTCACCTAATGTAATTATATTTCACGTTAGGGATTAATTTGGATTCAGTCAACAAGTCCTTGACTGCCGATTTCTGTTCACAAAAAAATAAATAGAGTCTAGGTCCATACATTTCCTGTTTAAAAAGATAAACACATCACTTGAGACTATGAAAAGCTGTATGTCTAAAAGTCTTCATGCATTTCCGACACAAGTTCACCCATACACCCTCTCTTTCAATCCCAAACTGAGTCACTCTGGACTCGTTACGTTCACCAAAGACCGAACCGGTTGGTGTTACTGTCTGGATCCACGACTCATTTTGTTCAGCAAGTCGGTCAGTGAACACGAGTAACTGTGGCATTTCATTTGGAAACTAACTGATCAGGATGACACAATCTTTTAGTCTAAAACAATCCAGTCCACAAAGTTCTTACATTATGACCCAGTGAACTGCAAGCTGGGAAATGATTGGCTCATGGGTGCAAATGGAATCATCATGTCCTCTAAAGATTAGGTCATCCAGATAGCTTTATTCCTGACTGATACGTTGCTATCCTAAACCACTTCTCTGGAGCGAAACGATAGACATGTATGACAGCATTTCCAAGAAGTGACACATTCACTGTCCGCAGAGCTCATCCCTCATCACCTTCTGTTCTCGCATCATTAACATACAGTGGACGGGATGAGCTCCGTCTGTTGGAGTGAGCTGGATTCATGGAAAACACACCACCCTCAGCGATGTTTCTGTCGCCGATGTCATTTGGCAATGCCAGCATGCTAAGTGTAATCACTCAATGATGTGGAGCCATTTGGTCTGTGCATCTTTCCAAAAAGGAAAAGTGATTGCAAGGGATAGGGTCCTGCAAAAATATGGAACTTCTTGCATTTTACTCTTAAATCATGCGTCTTGTCTTGAATCAGCCTGGGATGCCGTTTGTCTCGTATTTTCCTGATTGCATTGACTGAAGTATCAAGGAGGCTTTGGGCAGCAAGAGCTCGGATGCCGGTGGAATGTGTATTAACAGCCATCGTTGGCGTAACTGGTCAGTTTTAACATGAAGATTGACAGACTGCCACTGATTTACACCGAGGTCAAGGGTTTCAGTGAAAGGTCTGTCATCATTTCATCAATCAGGTATGTCTACCTGGAAAAGTCCTTCTTGGAAACAGATGTAGACATTTCCAATGTGAGTCCTTTGAAAAGTCTTAATTTCTGTGGCGGTTCTGATAAGATGCTGCGGATGCTGCACTCTGCCCTGAAACACATTCATTTCTCTGCGGATGTGCGGTTCACGCCTGCACCCAACAGCTTGTGATGACACTTTGACATGTTAATTTGTAGATAACCTGGCTGATCTCAAAGACAGTGGAGGAGAGAACTGATTTTGGTGATGTTCAAATGTATAAACACATACCTGGACAGAAAGGAAGCTGTGGCCGGCAGACCGACATCGCAGATATTAATTAATTCAGGCTAACACTTCTGAAAAAAAAGAAATGGTTGCCTAGCTACTGATAATTAATGTTTTTAGAAAGTTATAATAAACATGTCAGTTAATATGATAATTACACATTTAAATTCATGACTTGAACATTTGACAACAAGTTGACAACCATTATAAACATTTAATTATAAAAGCGTTGACGAACTGGCTATTAGTCTTAGTTTTGCATTTGCACATTAAAGAAATGTCCTTTTGTGAAAAGAGGATAACATTTTCTAATGCATAAAATGTTGCTTAATTTACCAGGAAACAAAAGAGGAACCTTATTGTAAAGTGTCACTGGATAATCTGTGCTACATCTTTTTCCAAATAACTTGCATCCAAAAAAATAAATATATAGCACTTTAAATATTAAAAATGAAATTGTACCGGACACAATATTTTGGTTTTTGTTATCTCTCTGTTTTTTTTTCCGATATCCGATATCCGATAACCAATCTCACTCTTGGTTCAGTGGTGTTTTGGCGTCTGTGAAACGGCAGCAGCACCTTTGAGGTTGTTCTTTCTCTTTCTCCTTGGGAGGCGACAACCCTCGGGAGGGGATAAGGACAACCAATCCCAGTTGGAGATCTGGGGCAGTAACAGAGGACACGGGAGGGGGGTGGGGGGCTATGTAAACATCTGCAGTTAAACCAAACCAATCCTAACAGAGAAGGAATCAATCCTTCAGTGACATGTTCCACCAGTGGGTTTGAACCTTTGTGGAGGAGGACTCAAACCGCACTTTATCTGCATCATTGAACCCCCTTTGTAAATTCTCATTCGTAATCATTCAAGCAATACACACTTACCTCAAAAAAACAACAAAAATCCACAAGGACTCAAGCATTTTCAGTTAAAAATAACTGGGCACGTAAGCAGAGATTTCCTTTGAGATTAGGATTGCTTCAGGCTGCGGTGTGCTGCTGTTCACTGCTGCAGCCGCCGTTTATGATTTAGTGATGAACATATTTATGACCGAACTGCAAATTTGCTGAATACAATTTACCATTTAGCCGACATTCCTGTTAATTATGGATTTGCACGCAGCCTGACATTTTGCAGTTTGCTCGCAGTCTTTCGTCTTGTTAGACAATTAACTTTTGATGATGTTTGAATCGCTTTGACAGATTCTAAATGTGAATATGTAATTTTGATTAAAATGGCCTGTTTTCCAGCAAAAGACAGAGCTTTTTAAAAGCAAAGGGCATCATGAGGGCATGATGGTGGGAAGCAGTAGCTCAGGAGGTGGAGAGGTTGATTTCCAAATGGAAGGTTACTGATTTAGCTTCTGCATAAAGTTCACATGCCAAAGCATCCATAATTAAGATACTGGCTTCCACACACCCTTCGGACGTTCTCCTCACTTTCAAGTTGCTTCGTATAAAAGCTGATGGAGAATGTGTTGCTCTGTGGCTAAAAATCATGGAAGTGATGCAGTGACTCATGTTTAGAAACGTATTAGAAACCAAACGTTTAAGGAAACTTTGGCTTTTCATAGTCTCTTTCTAGTTATGGACTTGTTTTGAATGAAATGACAAATGAGATTTGATTGTACTGTGAAGTACAAGAAGGAGGCAGACATTAACAGTTGCCTGGGGCAACCAAATATTTTGTTCAGGTGGAAAGTAATGCGACGTTGTAATTTTCCGGAAATAAAAATGGCAATAAAAAAGCAGAAGCAAACACATGATGAAACACAAGTTATGGTTATTTATGTAGCACCTGTCACATATTTTTTTTAAAAAGGAATGAAGGTATAAAGACAATAAATTAGACATAAAAGACAAGACAAAAACACCATAAAAGTCCTTAATAACACACTGACTATGCAGCATTAGGTGGAAAATATATCCTGAAATGCATTTTATAATATGTATAAAACCAGAAACATACACACAGAGTACATAGGTAGTTGGAAGAATTTCCATTTTAAATGTTCTCAACATCATTTTAGATGTTTACGTTTAAAATGTTGGAGAATCAACGTATTCATCTCAAAAATCCTCAAAATTTGGATGTTAGTCAAAAGGTTGGCTCATTTTGTATGTATTTATTTATGTATTAAGCCTTGTTTTCCATTGCAGATATTTGCCTACTCAACATGCCGCAACTGTGCTTGATGTGTATTTCATTCATGATCTGTTAAACTTATATTTGTGTTTTCCATTTCATAAAGCAGTTGGTTTAAAAAGCATAATCGTCTGATGCAGAAAGACACTACCAATAACTTGTTTTAGTTATTTTCTGATGTTCATGTTCCAGCAGAAAAGTGTTTACCGCTCAGGGGATTGACGTTGCGTGAAGAGCCTCTTGAGAGAAGACATAATTAATTACCTGTAGTGATTTCCTTTATTTGTTGGCAGCAAGACTAAGAGAACATGAATGTTCTTACAATAATTCTGTGCAAGCATTGCAATTGAGTTATATTCACTTCTTTTCTGCTTTCTAATTTCGAGGTGCGTGCGTGCATTTTTCAACAAGACAGTGTAAATTCACATTCTGCATTCATTACAAAGGCAGACTGAGGAAGACGAAGTTGCATATCCTGGACTCGCCTGACTGCAGATTTGACCTGTCTCCTTTTAAAGAAACAAATTGAGAATTCAGAAAACAAAATTGTGACGATAATCCCATACTGTGACACGCCTTAGTGTAAAAAGTAGACAAAAAAATCAGGTGAAATACTCAAAGCGAAAGGGGTTTTTCGCGTTAAAGTACTGGTTTGGTTTTAATTTGAATGACAATTTAATTTGTGAAGCATAAAGCAGATTGCTTGGTTTCCTGTGCCTGCTGTTGGCGGAAAACTCCCAAAGCAACTTTGGACTCTGGTCTTGGTCGTCTCTTGCAACAACTGCATATGGCTTTATGACACCGTGTCACCTATAAACCAGCTCACAGGCCACAATAGACACCATAGCAGGCACTGTTGATGGAAGAGAAGAAGAGAGAGTAATCCAGCTAGAGGCCGAAGAAGAGTAGATCGTTGACAGGGTCATAAAAGCAACAAACTTCCACGCTTATTGGTGGACTGCTGCTGTCATTCCTGCCACTGTTGACAACATTGCAGAATTGAAACTTTCTAAACGTCTTCTGTGATGTGAGAATGATATATATTAACAAATGAAATGAAGCTGACAAAAAAGTCATGAAATACCTTGGTTCCATACTGTTTGCAAATAAATAGAAGTCAAATTTCTAGTAACTGCATTTTCTCCTTTCTCTGTACCTTGTGGTGTTGCTCAAAAAAGAAATGTGTCACTTCCACTGCAGGTCTGATACCGTCAGCCAAAAATAACAGAACATTAACCACCATGAAGGCGTCATCGTGAGCTGGCCACAATAATACAAGAGTAAGAGACTATTTGCTGGAAGCACAGGGATAGATGAGAGTTTCCTCTGTGTTGGTATGTAAATGTACATCAGAACCTCCCTAGTGGTCAGAATTGCTGCATCGTCTAATTGCCACCCTTTTCTCTGTTCAGCACCTGCGTGGACTGAAAACTGCTACTGGAGTTAACGTACATATACACGCTCACTAAAAACTGCAAAGTGCTGAGCTGTAAGAGATGATGCGTCTGTGTAATGTCACAGTTGGGTGAACCACAGAGGGACTCATGTCCTTGGTCTGGATAAGCAGAGGAAAGCTGGCCAGGAGAATGAAGGTCAACTATTCATGATTTTGCAGCATTAGTTTAATAGTACAATGACGGTCACAGTGCGACTGCCACCAGTCACTGTGAGGTGTTTCGGGTATGTTCTACTGGGTGGAGGTCCTGTAAAAGGTCCAGGACACCCTAGAGGGATCATCTCTCTGCTTACATGGGAACACTTCAGTATTCCCTCGGGGGAACCAGAGGAGGTGCCAGGGAGTTGGACTTGTGGACCCAAATTTGGATAAATGGAAGTTAACAGATGGATGCATGGATGGATTTAATGCTCTCTGGGCACATGTTGGCCATGTTTACTCCACCTTGCTGGGTGGTTAAAACAAAGATTCTTAAAGATTTTCAACTTCATGAAGTCTGAATGTCTGAGTTTTTCCTGTAAATTTGTAGGTTTGTAAGGTTTAAATTTGTATTTTCTCTGAATGTTGATGATCGTAAAGAGTTTGACAAAAGGTCAGCCCTGAAGCAGAATCTTACATAAGATCCCCAAAAAAGGTCAGGGTATCATAAACTCATTGATATGCAGGTATTAACATTTGGCATTCTTTCCCTCCTTAGTTTTTGATTCAACAGACATTTAATGAACTTCCACAGCAATTTGTCAGAACTCATGAGGATTAAATTAAAGTGGCAAAGCAGATACGCAGCACAACGTTTCACACTCTCCATCAGTTCAACGGCTCACCACACACACCAGTGCATACAATAAGATTTGTGTGAAAGCTTTGCTCTGCGTTCCCCACCGGCTCCATAATGCCCTATTTCACCCATAATTCCATGCCAGGAATGGGTTTTTGTGTGGATAAACAAAATAACTTCTCACTGACAGGTGGTCTGGAATTCTTCTGTTGATGCCGTTTGGGCTTATAACGACTGCCAGTCTCCAGTTTTTCGGCTGTTTTATTTACTCACCTCACTCGGGGCCTTTTTCTTTCTCCATCCTCCACTTTTTCCCCTCCAGCCCCACTTTTCCTGACCTCCTCCTCACCCCAGTTTTCTCTCTTTCACACTCCCCCTCTCCTGCGCTGCTGTAACTTATCAGTAGCCCTCACTCTCAAACAAGAAGTCAATCCTCGTGAGGGCTCCAAACACCACTGATTTATCCTGCTCCATGCTTCATAAGTCCCTGACTGATTTCAGGGCTGGACATCAGGAATGACAAGAAAGGAGAAGGAAAAGTCAAAGGGAGCAAATAAAGGCAAGAAAGGAAAAAAGAGAAGGAGCAATGAAGGAAGAAACTAACAACTGAAGGAAAAAAGTTGATGGAATAATACAAAGTGAGCACGGAGGAAAGAGAGCAGGGACATGAATGATGAAAACGAGGGAGAGGGGTAAAAGCAGCCGGGAGAAAATGAATGGGAATGAGTGAGAAAATCAAGAGAAAAGGAGGAGGAGAGAAAGGAAGAAGACAGGATGAAAAGCAAGATAAACCTGGAAAAATAAGGGTGGTAGAGTAGAAAGAAAGAAAATGAAAACGGGTGAAGCAATGCATGTGGAGAAGAAAAATTCGATGAATGGAGGGATGAAAAAGAAGGTATGAGCAGAATTAGTAGGTGGTGTGGTGGTGAAGGTAGGGAAGACGTCAAGGTCACAGACCAGTGACAAAAAGGAATGAAATATGCCCGAAGGAGCGAAATGAAAGTAGAGAAAAGTATGGAAGTTGTATGAATAAAAGTGAGTCTGAAGGATGCGAACAGGGTAAAATGAAAGGGACAGGGAATGATGGCACAATGACTGGAGTTGGAAAAAAATGTATGAAAAAAATCAAATGACTGCATAAAGGTAGGAAATAAAGGAACAGAAGAAAATTGGAGGGAAGGGGAAAACAGAGGAAAGAGAAAACTGGATTAAACTGTTTAAAAGGAGTGAAGGAGGTGCAGTAAAAAGAATGATGGAAGGCGAACAGTTGAGGAAGGAAGAACGAGAACCAAGGAGAGTCAGGCATGTCAGGGAAGAAAGAGGAAGAAATGAGGATTTGATGAAGGCATGAACGTTTGATGTGAGAAAAGAAATAAGAGAGAAAAGATGAAAAAGAAGAGAAGTGTGACCAAAAAAAGAAAGTTCAGAGCAAAAATAAAAGTGATAAAAGCAAAACTGAGGTCACATTTCTGGACAAAATAATTTCAAAGGAGGAAGCCAAAATAAAATTCTGGTTCGGCTTTCATCGATCCCCCAAGCAGTTGGTTTGCCTGTGTTTATGAGCAAATGGAGGGAGGGGAGGATGATGAGCACGAGGTGGGAGAGCAGAGTGGTAAAGAGCGAGAGCAGAGGTGACGAGTGGCGTGTAAATGCAGGTGGGCCGCATCGATCCGAGTCTGCAGGCCACGCATCGACCCACCGGGAGATGAGGACTGATTACATCGCAGTTAAGAGCCACATGAAAGGAAACGGCTGGAGAGCTGCGCTGCTCTGTGACCATTAAAGGCTTTGAAAATAACTTCATGTATGCAGTCATCTGTCCAGTGAGTTGAGTGGAGCACACGGGTGAGGAAAGTCACGGATGCATCCTCAGGCACAATCCAGTCCAGAAGCTACGTGTGAAACCAAGAGACTTGAACCTTCAAAGCAACGGGTCATGCTTTTGGCTTGGAGAAAAGAATGCGGTCACGCCTTCTGAGCACCAAAGTGGGATTGTCTCGGAGGTGATGCTGAGGATACCCGCCTCCCCGTGGTGATTGTGGTGTCTCTTGGTTTTAGCCTGGACAAAATGAGCATTTTTAAATTAAATTAAAGTTGCTTTGTCAAATAAAACCAGACATTCTGTTTAGATTCCTACAAATGCTTCTTTCTTTTAGATTAAGATTAAAATGTTAAACAATGAGAAGTCTGTTGCATAAAAACCAGCCTCTCAGACAAAAACCTCAAGAATTCATAGTTTTCTTTCAGTTTAACCAACAAGATAAAAATGTTTTTTGTTGTTTTTTTTTTTATATATTTGCAAGCATTGAGCATGCTTCCTCTTATCAGGAGGTGACGGTTTAAACAGCTGGAGCAAAACTGCTCCTTCATCAGGTGCTGACTATGGTCACGATTGTCAAGCAGTCATGAAGTATCATTGTTAATACTGTCATGCAATTATAAAATGATTAAAAGTCTTTCCCAAACTGTTCCCTTCCATAAAATGTCTTAGTCTAAATGTTTTCACGGTCCTTTGCTGTAATGAGACATATGCAATAACAATGAAGGTAAATCTAACGTAACTGAATGGAATCTAAAAGAACTTTCTCCATATAGCACTTGTTTAGAAATGTTTGAATCCTTTTTTATGGCATGATCTGCTTCAACTCTGCCGCTGTGGCGCTGTAAAGCAGCACGGGTGCAGTGAACTATTTCACGAGCTGAAGCTGAGTTCGCTCGCCAGACACATGTCTCGGATTACATGTTCTCAAGATGCACTGGAGGCGAATGACTGTATTGACGTGAGTTAAAAGTGCACAGAGAGACACACACTGCCACGTTAATCAGTCTGTTCGCATCGCCGTCCCCAGCAGGCCTATTTACAGAGGAAAATCAAACATCCTTTGCCCTGTCATTCTTCCCAATTAGAGGTTCAGGACATCGTTCCCTGCCAGCCCTCAGGCTGCAGGCTTCAAACGTTCACCGACATGAAGGTTCAGGCTCTTTACTGGACCTTTTGCTTGCTGTTTGTGATTGAAGGAAGTTATCCACTGTATGTGTATGCCCAGCAAGGTCTGTCTGTCTGTGTGCAACTGCTTCAAAATCTTGAACAAAGGGAGCAAAGGGCTGGCAGCGACCCCTTCCCACATTACCCATGTAGCCCCTCTGACCACCCAAACAGCCAGTACTGAAGTCCTCCGGTAGGCTACTCAGGCGCTCAGAGCTGGAGATAGATTGAGAAACTCCTATTTTATGAAACACCACTTCTTTTACAATAGTTTTTTTTTTTTTTTTGTCCCTGCATACATTCAAATTTTACAAAATGCCATAAAAAACTGTAAGTAAATGAATAAGTGTGTTCCTAAATAAATATGACAGTGAAAGAACTGTGCTCAGGAGGCGTGTCTGCACTCTTCTCTCCAGACCAAAAGCACGACCCGTTACTTTGAAGCTTCAAATCTTTTGCTTTAGTTGGGGGGTCACATGCAGGTTGTTCCCCAGGATGCATCCGTGACTTTCTTCACCTGTGGAAATGCACCGAACACGCTGAATAGACGACTGCATACATGAAGTTACCTTCGAGGCCTTTAATGCTTCAGACGTGTACAGTTGAACTGCTGTGTTGTCAAAGCCGGTAGCCTTGTTTCCCTTGTTCAATGGAAGCAGAGAGAGGTGTGTCATTACCACTTTGGCGCTCTCTCCATCAAGGAGACGGGCGAGCAGAGAGGTGTCTCATTTGTATTTAAAGCGACAGGCACAGAAATATTGCTGATCTGAAAAGGGCCATTGAGCTTCAGGTAAGAAGTGATGAACTGCAGTCGACCTGGCTCAGATATAAATCAAGTTTGGAAGTTTCTTTTCTTGTGCTTGCTAACTCTTAACACACTCAGTAGGTACAAGTAGGGAATTTAAAAAAAAAACAGTGCTGTGCACAAGTTCAGGGCACTGAGGAAACTCGCTCAAACAGCTACTGTGGACATCACTGCAAAGGCAACCAAGAGACGGAAGACAGTGATGACAAAAGAGAAAGCCAAGGAGGCAAGAGCCCAAACCAGAATTAATCGTAGATGGTGTTTAAAAGTCACTTTCCTTAAGTTGAAATGTTTGAGCTAAAAATTGGTATGGTCAAACTTCCCAGAGACGCTCCTGCTCCACCTACGTTTTCAAGATCGCAAGATTTTGTATCAACAATCAACTTTGAAATATTACTGCTGACATAATTTTATGTGGGATTGTTCTTCTTTCAACTTCAATTTGTGGTTAATTCATTAAGACAAAGGTTCAGCCAATTAGAAAGTCCAAACGGCGTTCCCGAGGTATGTTCTCCCGGTATGAGCTGCAGTTCAAGTTCAAACTTTAAGGGCCTTATGCTGAAAATTAGCCCTGAAGTCCTCAATATGCTGTATTTCTGCTTGGCAGCCATGAGAGCAAATCAAAATGCTTCATTTTGTAGATATGACACTTTGAGAGGTAGTTTCTGAGAGAAAGAAGCAGCCTGTGAAAGTGTCAGTTTATGAAGTCCCGACAGATCCGGGGTCAGGCTGATGACCTGATATTTAATTGATCCTTTCCAGCACAGCATCCCATGTTGGCCTATGTGAAGCATAAAACTAAGGATGCTTGTTTCTCTGCGAAAGTTTTATCTTTCTCCTGCAGATGCTACGGCAAACTTCCCTCTCATGATTTATCCGGATAAAAAAAAACAACAAAAACCGGCAACCCATTCCTGTAAATCACACACAAAAGTGTGTCAACCTCAGTTGTTGCAGTATATTATTCAGCCTGGATGACAGCTTGTCACTCGCTGCAGGCTGGGCTGGATAAAGTAGCTGCCGCTATGGTCGCTGCTGTGTAACAGTTGTCGCATGCGCCACACAGGGATTGTTGCGATGTGTCGTGCTTCCGCCGAGATCTCCGTTGAGCTCGCCTGTCACTCCGGCGGCTGTGACTCTGCCATGTCAGCATATTGAGGAGGAGTGACACGATCATCCCGGTTATTCCTATTCACCTGCAGTGTGGGAGATACTGTTAGTGGCTTGTCCTTTTCTTCTTTTTTTGACTCATAAGCTGCATATGTGACGAGTTTAGCCTGACATGAGATCCATCTGTCACCTACCTGTCAGAGTTGGCCATCTTTTACTGTTTTTTTTCCGTCTGCCCCTGCTCACTTTCTATTTCTTCTTACTTTTTACTGCCATTTCTTCACATTTTATGCCCTTTTTTGTGTCTGCTAGCCACACACACTATTTGACAGCCTAAATGTATTGTTGAGGTGGAGTATTGACCCCCTTTAATAAAAGCTGCTGATTTTTTTCATAGCCTACGATTCAGAAGAAAAAGGGCAAAGTGTCTCAGCAGGAAGGGCTGGCCATTTATTAGAAAAGGCTGCTGGCTACACCTCCAGTCTGACTGAATTTCTGAAGGGAAAGACTATAATACACTCTGCAGCAGAGAATGAGCACAAGCTAATGATGGAAAGTGAGAGGAGGATAATAGGGGGCAGAGAGGGAAATGTATAAAACGGGTGACTGTTGGACTTCCTGGGCCTGCAGGGTTCTGGGAGGAAAGTATCTCCAGCTCCACAAGTTATAGACTCACCTCAAGGAATTTGTCACGGTGTATGATTTTTGCAGATTACATAATTTTCCTCGCAGTGTTGTGATTTTTCTGGTGTTTTTGCTTTGAATTACGAGGTTGTTGTGTTCACGGTTTTCCTTTTTATTTTGTTTTGAGACAGAATTCCCTTGTTTAGTACTTAAAACCTCCTCATGTGTTGGCATAGTCTCTTCTGTTTCATCAGCGTGTGTGTGTAAATCTAGTCGTCTGCGTCCTCCTTGCCTTGCTGGTCCATTGGCCCACCCTCTGGAGTCCGTGTGGTTACCCTATTTTAAATCTCTTCCTCATCCTTCTGCATTTCTATCTGTGTTTTGTTTTTGAATATCTTACTGTTGCAATACTTTCTGTTCAACAAAGGACATTGTTTACACTTC
This sequence comes from Xenentodon cancila, assembly GCA_014839995.1. Classification (NCBI taxonomy): domain Eukaryota; kingdom Metazoa; phylum Chordata; class Actinopteri; order Beloniformes; family Belonidae; genus Xenentodon; species Xenentodon cancila. The sequence goes on along the minus strand of CM026213.1, from coordinate 5,832,335 downwards.
AACCTCCCAGTTCTTCTACATTTGGGGCCAATTCCACACCAAATCTCACAGTTTGTATTTTTCCCTCTCTTTTTTTTATGATGATTGGTTTCTGAAGCATGCAGTTCTGGTGCTGCTTTGTTGAAAAATGATGCTGTTTCTGCACAACAATACCCCACTTTCATTCCATTTTTAATATACAGTATTCGGTGATGATTCACTTCTACTCAGTTGTTGTATTTTCTTGGTTTTAAACTACAGAGAGTTCATTTTTTTTCCACTTTGGCCTAGTTGTGCCAATATTTAAAGATTACCTGGGGGAAAAAAATCACTTCAGGTTTTGTGCAGCAGCACTTAACTCCTAACAAATCCAAGACCAAGGAAAGATGAAAAACAAATCTATAACCACCTCAAATTTAACAATATGAAATTCTCACAATGTGATAACATCTTGGAATCAATTCTACAGTGCATTGTTTTTTATGAAAACACTACAAAAATGTTTGTTAGACCATGAGCATATTAAACCAGATGAGCATGTGTTGTTAGTTTACATTTCAAGCAATAAGGAAAGAAAGAAAAAAATCAAGCCATGTAAAAGTACTTCTTTAATTAGGAAAATGCAAAAAGTAACTTCATGAGTTTTTCACTACAGAGGCTGTTTGTAGGCATTTGGCTATAACTTTCACCAGCATGTTGAGAAGTGGGTTTGTTTTGTGTGTGTGTGTGTGTGTGTGTTTTTTATCTTAGCTGGATATTACTTTCTTCTTTCCTTTACAATACTCACACCCATAATTCCCTCCAAACAACCTTACTTTGACTGTTTCATTTTGTGCCATTTTTGTCATTTTCCTCTGCATCAAAAGTCCATATAAAAGTAGTCTTTTCATAAACTGATCCATGTAGATCAAATGAACACATAGACAGACAGTGGATTGAACCAAAAATACATGTATGGATGCAAATGACATCACTAAAGACGTCGCTGTACGCGCACCCACTGGTAGAAAAACCCTGGAACCAGTGACCTCTGACTCACCACAGACCGTTTAAAAACATTGTTTTCCTTCCAAAAACTTCCAGACTGAAGGGAAGAGAGCCAAATGAATTGTTGCAGGTCACAGAGTGAACTGGACTCCAAAAGTGTGGATTTGTAATTGGTAATTGACTAGTTTTGGTCCTATAAGTTAGACTTCAGGTTGCAAGAATTCTGGGCAAGAATTTGACAAATAATATACTAGACTGACCATTTAAAATATCCCTTTAACAGTCAGTATAACAGTGATGTAATAGCCAATATGTAATAGAAAGGGCTTCTGTAGGCTTCTCATATGAACAGTCCAGTAACAATGACGGTGTTTTCTGCAATTTACATTTTGATCGATGGCTAAATCACACTCCTTGCTTGCTTTCATAGATTAGACCAGGCATCTGGGCTTTTATTTCCCTTCAGGCTTTGATAAGATGATACCCACTTGTTATACTTCCAGTCCCATGACAGATAGTCAACAACTATGTTGATTGTTTTGCCATTCGGGTTGCTTGTCCAGATAGAACATGCATTCTCTCAATTATAGCAATTTAATGAAAACATCAACAAAAATAGATTTAGCAAAGTTGAATTTCAGTGTACTCTCTCAGGCCCTTGGACTTTTCTCCACTGCTTCTTCATCTGCTTTGAGAACTTTGTTTTGGTTCTTTATTAGATAACAATCCAGAATTATAATTGTTCTGTTTGTTTTTAGCAGTCGTATAAGGATACTAAAGCCAAAGGAAACTTTATATTTGCAAAGAGTAACTGCTTTAAACAAACTATATTCAGTAAAACATGCAGCTGAGGATGATAACTTTGTGGTATATTGTATTTTATTGTTGTTTTTTATAGCTGATCAGTAAACTCTGTTATTATTTCATCACTTTAAAGTATTTTATACCTTAGAATCTCAGCATTTCTGTTTCCACAGATACCAGTCGTCCACTGAGGCTTTCTGAATCTTCCGGGAAAATACAGGCTAGTTGTAGTTGAGGTGTTTGAGACAGATTGAGGGAAATTGGGTACGCCATGATAGTAAATTACACCTCATCCCAAAATCAGCGCAGGACTCACTGAACATCAAAAATGGGTTTTTATCTAACAGCGTGAGGGTAGAATTTTCTCTGACAGGAAGAGAGCAGGTTTCACGCAGCTTGACGTCCAGCCGGTGGTCATAATTTCATGGTTGGAAACCTGAACAACAGCACAAATTTGCAGAGTTTTCGGCAGCTTTTTTGTAGTGTTGACTTTCTTTTAAAAGTTAAGATCCCAGTTGGCTGTGACCATGCTCATCGATCATCATTTATACCTGGGGTTCAGATAGGTCTGATTTAGAGATGCATGAAGGAACTGGTAGTTAATCACATCCAGCAGGCCTTTGCATATCTGAGGCCACTGTAAAAATGTGCGTGCATTCATACAAATTTGTTATGAGTCAGTAAAGAGTGAGCTGTATGACAGCAAATGATGCCGTGTGCCAGGCTTGATATCAAAAGACATAACTGACACAACGCGCGTTAAAATCCAGGACAGCATTGCATTACACCATGTTAAAGCAAAGCTGCGCCTAGCAGATTTTAGTTTGTACTTTTGTTTGTATTAATTTAGGAAATGATGTGTATGTGTACACCCTCGGAAAGAGAGACATTTATTTGCCATTTTAAATGGATATTTGTCAAATTATTAAGTTATTTTGCTGTTGATTGATATTTTTAAGCTGAGCGGTGACTGAATAACTGGTCTTTTTAACCCTTTGATGCACAGCCTGGGTCAAAAGTGACCCAACCAAGTTTTTATCATCTGTATCTGAGCAATAACACAATGTTATGTTTCAGTATTCCAGGTATTCCTCAATTAACTTGTTTTTTGTCATTAAGCATTGTTATTTTATTATTTATCTTCATATTTTTGGAATAAAAATGACATTTTTATTACTACCCACAACATGCACAACATGGGTCAAAAACGACCCACATCTAGTTTCAATGTAATTTCATGTAAGCAAGAGTGTTACTTTGCCATATATTTGAAATATATGTATTTTATTTTTTACGATCACAAATATTGAGTAAATATCATGTTTTTGTTCAGAACTAATCATCATATTTATGTTCTGTTTCTTACTTTATGAACAAGCACAGCTTTTGTATTTCTAAATCAACTTTACTCACTTGGGTCAGAAATGACCCACCTGCCTTCAATGGGAACCTTTGGAATTTTAGCATGTTTGTCATCAGGGATGTATTTGGTGCGGACACCTGCTCATCTGACACATATGCCTTTCTCCTCAATGTACAGTTCTACACAACTCAACTGATAAGTAAGTAAGTTTTTTACAATTGTTGTACAATATTTGATGCTTTGTGAAGGGGTTGGCATAATTCAATTTTATAATTAGGGAAAGATAATTCTTTGATTCATGAGGAAAGATTCTGAATACTTTTAGCTTACTAGCTATCCTATTTTTTTGCTGAGTCACTAACATAAAAAGCTAAATAGTAAGCATTTGAAAGTATTGTACATTTTATTTTATTTTGCTATTGACTTTATTTATTTTTTAGTATGGCTGCTCAAAAATTTACTGCTGAGATGGTTCTAAGAATGTTGGATGAAGAGCCAGAGGGAATTGGAAATGATTCTGAGTCTGAAGTATCTGAGGAGGATGAGGATGATGATCCGACCTATGTGCCACTGCTCCAAACTGGAGATATGGCTGTGTCTTCAAATCCAACTCTCCTAGATGAACAAGACATAGAAACAGGTGACTCATCTGATGATGAGTCCTCAGAAGAGGAAATGCAGACCCAGTCCAATAGACTAAGTAAAAAGGGTCTTATTGGAATGAGAATCCCCCCACTTCCAGCAGAATAAGATCTCACAACATTCTCAGAAGATGCCCAGGACCTTCACCTGGATCAAGACCTGTTTCACCAAAAGATGCATGGGATATGTTCATCAGTGACAACATCATTGAGGAAGTTCTAAAATGCACCAACTTAGAAGGACAACTTCTTCACCAGTGTTCCTCTGGCTGAGAAGCTCCTGGAGAAGAACCTGACAATTGTACTCTTCGCCAAAACAAGCCGGACATACCACCCATTATGAAGCCATCAAAATCAAGGATGATTCATAGCTCAGAGTTTGGATTCAATGGTAACATGACCATGGTGAGCTATGTGCAGAGGAAAGGAAAGGCTGTTATCCTTCTGAGCACAATGCATGATGACAAAGCAGTGGATGACACTCCGAAGAAAAAACCCGACGTGATTCAATACTACAATAGAAGAAAAGGAGGAGTGGACACAACAGATCAGATGGTTGGCACCTACACATGCAAGCGGAGAACACGGAGGTGGCCCATGGTGCTGTGGTACAATATGCTGGATATTGCCACCCTCAATGCTTACACCAGTTTCACTGCAGAACACCCTGGTTACATGGCTGGTGTCACTTATGCACGCCGACTGTTCATCAAGGAGCTGGGAAAAGAGCTGATCATGCCCCACATGAAGAGCCGCATGGAAGGCACAGCTACACTTCAAAAGCACATCATAGAGGCAATGAGAAGATGTGGAGTAGAAAAACAACCCACCACCCAACCACAAGAAGACAGGGGCATGGTCAAGAGGAAGAGGTGTGCGATTTGCCCATCTGCAAAAGACCGAAAAGCCAGCAGCTGCTGTTCCCAGTGCAGGAAGCCTGTGTGCAAGGAGCACAAACGTATAGTGGTCATTTGTGATACTTGTGTTGAATCATAAGAACTGAATTGACAATTTGTGCTCTGCAGATGTGATGTTCTCTTCTATTTAATGCTGGTCACATTCACAAGTTCATTTTTAGTTATCTACCAGATGTTACAAAAAAGGTTTCATGTAATAAATGTTGTTTGGCTCAAATCACATCTGAAATAAATATTTAAAGGAAATTATTATTGTAGTATGCATATTCATGTTTTAATTGCACTTAGATTAATGGGTCATTTTTGACCCATGTGTGTAAACTTGATGTAGAATCACAAAAATGACTTTTGTTCATAAGATATGCCAGGTAAAATATAAATAAGGATTTGAGGCAATCAAAAACAAGATTTTTTTAATGAATACTTGGATTGTTAAATTATAAAATACAGATTTCAAAGGCTGCAGCAAAGAAACACTCAGACAGCATGCAATAACATACGAAACTGATGGGGGTCATTTTTGACCCATGTTGTGCATTAAAAGGGGTGTGCATATGTTGTGCATCAAAGGGTTAATCCTAAACCATAACTTTGGTTTATTGTAATCCTATGTTGATCACCATGAAAATGTTCTCCTTAAGCATAGTTATTATGCGTTGGTTATTGGTTGGTTAAAGACTTATGTAATACTGATTAGTAACATCCACACATTTAAAAAAAAATGTGTGGATTTTCCATAAACTGTAATGGAAATGGAAATTTCACATGGGACATGCTCCTACTTGACTATTTAAAGTGGATCCCACTAATTTAAACTGTATATATTTATTTTGGTTAGATGTGAGCTTTCTGTTCTGATCATGTGATGCTTTTTTGTGTGATTAAAGAAATGTTTTGTGATATCCAATGTAGTATTTAAACTGTTTTTTGGTGCAGATGATGACTTTGCCCCCAATAGCTCCTCAGGGTTCCTCTGGGATCAGTTCTTGGAAAAGTTTCATGTATCTATGCTCCCAGAACTGGTTCTGTTTTAAAACTTTACTTATCCATCAGGCACAGAGATCACTCAGATTTAATTATTTACTACAGTCATCTGAATTACTTATTTAATTGGATATTTTTAATTAATTTAAAGCAAAAATGGAGCTTTCTCACCCATGCCAGGTCAAAGAAAAAAAAAAAAAAGAATGAATCCAATAGTTAGACTCAGTAGACTAAGAGTCAAAAACTGAGATGTCATTTTTGGCAAACATAGTAAGCCTCTAACTGCCTCATTTGTCTCTGTGAGGATCTGTGATGTAGTGGGGATCTGTCCAGGGTGTACCCCAGTTCTCACCAGATGACAGCTGGGATAAGCTTCAGATTCCTGCAGCCCTGAACAAGATGAAATATGTAGATATACTGTAGATGTATGCTTAGAGAGTCAGGCGTGAAGTGCAACTCTGTTCACAAAGGGACAGTGCAATAATACATCAGTTATGAGCTTGTAATCAATAATAATAAATAAACACTGCTTCTCTGTCCTCGCACTGGGAAAACTGGAGCGTTTTAAAACCCACTTACAGTTTATGTTCAGCAAAAAAAACACTAAGCAAACAAAATGATAGCATGGGAGGCCCATAATGGTTGGTTGTATTGCTGGTACAATTACATATAAAACCAATGGAAAAGTCAATTCAGTATCAAGTTCAGCTGCTACAAACACAAAACAACTAGCAGGGATTCCTAAATGAATTTCAGAGATTAGGCTGTGCTCAGTGGGGTTAATGAGTACGGATGCTTGACCACCGCAGTAACCAGAAGACTTATCATTACCCCCGCTAGTGCAGATAATCACATCGTAAAACAGATTTCTTTGTCTTTGTATATCTGTATATGTGATTGTATTTGTATTTCTCTTCTGCCTTTATTGATGTGCTAAGAACTTTATAACCTAGACTAAGCAAGTATGTAAATAAAAAAGTGCTTACTTCAGGCTCTGCATAACGAAGAGCATGGCCGCTGTTATCAGCATCTACAAAGGTTCCTCTGGTTCCCAGCTGGTCCCATTTTTCAAGCATTCCAAATCTCTCTCTCTCCTCAACAACATTCAATACCTCACCAACAACTTGTCTCTGAAGGGGCGATTGCTTTCACTGTGGGCTCCCTTCCTCCATCTTTGTACACCATCCACCTATTTTCAAGCTTCACTCTTCCTTCAAAGTCTGTCTGCCTTTACTGGCTCCTCACATCACTGCCATTATTCACTCTTCCCTCAACACTGGACGTGTTCTATCAGCCTTGAAGACAGGCGCTGTCAGTCCTATCATCAAAAAAACCTGGTGCCGATTCATCTGCCCTCAATAACCATCATGCAATCTCTAATCTTTGGTAGATTTAAAAAATTCTTGAAAATGTTGTTGCCTCTCAGTTCCACAAACACTTCATTAATAACAATCTAAATGAATAATTCCAGTCTGGCTTCCAGCCCCTCCACAGCACAGAAACAGCTCTTTGGAAAAGTACCACTGCAGACTCCAGTCTTCTCACCATGCTTATCCTTATAGATCTTAGTGTAGCCTTTAGATTTTAGTTTTTATATTTTTGAATTTTAGATTTGTACTTTTTGTTTAGAGAGTAATTTATTTATTGTGTAGCCCCGAGGGTTTGAGAGTAATGTAATTTCGATTCTCTGTATGTACCTCACATGTGGTAGAATTGACTATAAAATGTGACTTTGACTTTTTTGACATTGACACCATTTCTCACAGCACCCCCCTAAACAGACTGGCATCCCTTGGTTTCTCTCATACACATCTCTTTGTATTTATCTGGCCATACTAAGTTTATACAACTCAAGTCTCACGCTTCAAACTCGGTGTGCCCCAGGGCTTGGTCTTTGGGCCCCTTCTGTTCAGGTATGTACTGCCCCTGAAACGAATATTCCGTGAATATAATATCAACTTCCACTCCTATGCAGAGGACACCCAGCTCTACATTTTCTCCCTGCTCATTTGAACAACCTCCATTCTAACCAAATCACAGTTTCTCCATCAACATTGATGGCTCCTCCATCCTCCCCTCCCCCCATGTTAAGACTCTGGGCATCTTCTTTGACAGCACACTATAATTTCAAGCTCACATCAACAGCATCACCCGGTCTGCTTATTTCCAACTCCGAAACATCACCCGACTGCATTCATCCCTCACTCTGCATGCTGCCGCCATCGTCATCCACAGCCTTGTCACTTCCCAAATTGATTACTGTAACTCACTTCTCTTTGCTGTCGCTAACAAATCCCTTCATAATCTACGGCTCCTGCAGAATTCTACTGCTTGAGTCATAACTCACACCCCTTTCATTGAACACATTACCCCTGTTCTTCAACAGCTTCACTGGCTCCCAATAAAACACAGAATCAACTTCAAGATACTCCTTCTCACGTTCAAAGGTATCAATTATCTGGCCCCTCTTCATCGGCCCACTTTGCGCCAAATTGCCACTCCCTCTCGTGCTCAAGGTCATCATCCTCCATTCACATTACTGTGCCCTCTGCCTGCAAAAAAAAAAAAAAAACAACACATATATGCACTCCGACACCAAAACCACCCTCACCCACCACCCCACATTGACAGTGCAAGAGCAGAACCAGGAAGTCCCCCGACCCAGTTGGCCCGCACAAGACACCACACCAACACAAGTACCCAGACCGCTGACAGCAACACCCACGAGCCAGCCCGAACACCACCCACCTCCCCCCGCCAGCCCCCAAGACCCCCTCACCCCACAATAAAAGCAGCCTGTTTTGTTGTGTTTTTTTTTGTTTTTTTTTTTTGCTTTTTGTCTGGAGATCACGGTGCCCATTTAACTCAAATTCATTCCAGATGCCTTCAAGCTCAGTGATGTTCATGCCATCAGAAGGTTAACAGAAGGCTTCTTCTTGTTAGTTTTTCCTATGACTTCTAGCAGTCATAATAGTGTTAGCCCATGATCCTTTCATTTGTTGTTTAAATGTTGATATATCCAAGTATACACTTTAATTTTACATTGATTTATGATATAAATTGTCATAAACATTCATGCAATACTGATTAAATTTTAAATTATGTTCTTCTGGCGGTGCATTATGCACAGAAATGCAAGAGGACAAATGCACAGTTTTAGTTTTCAGTCACTTTTGCTCATGCAGACTCCATAACCATGACCAATCACTGAGATTATTCCTGAAGGGAGTTTCTTCTGTTGCTTTTGTGTCTCTGCATTTCATTACCTCTGAGATACTTCAAGCTGCAACTGATGATATCGACCCCTGGTCTGACTACCACCTCATAAACATCTCCACACATACATGGAGACACACGGACACAGCTGCTCACACAAATGCATTAATCTTTAATGACATCATTTATTCTCTCATTCGAACACCCACCCCTAACTGCTCCATGAACTTGTCAGAGCCGTGACATATTGTTGATTCCTCCTCAGTCTTTATGCGGCTTCAGATCAGACAATCGGATAAATCACATTTCATTCAAAGAGGTGCACATGAATGGAGTCGTCACTTTCTTGTAGGTGAAAATGTTACTCTTGCAGACAGCCGGACAAAAATATTAACATCTGCAGAGTCACAGTGTTGACACTGTTGCATCTGTGGCTTTTTGTTTTTAGTTGTGTGAAAAATTATGTGGAAAGTTCTATTAAACATTTCTCCCATTTATTTTTTTTTCTTATCATCCCCTCGAAAACAAGCTTGTTGTGATTTATAGTTTGGAATCTGTCATGGTCTAATATTTTTCATAGACCTGTGGCTGCCAGAATATTTGCATTTTTCAGAAAACTAATAATTAAGTGTTGGGGAAATATGGAAAATGGAAATTCAACAATAAAATATGCAGTGATTTAACATTTCAGTTGACTTTTATATCTTTGCACAGAGTAAGAACCCAAGATATTTCATGTTTGGTGTTGTCGGTCTAATTTTAATAATATATACATCCATTTTTGCATTTTAGACCTGCAGCACATTCGAAACACTTGCAAACCATGAAGCTTGTACCAATTTGTAGTGTTGTCATTCGTTTTCACAAGACATTCTGACATTGACGATTCGAAGTAATCAAGAATTTCAGGTGCTTTTGTTTTGTTTGTCATAAAGTCTTTAGGCCTCAGATTTCTCCACACAGATGCACACAAATGCATGGACGTTCCGAGAAAACATGTGGTAATGAAGGTAGAAGTGTTGCTCTGAAGCCTAAGTGTACTTTTCTGTATCAACGCTGTCATCACAGAAGTTCTGATGACCTTTGCTAGGAGCATTGATACAACCACATATCCGTCCGTCCGTCCGTCCGTCCGTCCGTCCGTCCATCCAGTATCTATACCCGATTATTCCAACCACCATGCCATGCAGTCTTTCAGGTAAAAGCCTGAGCACACCCTGCTCAGGCCACCATTTAAAAAAAAACACACTTTCACTTCGCTCCTAGACTTATTTTAGGATCAGCTGCTAGAACTTTCTACCTGTGAAGGAACAGTGCTCACCTCGAACCCACCGTGCTGCTCCTGTTCAGCAACTTGAAGGTAGTAAACAGGATAATTCTCATGTTTTCTTGTGTGTGTGTGTGTGTGTTTTTATGAGCTGATTGTCCTGTGGTCTTTCAAAATGAAAGTCCCAGGTTTAATTAGTTGAATGCGTTTAATGTGAAAAGCCACCGACAGAAAATGTCCTGACATTAGCAGCTGCTTAGCACTTATAACATTATTGTAGGAGTTTGGAGTGAGCAATGAAGTTGATATTTGTTTGGTTGAAATGACGACCAGTAAGAAAATACACGGACAGCATGGTGAGCTGATGGTTAGTCCTGTCACTCGGGTTTCCTCTAGGTATTCTACTTACCTCCCACGGTCCAAAAGCATGCATGTTGGACTAGTTGGTGATTTTATATTGATGACAGGAGTTGAGTGTCAGCGTGTGTGTTTGGCAGACCCTGTGATTCTGAAGAAGTGGTTTAAATGATAGATGAAAGAAAATACATGTCTGACACCACTGACACAACAGCAGTCAAAATTCAATGAATGATGGATGCACAGGTTCCATCAGTTTTTGCCAAATGTGTAGTTGTCCAAAAAAATTCTCTTTTACGGGCAGAAAAAGAAGTTGACAGAGCAAGAAGTATTCCAGACTTCTTGCCAGAAGACCAGATCTTAGATCAGGTCTTCATTCGCCACACATGGGTGTGGGTGATATTACTGTGTTGGTGATAATCACTGAAGCGCAAGTGGTTAAAGAGAAGAAAATGACGCTCTTTTTTCCTTTGGGGAGCGCTGACTCAGCCAGCAGCAAAGGACAGCATGTTTTGTCCTTCTGATTACGATTGTGAGCTGCGATTCCTGACGCCTGCCTTTTGTTTCACCTTCTCTCGCATCACTGCTTGAAGGAGGAACGACATTTGTCAAGGCTTCCAGATCACTTCACGTCCACCTCCTGCATCCCCCGTTTCTAATTGTCCCAGTTGTAGGTGGTTTAAATGTCATCTCAGCTGGTGCGAGCATGGTTAAGTAAAGAGATTTTTGTTCTTTTATCACCTTTCTTTGTTTTTTTTTTTCACTTCTCAGAACAACTTAGACATTTCTGTTTGCAGTTAATTTTCAAAGACAGACTGAAAACTTGTTGCAGTTATTGATTTCTCAAATATGAATTGCAACTCTGTGAAGTATTTGCCTCCAAACACTCAATGCTACAGCTTGTACTACATGATTTACAGCTTGTAACTACAAGCAAATTTTAATGAGCGCTCGATCCATTTTGTTGGGGAAAACCCAGAAGTGGCTCCACCTGTAGAAGTGATGATGAAGAGGGTTATCTACCCCACATGGCCGAGCAGGAGCACCCATTTGCATAAGGATATCTTATTTCCCTGACGTTTTGACAGGCTGATCTATATTATGAAGAGTGTAAATATCTCCAGAGAAACCCAGCCACCAAACGGCTGTTTAACTCAAAAACAGTGACACACTTTTCTGCAGCTTTCTCTTTCCGTGAGCTGCCAGTACTTGTCAGTAGACGAGGCGAAGCAAGTTTATTTATATGGCACAGTTCAACAACAAGGTGATTCAAAGTGCTTTACAGAGACATTAAAACACCACATAAATAAAAAAGCTTGATTTAAAATGTAAACAAAAGAAAGAAAAAAGAACAATAGATAAAATCAGTAGCTACAATTTAATTAAGTTTTGAAACTTAAGCTTAAAAGTAAAACAGTGCAGATTTGGAGTTTTATTCAAATGCAGCTGAGAACAGATGAGTCTTGAACCTGGATTTAAATAAACTGACTGTTTCAGCTGATCTGAGTCTTTCTGGGAGTTTGTTCCAGACATGTGGAGCAGAGAAGCTGATGGAAGCTTCTCCATGTCTGGTTCTGACTCTGGGAACTGATAAAAAACCAGATCCAGATGACCTGAGGGGTCTGGAAGGTTCATACTGGGTCAGGAGGTCTCTGATGTGTTTTGGTCCTGGACCATTCAGATCTTTATAGACCAGCATCAGAACTTTAAAGTCTGTCCTCTGACGGACAGGGAGCCAGTGTAAAGACCTCAGAGCTGGACTGATGTCCAGTTATTTGGTCTTAGTGAGGACTGGAGCAGCAGAGTTCTGGAAGAGTTGCAGTTGTCTAACAGATGTTTTAGGTGGACCTGTGAAGATGCTGCTACAATAATCACACCTACTGGAGACAAAAGCATGGACTAGTTTTTCCAGGTCCTGCTGAGACATCAGATTTTTTAATCTTGATATATTTTTTGAGGTGATAGTGGGCTGACTTTGTTAGTGCCTTTATGTGTTTTTCCAAATTTAGGTCTGAGTCCATCACTACACCCAGATTTCTGGCCTGGTTGGTGGTTTTTATGTGTAGATATTGAAGCTCCGAGGTGACCTGTGGTCGTTTCTCTGTGGCTCCAAAGACAATTACCTCAGTTTTTTTTACCAACTAGAGAAAATTTTGTCAAATCAAGTAATTCATCTTAAAGACAAGTTGACAATCAGGTCTGACTCCAAAATCTTTGAGACCTTTTTCTCCAAATAACCAGTCGGCAGGACGTCTAAACACCTAGAGGAGTTCAGTTGATGCCAGATTTCCTCCAGGTCTTTGAGTCAATGTGGTGAAACGGTGTCATGGTGTTTAAACCAGTTTTCGGTGGACAGAGTTCACATCCTGAACCTGCTGTTGAAGTACCAACTTCTTGTCTAATATTTATGATTTTGTATGTGAAATTTGACAAAGTCATTGCAGATCATGGTGGAATGAAGTCCAGTTTCCACTGACACAGGAGGGTTTGTTAGTCTGCCAACTGTAGCAAATAAGGCCCGAGCGTCATGACTGTTTTTATTCATGATGTTAGAAAAGTAGAACTTCCTTGCATTCCTCAGTTGTACAAAAAATACTTTATCTTGAAGCTGCTGTATACAAATCCTTCACATTAATGATTGCTTCCTTCAAACTAATACTGAATAGTTTCTGCACAGCACAGACTTAAGACTTGAGGGATTATCTGGAGTGTTTGATGTTCACACATTAGTTCCTGTTTAGCAGCAGATTTGAATTGCAACTAGAACCTGAGATATACAAATGTGTCAGCAATCACACAAAACACACAGACTTCAACAGCCAAAAAGTACATCATCAAATGTTAATTTTTTTGTTCTTTGTAATATCTCCAAACAACCTCTATAATTAAAGTTCAAACAACAGAAAATCTTGTTTTTTTGTGTTTTTTTTTTTAACTTTTGAACACAGGATGAGTTGACAGTCTCATAATGGAGACGTCAGGAGTTTGACATGTTGAGCGTTCACCTGAATAAACGCGCTCCATCACTCTGATCCGATGCTATTCACCAACAATATTGCATTTGACGAGGCTGGAACTTTTTGTTCTCCCTGTAACTTACCTCTGAAAGCTTAACCGTGTCACAGAGCCAAAGCTGTTTGGATTCCCAGTGGCCTCTCAAAATGCTTTGAAATGCATTTAGTCATGGCCATTGATCTGCGCCTGATGCTTGGTTGATTTGATGTACCTGAATGGTTTTACTGCTGCTGCACCGTTACCCCGGTCAATCAGCGTCCTGGATTGAGGGCCCAAGCAGTTACCATGTTGTTTGTGGGGTTTTTTCCCTCCTTCAGTGTTGTTATATTGTTTATATTTATTCTCTTTATTTGTTCACAACAAAAGTCATCCCAGGGTACTTTACAGAGAAGATTAACAAGGTCAATACAAGTCCAATTAAATACAGACCAATTCAATCCAATTATAATCCAATTTTTTATAATCCACTTATTTATAATCCATTTATGACACATTTCTTTCCCATTTCACGTTAATTATATTCATATTATCCCACCTCCCTGATCACCTTCCCATGTGGGTGGTTGCCCTCCTGAAGCTTTGATCCTCTACAAGAGATCTTGAGGGTTTGGTGTCGTGCCTTAGCTCCATTAGCGCTATCTCCCATTTCTTTAGTTTTGAAATAATTCGTTCTTGGCACAGATGATGCCATACACATTCCAGCAGCATATTTCTAGCATTGCACATATGCTCCAAGTACTCACCTGCTTCTTTAACCTTGCTGTTATTTAATGGATTGTCTTGGCAGGTTCCTCGCAGAGCAAGCTGAGGTCGGGTCTGGAGTGGTAGATCCTGGCCTCTGTTCTTGTGCTTCCATTAGTGGCTCTGTGCAGACCAACAGTTCCTACCCACTTTTGGATCTTTTCTTTTTGTTTGCAGTTGACCTTTGAAGGTCATCTCTCACTTCTGGATCTGTTGTTTCATCCAGGATGGTTACTTTTGACATCACTGGTGCCTGATCTCCCTCCATCCTCTTAGGGTACACTGTGTAAGGGTACAGGTGTCAGGTACTGTCAGGTTGGACTGTGGACAAAGTCCTCTGTGTGGGGAACTTTCTCATCTTGACATTAGTGGCTTCCACTAATTTACAGAAAATATTCAGGTGATCGGTATGTTTTCCTTTGTGGCATTGTTGTCTTCATTAATGTTCGAAAAAGACTAATCAAAACATTTTACTGATAACAAGCCCTGCTTACTCATTTGGTTTGAAATGTATATTTATTTCATTGCAACTTTTTGTTGTTGTTGTTGGTAATCCTGACAATAAACCAGATGAGCATTCTTCAGGGCGAGTCCTTGTTATCAGTGACGTGAGGCGAGCCGGAGCCCACCGTATAGATCAGCAGTCCTAGGGATTATGTTTATTGATCGGACAGGAGGGGTTTGTGGTTTAAATCGACACAGTCTCATGTCTGAAATGTGCTCTGTGCTTTCAGGGGCTGAAGGAGCTGTGTTCAGCAAATCGGTGGAGACGCCACACGTGAGGGCTGAGCCATTCAAAGAGCTCCGGTGAGTGAGAGACAAGTGCAATCATGAGTCTGACCATAGGAGAGGTCACAGAATACGTCAAAGACAAGATGCGAGTCTGACCATAGGAGAGGTCACAGATTAATATTTCCATCACACAGCACATAAATCCTGCAGCATTTTCTTGTGTTTATACAAAAAACCAACCACATTGTTTTTCTGTGATCTGATAATAAAACCTTAGATTTGTCTTAACGACAAGCAAGAGTTTATATAACACACATTGGAAGGTTTAAGGCACACAAAGAAAAGGCAAGTTGCACTTCCAGTAATGTGTTTTTCAAAGAATTGAAGTTGACACGATAGGTGTGGCGCCTCATTTATCACTGCTGAATGATATTTGCAGGGAAATACATTCCTTTTAGACCGTGAAAATACTTTACTGACAGCAGTAAAGACAAGGGCAGGAAAAATTAAAGACGTGTTATAAAGTTACAAGAGTGATGACTGTGGTTTTCCAAACTATTTCACTGGTTTCCCATGGTGCACTCCCTTTGTGTATATTTTTCTAACTTTTATTCTACCCAGTGAGTCCATAAGTTTTATGTCAGTTGTTTATTTATATTTTTTTTATTTTTTTGTAGGTTTTGAGCCAAAGATGCACGCGTTGTGCAATATTTCAGGCAAATGATGTGAAGAAAATTAGTGTGTAACTGACGGTCATGATACACATACTGAACCATTTTTTTCTGGCATAAATATTCTGCTTGCTTTCTTTGCCAATGCTGCACTGCACGTGCACAAATGTAAACCTGTAGTCACAAAAAGTATTTGACTTTCTCAGTTGACAGATTAAGGTGTGTTGAAATTGACTGGATAGACAAAATGGTTGAGCCGACCTGGCAGGAAGACCGGACTGAAACGTAGAAATCAACCAAGTCTTGGAAAGAATATGTTTCCGTTGTTTGTTCGACCTCCTGTGCAGTGATCCTGGTGTGTAGCCGCCGTGGATGCTGTGTCAGGTCATCTCAGAGATCGATGGACTCATCTTTGGCAATGCGTGCCTTATCCCTTATCATATTCCATTTACCTTCTACCAGTCCACTTCTACTCCCAAAAAAGTGCTTAAATGTTCCTTAAAATCAACAAAGATCTGAGCGGTACATCCTACGTCAGCAGGAAATAAAAGGAGTTGGTATGTAATCTGGTAACCACACTGAGGATTGAGTGAGAAGAGTCTAAATTGATAGCAAGGGACCATCACTTAAAGCGATAAGAAAACGCCTTCCTCAAGGCATTGGGGTAAAAAGAGTAGCAGATAAGCTGAAGCACCCTTCATGCCCACTCGGCACTCGGGAGCGTGTGTGTGTGTGTGTGTGTTTGTGTGTGTGTGTGTGTGTGCGTGTGCGGGTGGGGGTGCGGGCAGTATTATAATATGGGGTTCTTTAGATGCACTAGAAAAGACTTTACTCAGCAGTACCAGTCTACCATCAGTAAAAGAAAAATGTATGTTGTAACATGTTGAAAAATTGCAGACAAGACGGTGTAAAATTTTGTTTAAAGAACATTTTATCTCTAGAGGTGCATGTGAAGTGTGAACATGGGTTCCGCTTAAGGGATATAGTACTATGATGTTGTCCACAGAATGTATTTCAGTCCTAATCTTTGACTTTTTAAATCCTATTAAGTCGTTTCATTCTCTTAAACATGTCAGTAAAGTGCCAAAGCTGGCATCTATCCATCCGTTTTCTATCAGTTGTCCAAAATGGATTACATAGGACCCAGTCTAAGCACCGATTCCCAGATGTCCTTTACCAGCGTCATCCACCAGCTCTACCGAGACTGGGTGATGTGGTCTCCCGGCGAGTCCTTGTTCCGCTGGACGCCTGCCACCCAGGCTGGGCATTTTGGGAATACAGATGTAATAAACTCTTTATAAAAGCATGTTTCATACTTCTCTGTATGAATAATAATGATTTTTTTTTTTTAAAGAAAAACAATCCGTGAGGTTGTGAGAACTTTCTTTTCTTTCTGTGAGTTGTGTTTTAAACAAGGTGTTAAATAGATGCTGTCAAGGTTTTTCACACCTTAAATCCAAAATGATCCCAGCTTTTCCTGAAAGACCCAAATTATATTTATGGAAAGATTTTTGGAAAGAATATCTCTTTAAGGTGGACAGGTGTCAGTGTATTATCTCCCTTACATGCATCCGTGAAATTCATCTCTGACTAACTCTGCATGGCTTTATCCTCCCACGTTCTCTCCTACGGTGTAAGTGTGAGGGATGGTTGTCTCCTTGGTGTAATTGTCTTGTTTATCATCTTTCTCTCGCTTGTGCTGTCAGATGTGATGACAGTCAATCAGGGCAGAAACTAAGCAATAGAGACCCACCAGTGGGAGGGAGGATGGCATTTTTATGACAGAAAAGAGGACAAAGAAGAGGAGAGGTGTGATAGCGAAGGAGTAGGAGGGTGGGGTTGAAGCAGAAGGATGAGGGGATAAACTATGAAAAAGACAAATGATAATTTCTCGCTTATTTGTATAGCCAAAGAAGCAATGATGCAGTTTCAGGGCCATGACAGTAATGAAGTGCACACATTTAGATGACTTCACGATGGATTTATGGTTGAAACGAGACGGACCGTGACAGACAAGTAGAGACCAAAATTAGCTTTTGGTTTCATTTGCATTTGGCAGGTTGGCTGAGACAGTCTATTTCAAACTAAAATATACTCGAGCATTTATGAAGCTTTAAAAGCTGTAACATAATTACCAGTAGGCAAGGCAAGTTTATTTGTACGTCACAATTCAAGAAGAAGGTGATTCAAAGTGCTTTGAAGAGACATTAAAACATCACATAAAAAAAAAAAAATCATGATTTAAGATGTAAACATAGAAAGAAAGAAAAACAAACAATAGATAAAATCAGTGGTTAAAATGTAATCAGGTTTTAAAACTTAAAATTAAAACGGTAGTCATTAATATGCAAACCTTTGTCTGGAATTGCTTTGAAGAGGCACTTTGGAAGAGATAACATTGGATTTACAACTTGATTCTTTATTATTCTGCATGGAAAAGTGATAAAAGATAATTTGGTTTTTCTAAAAAATGTTATTTACACCCTGCAGAAAACTATTTATATAGCTTAGAAAGAATGATTGTTCAAAGTTTTATTGACAACTTTGAGTAAGTGGTGAAAGTGGAGAGCGCCGTTTCCATGCCAACATGTTTCATCCTCCAGTTATTTCACGACTTCCTTTAACAGAAAATATATGAATACTGCTTTTAACTCACTAAAGATAAAGTCCATACACATACTTTTGAGTTATGATTTTTCTTTTTTTTTTTTGTTTGGGTCCATCCCTTAAAGATGCAAGAGGAAGGGATAAATACTAGGAAAACTTTAAAATCCAGGCTGTGGACTATTAAAACTACCCATCATGACCACAAAGAGCAATGATGCAACCAATTTTATGACCATTTCTTCAAAAAGAACTTCAAAGGCAATCTTTGTAGTTCTTTTTGAATAAAAAAAATATATGCAAAAGAAATCTGAGCAACAGTTTCAAAGTCCTTGAATTGGGGTCAAATAGAGAAGGACATTTATGAAGAATGTCTGCACCGCACAGATCTGCGAATCATCAGTTATTTTCTGCTTCCCATTCAGATTCATTTAAATTAATGAACAAGTGAGGCGAAAAAGTCAAGTTCATGTCAATTCTGAGCAAATTAACAAGTCATATTCACATTACCTGATAGTTTACATTTAAGTGTGTTCATGTTTATTTTCCGTCTTGTTTCTTATATCAGTGCATCTTTGGTGACGACCAGTCAATTGAAAATAAAATATGATTGAAATGATCCATTTATATTTGAGATCAATGATATCTAACCCAACCCCAACCTGTCCCTAACCCCTTGGCAGGCAGCGATTTAATGATATTATATTATCCTGAAACACATCTATGCATCAAAACACTAAGTTCACCCAGATTTCCCACTTGTTTATTGGAGCCATTTGTGTGGTAGGACCTTGTCAGCCGGATGTGACCTTGCATCCGACAAACCCCTCTGAGAGAACATGGCACCTGTATGGGCACCGATTGATTTATATCCAAACCAAACAGACCGTTAACAGGAATAAAAAGGAACTTGAGAAATAGATTAGGCCCATTTCATTTGAAGTAATTTCTTTATGCATAGCTCTCTGTCTTGTGTAAGTTGATGCTGCCGAGCACCGAAATAGACCCACAAATCCAGAAGATGTTCCTGCAGCCATATCTCTGTGAAACACATGCTCTGCTACTGCATTTCTGGTGTTCCTGCTGTGTCCTCATCATCGCTCAAAGGTCTTCCGTTTTATTTGACAGGGATATCACACTTTCTGGGATGATTTCTCTCCACCTTCTTCCTCTGCCCTTTACCTTCTATCCAATGTTTGATCTGATTCTGGACATTAGCTGCTTCATTGTTTAAAGAAGTGGCCTCTAGTCCTGGTCCTGGAGAGCAACTGTCCTGCATGTTTTACATGTTTCCCTGCATCAACCCACCTGATTCTAAATAGTGGTCGTCACCAGTTTGTCATGAAGGTCTTCACCACTCTGGGAACATCTAAAACATGTAGGACAGTGGCTCTTGAAGACCAGGAATGAAAACCACTGTTTTAAATTCTCAATCAGCTGTTAAAAACCTTTTGTTATGGTTGCTCATAATGTCAGCATTAAATTAGAAAAGTAGCAGAATAAACTAGCAGAAAGCCCTTCGGCAGTATTCCAACCAGTATAAAGGGTAAATGATCTGCGCTTACACTCCTTTTTAACATTGTTTGAGTAAAAAGGCGATACCTGCGGGTATCGCTTTAAGTATTTCCTCTAACCAGAGGAAAATGATTTTTTTGTGGTACTTTCATGGAAAATTTCAGCAGAAAATCTCAATAAGACACAAAGGCACAACATAACCGATCGAGTGCACCCAGCTGAGAAAAGATCTGTGCCATTCCTGAACCCTTGCCGTCTTTTATACATTTTTTTGCCTTTATTGTGAATGGTAGCATTTTGCACTCCTGATCAGTAGAAATCTTATGTTCTGTCATGTTAACGTGTTGTTCGTAACAAGGAGAAATGACCCAAGAAATGTTGCAGAACCGGTTTGACATGCATGACTATCATAATACGTTACAGCTACCAGGTTGAGTGTTTTTATGTAGACAAGATTATATCTGCTTAATTTATATGTAAAGTATCTTCAAGGTTGGCATGAAGGCAGAGTACAAACCGCCTGAGCCAAGCAGTATAAAACATTTTTTATTTAATAACAATAAAATAAAACTCTGACTTTCACCTTCATCTAGAAACAGAATGTCCCAGTCTCCCACTTTTATTATCCTCTGCTGCACCTCAACCTGACAGGAGAGCGCTGTAGAAATGATTTTAAATTATTAGAGGAGCCATGATACTGCAGACCAACCTCATTGCTGTCGTCGTATTAGAAATCAACGCTTAAATGAATGTTGCCTTAAGATGATTTTTTTTCTCTTCACCTTTTCTGTCCTCTTACCTCTTTGCCTCCTTGCCAGCTCTGATTTTTATAACCTTCTCCTTCTCCATTTTCCTCTTCCCTCTCCCCCTCACTCTCATTTGCTCCCATCTCATCTTTTCTCTTTGTTTTCACAGCTCCAGCTTCACCTCTACTTCTCACACAGTTTTCTAATCTCCTGACTTTCACCCCTCACCTTGTCACCTTCTCATGCAGTCGTCGTATTTGTTTCTTTCTGCTTTTTTCACGTTAATCTCTCCCCCTGAGCGATTAGAGTCATTGAAGCAACAATGACAAAAAGAAAAATCTCTTCATGAGAAATTATTCAACAGGTCAGGACATTTAAAAAAAAGAAATAGAGATAAAATCTCAAGCCCGTGGTCTTCCTCCTGTTGGACATGTCCATAACGCCTTCCTTGGGTAAATCAGCAGCTTTGCGTTTCCATTCAGTTCTCTCGCCGCCACAACAGATCAGTTCAGCGCCTGCTCCTTTGACCCAGTTGGTGAACATACCATATCCATACCATTTCTCCATCCTTTTCCGCTCCACTTTTTTCCCCCTCTACCTTCAGCTTTCACTGATGTCAGTAATTTACCCCATGATCTGCTCTCCAGCGGGGTGTTTGCTTTGTCCGCCCAGTTGTTCAAAGCCCTCTGAAGCGTTCAGCGAGTCTTCTTCCCAGAGCTTCCCATTTAACCTATGATTTGTTTCTTGGTATGAAGCCGGTCCACGTCAGCTCACAGCTGCTCATGAGTTTATCAGACCGGTTTTTTCCCTGCACTGGAAACACTAGCAGATCAAGGACAAAGAAGTCGCGTGTGGGCCATGGGAGATCATAAAAGCTACCCCACAGGTTTCACACCATGCACAACGAGGTAGAAACCATTCATTGTTATCTGAAGGGAAACGGTATGAGGATGCCGTGCGAAAACATATTAACCTTTGATTTTAGTTGTAGATATGAAACATTGTCAGGAAAGAAGAGAGAGAGGATATGAGGGGGAAATAAAGTGGCAAAGACAGAAAAGAAGATGAAACTTTATTGATCGCTGGGAGGAAATGAGGTTGTGGAAGTAATAGGCATGACAGCATGGAAATAAAGGTGAAACCAAAAAGAAACAGCATCGAGGGACATGAAATATCATATATATATATATATATATATATATATATATATATATATATATATATATATATATATATGTAGACAGACAGTTGAAATCTGTAAAATATAGTTAGCTTGACAGTGATGGGTCAAAATTACTTTTACAAGATGCCTTCTTTGGCTGTAAATTTATCATGTGCATATGTGTGGCTCACACGTTTTGCCAAATATGAAAAACTGTTTATATTAGAACGGGACAGAAATAAGAGCGAAGGAAATGGAAAAGAGAACATGAGGCATAGTTTCAATTCACAGGGTCGTGAAGAGGAAATGAGTAAGAATACCAGTCTTAGACAGAGATTTCATTGCCTGGCTCCCTGTGGAGCAACCTGAGAGAACAAGGGAAGATGAGAGACGAGGGAGGCCTTTGGAGGCAATAATGGAGATGCCAGGGCTTCTTTATTCCCCTCCACAGACGCTCAATACATCTGAGCCTCTGTGAATGTTGAAAACACTTCTTCATTGTTTTCATCCAGAGGACTCTTTTCCTGGGGGGTAAAGAACAAAGACCCCCCGACTTCAAACCACGAATGTTGGGGATGTTATGCATTATTAAGCAATGCCAAGATGAGAACAAGGTGCCAACAAGGTGTCTGGATGGACAATAATTACAATTACTCATTTACGTCCGTTTCCACTCGGTGAAAACTCTACATCTACTAATACTGTATACTGTTGTCATGCTCACATATCGAACTGCTGTCCATCAAACTGTGTTTGTGCATCCAGATTCACTCTCAACTGTACAACTATCCTGCTCTTTATTTTGAACATTTCTCCCCTCAAAAGACCACTTCTTTACACTTGTGAAACTTCCAATCGTGATTTTTTTTTTTAAATAACCCTGTACCGGGGGGGGGGGGGGCTCCTGTAACCAGTAAACCAGTAATTGCCTCAAGTCCTTTGTGACGGCGCGATTATGTTTGCATGCACGACCTTTTGTGAGAGGGAGAAGATTTCTGGGAAAATAACAAAGCCTCATTTCAATTCAAAATAATATAAGCTTTATTGATAATAGAAATATGCCCCCAGTTCCATGTAGTGTTTTTATAGTCAAGGCTTATTTTGAGCTAAACTTTTCACATTTGAATTAAAGCTGATTATGAGGTGCAGTGAAAGGTTCAGGACAGCCTTGAAAAACTTTCCCACCATTCTCCATCATCCACTTCCTCTCTGGTTGTTGTTGCTGGTTCACTATTCAGCGTTCCCACTTTAACCTGTGTGTTCGGATCTGGCCCTCTTGTTTTCCATCAAGTAACATTACCGTCTTGCTTTGTTTATGTGTTCAGACGCAGCAGTCTTGAGTTATTTTGGCTTGAATCTGTTTTTATTTTACCTCCAAAGACGCCACTTGCCAGGAATAATAATGCTATACGTAAGCAGCCTTGATGGAGTCAAAAATAAAGGGCAGAAACGAGAAGTGATTGGTCTGATCAAGCCTGAACCAAAACCGCCACAGCGATGAACCGTAATGGGATATTTTTTTCAATTAATCACAGTATTACACACACTGTTATGGATATATGTTGAGGCTTAGCCTTTTTTGGGCAAAGGACAAGAGGGTAATTAATAAAGAAGATTTGGAGCACTCAAATAGCGCAACCTCAACAATGAAATAATAAAAAATAAATGGGTTTGAAAACAGAATGAGAACTTTTACAAGGAATCAAAGAAACGCTGGTCAGAGCCAGTCACTAAATTCATATCAACCACAGTGGTAGAATTATAATAATTGCCATCACAGCTGATAACTGTTGTACTGCGGCTGATTTGTATTCATCTAAGACATTTTTCTTTTTGTTACACATTTGTACTGCAGTCACACATCAGACTGAGATGAAAACTGCCTGCTGAGTGGCCGTGTTCTCGCTTCCCCAGCTTCAGGTTATCTGACTGGACGCTCTTTGTAAAAGTTCATTTTTGTTTTTGTCATGTGAAAATATTTCAGAAAATGTGGGTTTATTTCATTGTTAATTCACATTTGTCCATTCTCAAAACTGCGTAGAAGTTCCCATGTGCAGTGATTAGAGGAGCTATTGGCAGACGTGCAATACAATATTTATAAATATGGCTCCATTGGTGAATCGCAACATGAAGACCTGATATCTTCTTCCTCGCAGTCGCGTTACATTCCCACATCGGAGCATTTGTTTTCATTAGGGACTTTCTTAGTGCAATATTGCCTACATTTTTCTTGTTATTGTGATTTGCTTTAACACAGAATTACATGTTTTTAGCCAAGAATAGATGAAGTAAACATTGACTTGATAGAAAAGCTTTCAGGTTTTTGCATTTTGCAAGCAAACAAACCTCAGAAGCCAGAGGTGAAGCAGAGTTTGTTAAATTGGGTGCAGTCTGCAAGTTTGCCTTTGGTTGTCAGTATGTTTTTTTTCTTGTTTTGTTTTTTTTTTAACAAATTCCTTTTTTAAGTTTAGAGAAAAAGAAAACAATTTGGTGTTTAGCTGGTCACAAGGTTTTCTTTTTTCTCTACCTTATAAGTCAATTTTAGGCCATTTTCAGCCATATTCATATTGATCAAAAACCACAAAAACATCCTGTCTGATCCATCGGTTGACCTTCCTAAACCAATCATAAATGGTTTTGTGCCACACCAACAGAGACATTTGGAGGATTTTTCTTTTTAAACTGAATGTAAAGATTAGTTTTGAAAAATATAATTTTAAAAGCTCCTAGCATGACTGTTCTTATAAATGTTATATTTAAAATTTTATCAATTATGGACTTGTTGAAATGGCAGTTATCCTGAAAACTGGGTATATTACAGTTTAAGTCAATTTTAAACATTTGAAAGTCAAGAAATCCATTGTATGGGATATTTTGCTAAATTTAATCTAGGGTTTTTAACATGTTCTCTTTTTTGCAACGAGAAGAAATAAATTCCTCAAATGTAAAAACAGCATTAAACTGTCAAGTGAAACGCCCATTACGGTCAACTGCTGATGGTGGTGGTGCAACTGGATGATGGTTTAAATTAAAAGAGAGAGAGAGAGAGAGAGAGAGAGACAGAGAGAGAGAGAGAGAGAGAGAGAGAGAGAGAGAGAGAGAGAGAGAGAGAGAGAGATGAGAGAGGAGAGAGAGAGAGAGAGAGAGGAGAGAGAGAGAGAGAGAGAGAAAATAAGAGGAACCAAGAATCCTGCATTGAAATACATCCATGTTACTGTCATATTCAGTTACATTTTAAAGATTGGCTTTAAAGGGTTACGCGTTTCTATCGCTGTACTTTAAAGCACTTTTAAGCAAAGTGTAAGGTGAGTTACCCCTCCCTCTCTGCTGTGCCTCAGCTCTTCCTTCAAAGCCCTTTTCTGCCATGGTGGCAGACATGCCTCAGGAAAATACATCTGGTGGATGTAAAGTCTTAAGGGAAGGAAATTATTACAAATGCTAAATAATGTATTTCAGTAAAATACTTGAAATATCATGTTCTGTTCTAATCTGCGTTATTGTGTTAGCATCTAAAAATTACTGGATGAAGATGTCACACCATAATACCATGTTTTATCCGTCGTCGCAGTGGTGGCAGGAAGACGGAGCTCCTCTGCAGGGCTAAATCCACTCAAGCATCGTGACATCTTACATGCTTTCAGTAAAGATAAGCCTGAGGTTTAGAGTGGTGTTGTCAGAATGTGATGGGGAGTGGGCAGATTTTTTTTTTTTTTTTTTAATTCCGTGCTAGAAAGGTGTAAGCAACCACAGCGGGCAGGTGGGCTGCAGTGTTCAAGTGTCAAGTCCACTCAGTTTACACTCCATTGTGTGAGTTCATATGTTTCTGCTTCCATCAGGTTGGGTTTGAAATGTTAGGAGTGTGGAAGGCTTAAGCATCCAGCTGTCATTGTTAGGGATTCTGGGGAATGCACTGAATTTTATAAGCGTGCTCTCAAAGCTGAAGGTTTGTGTAATGAAATCTGGACCCGGATGGGTGAATAGCAGTGCCAACACGCAGAGATGTGACATTATAAACATGTGTTTGAACTGTTGCCCAAAACTGAACATGATAGAGCATGAAAAACTGTGAGGTGACAGTGGTCACACTCCCTGATAAAAGCCTTGTGTTTTCATGTAGTAAATAAGCTCTGTTTCTGTCACCATGTACACAAAATTGGTTCCAAATTAAAGAGATAAATCTATTTTAATTTGATTTTAATTATAATTGGGGGGGTGACTTAAACACGCGCTGACTGGAGCAGCACGGGCTCACCTGTAGCTGAATGTCATTTCATGTCTGCTTCGCACAATCATGGAACAACACACCACAGTAAGTTTGATCATTTAAAAACAGACTTTTGGAGCTAAAATGAAACCATTTATAAATGGCTTGAAACATGAGGAAAATATTTTTAAATCTGAAGCAGAAAATGGCCAAACAAACAAGGAAAAACACTGTCAGGAACTATTACAGCAGAACAGTTACTCGCCTTGAGTTCATCGTACTGAAGGTCTCGGGTCTATCAAGGGCAGAAATAAGATGTTATTAGCCAGGTGTTGATGCCATATTATATCGAGTCCCAGCATGCCTTTGCCCCTCGCTGACCTTGCAGCCAAAGTGCTCATTTATCTGAGCCAGTAGTGTACAGGTAAGAATGGGACTACATATTATTACAATTCTAACCACTTGTTATTGGTTCCTAAGTGTAACTGAACACACACAAAAAAAAATGGTGATAGAGAAAGTTTTCTTCAACGAATCTCACAAGGCTCGCTGTTAAATTTTTGCATCAATTCCACTCTGAGTATTCTTTACAAATCCTTACAAATCCTTACAAATCCTTACAAATCCTCTGCATCGTCTAAACGTTTGACGTGTTGGTTATTAACGCAGTTGCTCTGCTTGCGTGTTCTCTTAGACTTGAGTCTCCCACTCGCTCTTTGATGATGGAGGCTCCTAAAGGAATCCAGATCCTGGCTGAGGCTGGAGACATCAAGGCCATCTGCAGGAACGAGCTGCGACTGGAATCCAAAGACGGAGAGGTATGTCAACCAATGGATGCAATCTTTCTCTGTTGGTATAATCATGTCCCGTTCCGCATATATTAGCTTTCCTAAAAAGTTTTGGAGTTGTTTTTAAAGTTTAGCTAAAACTGTTTCCCCTAGAATTGTTGAGCTGTTCATTGGTGGCTTCTGTAACTGTCCAACAACAGTCCACAACGTTCTTGCATTATAACCAGTTGTGTAAAGATTTGTTCCAGCACCAGATTTGGCCCCGCTGTGTATGCTGAGGTGGGTTTTGTAGGTATTTTGTAGGTATATATGTGCTGAGGTGGGTTTTGTAGGTATTTTGTAGGTATATATGCGCTGGGGTGAGTTTTGTAGGTATTTTGTAGATGTATATGTGCGGAGGGGGGTTTTGTAGGTATTTTGTAGGTATATATGTGCTGAGGTGGGTTATGTAGGTATTTTGTAGGTATATATGTGCTGAAGTGGGTTTTGTAAGTATTTTGTAGGTATATATGTGCTGAGGTGGGTTTTGTAGGTATTTTGTAGGTACTGGGGTGGGTTTTGTAGGTATTTTGTAGGTATATATATGTGCTGAGGTGGGTTTTGTAGGTATTTTGTAGGTACATATGTGCTGAGGTGGGTTTTGTAGGTATTTTTTTAGGTATATATGTGCTGAGGTGGGTTTTGTAGGTATTTTGTAGGTATATATATGTGCTGAGGTGGGTTTTGTAGGTATTTTGTGGGTATATATGTGCGGAGGTGGGTTTTGTAGGTATTTTGTAGGTACTGGGGTGGGTTTTGTAGGTATTTTGTAGGTATATATGTGCGGAGGTGAGTTTTGTAGGTATTTTGTAGGTATATATGTGCTGAGGTGGGTTTTGTAGGTATTTTGTAGGTATATATGTGCTGAGGTGGGTTTTGTAGGTATTTTGTAGGCATATATGTGCTGAGGTGGGTTTTGTAGGTATTTTGTAGGTGTATATGTGCTGAGGTGGGTTTTGTAGGTATTTTGTAGGTATATATGTGCTGAGGTGGGTTTTGTAGGTATTTTGTAGGTACATATGTGCTGAGGTGGGTTTTGTCGGTATTTTGTAGGTACATATGTGCTGAGGTGGGTTTTGTAGGTATTTTGTAGGTACATATGTGCTGAGGTGGGTTTTGTAGGTATTTTGTAGGTACATATGTGCTGAGGTGGGTTTTGTCGGTATTTTGTAGGTACATATGTGCTGAGGTGGGTTTTGTAGGTATTTTGTAGGTATATATGTACTGAGGTGGGTTTTGTAGGTATTTTGTAGGTATATATGTGCTGAGGTGGGTTTTGTAGGTATTTTGTAGGTATATATGCGCTGGGGTGGGTTTTGTAGATATTTTGTAGGTGTATATGTGCGGAGGGGGGTTTTGTAGGTATTTTGTAGGTATATATGTGCTGAGGTGGGTTTTGTAGGTATTTTGTAGGTACTGGGGTGGGTTTTGTAGGTATTTTGTAGGTATATATGTGCTGAGGTGGGTTATGTAGGTATTTTGTAGGTATATATGTGCTGAGGTGGGTTTTGTAGGTATTTTGTAGGCATATATGTGCGGAGGTGGGTTTTGTAGGTATTTTGTAGGTACATATGTGCTGAGGTGGGTTTTGTAGGTATTTTGTAGGTACATATGTGCTGAGGTGGGTTTTGTCGGTATTTTGTAGGTACATATGTGCTGAGGTGGGTTTTGTAGGTATTTTGTAGGTATATATGTACTGAGGTGGGTTTTGTAGGTATTTTGTAGGTATATATGTGCTGAGGTGGGTTTTGTAGGTATTTTGTAGGTATATATGCGCTGGGGTGGGTTTTGTAGATATTTTGTAGGTGTATATGTGCGGAGGGGGGTTTTGTAGGTATTTTGTAGGTATATATGTGCTGAGGTGGGTTTTGTAGGTATTTTGTAGGTACTGGGGTGGGTTTTGTAGGTATTTTGTAGGTATATATGTGCTGAGGTGGGTTATGTAGGTATTTTGTAGGTATATATGTGCTGAGGTGGGTTTTGTAGGTATTTTGTAGGTATATATGTGCGGAGGTGGGTTTTGTAGATGAGAAACAAGCCTATTTAAATCTATTTTTCTGTTGTCCAGACCTCAAGAATACTTCAAATGAGTAGCACTGATACAAGGAGCATTAGAATAAAATGCTTACAATTTTTACAATTAGATATTATGAAATGTGATGTTTTAAAAAGCTTTGTAAGGCCGACGGTGCATTTGCGGGAGGAAAAAAGGAAGTGACATTTCTTATCACAATCAGCATGTTTATGATTTCCTCGAGGGCTGCTATTTTCAAAAGTTTTAGTATGATGGTTTTCTCAAAGTGAACATGAGAAAAGGCCTAACATGACATCAGATTGATATTTTGTTTCAAACATCAACAGATATTACGACATGATTTAATTCTGAAATTACTTACCCTACCTTTAAGATCCACACATCATCAAATTAAACACTGTGTCTGGGTTTATTATAAAGTCAAAATAAATCTTTGTTTTGTGTTTGTTTTTCTGAGTATGATAAAAACATATTTGATGCCATCAGTTCATTCTCTGGTGCCCTAAAAGATGTCAAATCAGACATAAATAGTTACATATATATATATATATATATATATATATATATATATATATATATATATATATATATATATATGTATATGTGTGTGTGTGTGTGTGTGTGTGTGTGTGTGTGTGTGTGTGTGTGTGTGTGTGTGTGTATGTATGACAGTACTAATGCATTTTCTTCCATTTTTGTTTAATAGAAAACTTCTTTTACATGCCCATGTTATTTTCACAATATATTTTATGGTTAAGAATACAGTTACAGTGGACTAAATAAATGCTAAATAATAATAATAATAATTGTACAGAATAGTAGAATAAAATTGCCGAAGAGAAATTCCATTTAGCCTCTTCAGTCTGAGGGCCTACATGTGCAGAGGTTGTAAGGTCAGTAATGACCACTGTCTAGGGTTAGGATAATAAATTAATGAACATTCCAGTAATAATAATGATAAATAATTCTCATTTTGCTTTAAACGTGTTTTGCTGACGAGAAAGAAAATCCCCCAATAAGCAGCAAACAAATGGAGAAATGAACTGTTCTTGTCCTCTGGCCCTGCAGGCTGAAGCAGTTCCAACTCAGTACAATTTTCTCCTTTCCGAGCGCATTTTTAACCGAACAACAATACAAACAATAGTTGGCTCCTCTCAGTCATCACAGGCCAGCATTTTCCTGCACAATGGCCATTCTCAGAACTGCACAAAACAGTCAAAGCTGGGAGCAGGGAAGTAGATAGGTTCATTTCTTACTCGCTCTCAAAATCCTCTTTTGTCTTTCTTGTCCTAATAAGTTATTATTTCCATCTATATTTGTACATTCTCTAGTTGCTTTAGCCCTCTTCCTTCTTACTTCTACTTCCTTTTTACTCCCTTCCTTCTGTCCCTACTCTGTTTTAAATTTTGCTTATTTACCCTGTTTCCTTTATTCTGCCACACAGCTTCTTTCCTCCTTTAATCCTTTTTTTCGTGCTCTTAAATTCCTCCAACCGTACTCCAGTATCACATCAGTCCTCACGTTCATCACGGTCGGCTGTGCTGATAAAAGGATTTCCCTCCTTAGGTTGCGCCAGTCGTGTTGCGTTACATCAGTTAAAATCAGCAAAGGAGGATTAAAGAGAAGAAAGTGTTTAAAACTTACCCACAAATAACAGTTTTGTACGTTGAGACAAGCTGCTGATATGCAACAGACTCGAGGGGTGGGCGGGCGTGAAGGTGCCCTTGAATCCAGTGAAGTCCAATTAAAAGCCGGCGCAGGAGCGCCATGAAACTAGCCTGCACCATGTCTTTGTGCAGTTTTCATGGCTGCACGGTCAGAAATAAAACGTGGAACTCAGGCTGGGCGGTGCATGTAATTAGAGTCACGTTCTCACACCTCATTAGTGTTGCGCACGTCTATTTGTCAAACCTCTGTCTTACATGTGCACTCTACATCCTGAGGCGCTGCCACTGCAATTACAGACAAGTTTTGGCCATTACACACCCACAGACCACACAGGCAGGGTTTTTTTTTGCCACTCATTAGCACCAAACTCCTGCGACTATATACTGTATGTGTCTTGGGGGAAATTTAAGTCAAGACAACGAGTAGGTGGATTGTGCAACAGCAAAGATTGTCTCGTAGGGGATAGTGGGGCAACCGTGAGAAGCTTGGTCGTTAGTGAAGACTTTTATGCATCCAGGTCAAGGTCAAATGAAACGGGCAGCAGTCTATTCAAGCCTTTTAGGAATAAGCTTGATTCGTCCATTTGTATGCAGCAGCCAAGATATTCAGGCTGTTTGCTTCCCTCTACTTCTGGAAATGGAGCAACACTAATTCCAACATCGCAGAAATGTTTTCTATATTTTCCCTTTTGTGTCCGCCTGGTCGAGGAACCCCATGCATGAATATGTGGGGCCGGCGGCCTCCGCTTGAGCTGAGTTGACCTACCAGGCTACACTTGCTTTTCTGGGATTCCAGTGAATACTGTACGTCACTTTTTTTTTCTTTTCCTAAAGATGACTGATGTGCTAAATGAGAGCAGAACATGCAGACTCATTCTGAACATCTTCACTGTTTTTTTTTTTTTTTTAATGAAGTGCTCTGGGGTGACTTTTGCTGTACATTGATGCTATACAGTAGTTTGTAAGTCTGTTATTTGTTCTTGTTATCAATATCATCATTATTGCACTAGTTGTAGACTAGTTGTAGACTTGCTGTTTTTCTGTCACAAACAGTTTTGGTTTATGTAGAATTTTGTGCCTCATGTGAAAGTGGATTCACCTCTTAATCTGTCTGATCTTGATGCACAGGTTGAACATTGAATGCTTGAATTATGAATCTGAGCGCATGTTTATTAACTTATGGATGGATCCTTTTTTTTTTTTTTTCCTTATTGCTGGATGTGAGCTCTGCAGGGTGACTTTGATCATTCCCCAAAGATAATTAAAACAGTTAATTCATGAAAGGCTGCTGCTCTGCAACATACCTGTAGGTGCCTTTGTCCTGGAGAAAATGGCAGGCTGACGGGTTCTGCTTGTGTTTCTGCTTTTGCTACACAGAGAGGAATACTCCGAATAAGTTTTGACAAGAACAGACCGGTTGAGCCTCCATTTTATTATTGCAGAGACACAAATACACAGGAATACCAGATGCTTTGGGCACAGATGATGTGAATGTACATATTTACCAACACAGTAACACTGCACAAATCTAAGTTTCATGGAGGATGTAGAAGGAAAACACTTTTGTATTCAGAAGAGGATCATGGGAAGACGGATATTTGCCACAGAACACCTGAACGAAGACCAACATGTCTGGAATAATGTGCTTTGGACAGAAAAAAAATGAAGACAATAAAATTACTTCCTGGCCAACCTACCTTTGTTTCGCTTTGCGATTTGGATTTCTTTCGTTTTTCCGGCCAGTACTGTCCCTCAAGTTCCCTGGTTGAACTTGCTTAGATGGACCCTCTTCCATCCATCCATCCATATATATACCCTTTTTTCTTCTCTTTCTTTCTTTCTTTCTCTCTGTCTTTCTTTCTTTTTCTTTCTTTCTTTCTCTCTGTCTTTCTTTCTCTCTGTCTTTCTTTCTCTCTGTCTTTCTTTCTTTTTCTTTCTTTCTTTCTTTCTTTCTTTCTTTCTTTCTTTCTTTCTTTCTTTCGTTCTATTTAATCATTATTATCATTGTCAAGGTGCAATTAAATAGACCATGTTCTTTTAGACAAACGAATCACTTGCAGGTGCAGAGTTATGCTGTCCAAGACCACAAACACAGTCGCGCGTGCAGAACACCAGGTCACTGTTTGCTATATGCATTCACGAGCCCTCAAAGTTTCAGTCCTTTTTGTAGACTGAAGCTCTTGCACCCTCTCAGGTTTACTCGATTCTTGATGTGGATTTCTGCATGCAGAAATCATTCTGACTTTTGATGGTTATGGTGAAGGAGACTAATGAGTACACTGTCCAGCTGGGGATTTGCTGCTGCTACCACATGTCCTTTTGATGTTGCCATAACCTTCGGCTTCATATAATATTATTTGTTGATCAAAGTCAAGGTGTACATCCATGTGGGTGTGATTGCAATTAAGTTTCAAGATCACAAGTACTGGGGAGGGTGTCAATACATTCCTGTGGTGGCCAGAAAGGCCCTCCTGCAAAACACAATTGCTCCATGCACATGGCTACTTTTTTGTTCATGCACTGCTTAATTCTGCAACCACAAGTGATAAATATGTCTGTCAGATTAATATGAATTCCTTGTGAGCATGTTTTATTATGCTTTTGACATTTGACATAAATTTGAAGCCATACGGACTTGCTTTGCTTCGACAAGGCGTATGAATTAATCATTGTGTCAGAGGGTGCTTGAGGAAAATCTTAAGACTATCTGTCCAAAAAATGCAGCTCAAGTAGACATGGACAATGCAACATGACAATGATCCACGATATTACAGCTAATTCGCCAAAAATGGCTCAAAGGAAAGAAATCTGGATTGATTCAGACGAAGCAAGGATCTTAATCCTATTGAGATGCTGTGGGTTGATTTAAAACAGGCCAAGAAACCTCTGAAACATCACGCAGTTGAAAGACCTCTCCAAAGGGAAGAGGAAAACCTTGTACCTGTCAATGTCTAAGATTGGTGTGGAAAACATCTCATTGTGGTTACTTCAGCCAAAGGGGAAAATACTAGCTTGTAGAGTATAAAGTGTCCCATATACACCGTATTTACAGGAGTAAGTCTTGTAAATATAACAATATCATAGTCATTTGTCGTCTTAGAAATACAGCAGCTCACACTAGTGTAAAGCCATTGGTAGAACTTGAGGGTATATCCATCTGAATATACATTTAATTGCTAATTTACAGTTTTGATTATTGCTAAAATCTGGCCTTCCAACTGGATGCCTCGGGGTAAACTCCCTACTGAGCTATTCTGGGCTCCTTCAGCTGGAAGAAGAGCCAGAATATGCTGGAGAGAACATAAAGTCTGGTGATTCCTGTCTGGAATCATCTTGAGATCCCAGCGGAAGAGCTGGCCAAAGTGACACAGCATCAGGACATCTGTGCTTCTTTGATTAGTCTTCTGCTTCTGCAACCCCATGCCAGATAAGTGGAAGCAGATAAAAAGTAAAAAGAAATCCTTTTAGAGCTAGTAAAATATAATTACCACACTGACTCTAAAACACTGTTTTGTTTTCCAATCTCTAATCTTTTGTTTTCTAATCTCAAATTTTCACATTTTTATTACTTTCACAATCTGTTTCTAAGTGCCGAGAGCCTGACTAGATCTCTGCAAGCCAAGCTTTGCTTTGTCGCTGGACGTGGGCTGCTACAGCTCGCCTACATGGCGAAATAAACCTCCTAATGATGCTAGAATATCCTTAGTTACATGCTTTGACTTGAACATTTATGTAGAAAAACCTAAAAAAATGAGACGTAACCAAGTAGGCTAGCGGGGGCTTTGACCTCTCGTCAAAGTTTGTGGGTGGCGCCAGATAAGCCAATTCCCTAAATGTTGCCGTTTACCTTTAAGATGTGATAAGGATTATAAAAGGTTTCACTGGCCTAACCTTTGTGTAGTTTTGTCCTTCACTCACTCTCTCAATTTTACACAAAGTTTCCCTGAGAGTCTCACTCTGTCTGCCCCTCGTGGTGAAAGATTTGTTCAACAGCAGCTGTCTGAACAAGTCAGCTGAGACTGTGCTTTAAAAGGGTTCCAGGTCATTTGATGGCGATGCCTCCCAGAGGTGCCTGGTAATAGCTCCTTTACCTTTTTTTATGGCTGGAGAGCTCTTCCTCTCTGTGGCCAGTGAAATACTGGCCCTGCATGAGGCCCAGGAGGCCAGGAGGGAGGAGGAGGACCGGAAAGTGAGATTGGATTCATGCAGCAGTGGTTTGTTACCGTGCAGAGTGAGAAAGATATTTTGTTCCAATCAATGAGGGGAGTAAAATGAGTTATGAGTGAATTTGTTTTGGTTTTATTGTTATTGCTCAGGAGGAATAACTTGAGAATCAGCAGACTGTAAACTGCAGGGTCTTTGATTTACTTCACTTTGTGTCTTTGCCAACATAGTATTTCAAAATATAAGTACATTTCTGTTCGTCTTCACTGCTGATTCCCCGTCATTGTTGGTCCTAATTGTCTCTTGGTGATGGGATATCATCATAAAATTGTCAAACAAGATACTGTAAGTCCTGCGTGCTGAAGAGCCATGTGATGATACACTGGCAGGTAAATTGCTTACCATTGAGCTGAAAACAAGACTTTATTCTCTTACTGTCATCAAAGTACACTTGAGTAAACTGCAGAATACACGGCACCAAAGAAGAGATGGTTAATGGCACTTGGCCGGATGCTGGTTCCCTCAGACATCAACCGTCCGGACATTTTATTGGACTGAGACTATAAACGTTAAATCTTGCGCTGTTTTTTTTAGATGTTTCAGAAGAAATATTGTAAAAGTTCTTAAAACACCACAAAATTTTGGACCACCAGAACTAATAGATAAAGATATGTGTCATAAGAGCTGTTTAAAGTCGACTTTCCAGCGAAAAAATGGGACGTTTGTTGGAGTTTTTGCATTCATCACAACGTGTTATTAACCTTGTATTTATCTGAGAACTCCCACTGAGTTACAGGGTCTCTACCTGACAACTTCTGGCAAGATGTTTAGATCGAATAAAGTGGGCAAATTGAGGTTGGACATTGGCACTGAGCTGTTTTTCACATTCAACCGCCTCTGGCCAAGTAGCACTTGTCATTTAGTGTTAAATGTGTGGATTAAGGCCAGATGGGGCTCACAGTCAATCATTTGTGATGCATTCAAAGAGACTGTGGCATATGTGGGATGACCCATTCACGCAGCCAGCTTGGTCTGCTGCTGTGTGAAGCAAAGCATAGGGTGCCTGTAGTCCAGGTTGAGAGGTAGTAACAGAGCCGTAACAGGGCAAAATGAGATCTGTGTGAACTGGCAATGTGGAAAGGTGCAACAGGGGCATGAGGATGGGTGCAAATGCCACCCAGAAGATGAGATTATTTAATATTTTTTTCTCCCAGCCCGTCAGAAGACCCTCGACACAACTGTTCATTGTTTGCAGTCTCACCTGTTTTCTCTCCCACCACCTCAGATCTCTCTGGATGCTCGGAGGATCCGCCTAATGAGGCTGCCAGAAGGGAAAGCGTCCACCAGCTCCTCGTCCTCAGGGACCAGGCAGACTGTCTACGAGGTTTGCGTTTGCCCCAACGGGAGGCTTTTCCTGTCCCAGGCTGGCACCGGATCCACCTGCCAGATCAGCAACAGTGTCTGCCTCTAGGATTCATTCAAACAATAACAAAAAAGTACACTAATATCCTGAAAGAAAGATGGGCAGAAAAGACCAATGTACACAAATCACCTGCCTCTAGGACTGATTCATGGCAAACACACAGACATACGAAGACTCCCAGAGCTGATGGACACACAGTCAACACTTAAACACTGGTCGCTATTGTTTTTCCTCAGTCGTATGGGACTAAACATTGCAGGTTTTAACACCTTACAACACAACTAAGGTCTGAAAGGAGCTTTTATCTTCTTGAGAATACATGACAGTGTGACTATTTATTAAAAGACCTGTGAAATCTATTGTCTCAACCCTAAAAGTCAAACATAACACTGCTATTTGTTAATAGCAAACACACATACAGATGCACACACAAACTTAAAGACACGTTCACACACAGTATACATTCACACACACAGTATTTGCTCGAGACTGGGAGGAAAATCTCCGGAGATTTACTGTAAGAGACACTGATCTGTTCCCTTCCTCCCCCAAGCATTTCAGTACCAGAATCACGAGGGTGATCACCACTGGCAACAGATCCTCCTGTCTGTGTTTTTTCCCCTCCTATCTCCTTTATCTTCACTTCCCTTGCATTAAGCTACCTTATTACAGCTCAGATAGTTTACTTTCTTGCTTCTCATTAGGCTCTAAAGCCCAAAAGGCCCAGTGTAAGCACCTGATGATGACTATTCCTAATTGGATCAGGAGTCCTTGAATACAAGAGCTTGGAGACATTTAAAATCAGTTACGCTGCAGCTGTTTGTACGGATGCAGACAGAGCTCAGTGCATTTCATCTGAGACAACAAGCAAATAGACGACTGCGCGGCTTCATCAAGTTGACAAAATATGCGCTGCAAGTACCTTCAGCACTTTGGAAAACACAAATAGACAACCGCATGGCAAGAAGTCAATCCCACAGACAACAACAGAAGTGTTTCAGTAGATGGGAGCTGACCAGGATTTATTACTATTAGACAAGTTTTCAGATGACTTATTTTTCATGGAGGGAACATTTTAGCTGGTTACCTGAGTTGGCAGCTGATGGTACTGAGACTAGGCTGCCTTGTATCTGCAGTAGTGTCTTCTATGTGATACGATGTTGTAATTCTTTACACGTTTGATAATAGCTGAAAGTTTTAAAACTTGAAATGAAACGCTCCACCCTTTTCTTCCATGGGATGTGCCTCATTTGAGATCCGTCCTACAGATTTGTGCTTCCATGCCAATGGACATTTGGATACAAAGTAAACTCTTATAATATAATATCAGAGTTTGTACCTAAGAGCCAACGCCAGTAGATGTGGAGTTATTAGCTCAGTTCTTTACTGCTGCTAATGAGAATTTTCTTTTAAAACCACAGCGGAAAAAAAAACAAAAGAAATAACGACTTCGGGCACAATTTGAACCTGCAGGTGGAGCTCATAGGTGGAGATATGCCAGGAGAGGATAATTCACCTGCGTATCTGAAACATCTCACTAAATAATATATTTTCAGACCAAAGCAGCCCCAAAAACAGACTGGAGTTCTTAAATGTTTTTAACTTGCTTTTCAGCCCAGACACCCAAATGTGTCCTCTCAAGTATTGGAAGATTTGTTCTTTACATGCCCTTTGACTTGATTTCTACCATAGGCTTTGATACCTCCAAAAAGTCTTTTGTAAAATGCCTTTGGAAACACTTCTGTTCAATCTCTGTGAGGTGGTTTGATTAATAGAATGCAGGGTTTTAATAATCTTGTATGATCTTTCATAAATGATTATTAAATAATTGATGCACATAAGGGATTATTAATCTATTTGTTTCTGCACTTGCATGTGGTTTTTGTGTGTTGTACGTTATGTTTTCTGAAGCTGGAATACACTGAGCTCTCTGGTCAACGTGAAGTTGGGAGAAAACGCCACGCTGATCCAGATGTGCATGAATGTGCTGCTGCTGGCCTCAGTCACTCCAGGTTTTCATGATGAGATCATGTTTTAGTAGAGACTCCATAAAAAGGTTTCATATTTGAAGCTAAAACCGACTTGAACTCCGATGAGTCAAGTTGACTGTGGTGTCATGTTCAGTTTATGTCACATTTATTCAAGTAACATCGTTCAGTTTATCTTCTCAGAGATACCTGAGTGTTCTCAGGTATACCTGAGAACACTCAGATATGAAGGTATCTTCATAATTTTCTATGGAGCCTAAAATGTCCCACAATACAAATTATACAAATGTCTGCATACAATTAATTTAAGTATTAAGTCCTGATGACAATTTCTTTCCTCAATATCTTATTTTATTGATCTGTATTTCACATTTACTCATTTCTCTCTTACAGACCATCCCCAACCAAACTTCCTGTTATCTCAACAGACTTGAAAATTCATGCCTTACAGACATTAGATAATAATTTATTTTCTTTTATTTCAGTTGGTCAACACTTTTGTGATACATCATGAACATGGCAACTCGATCACTGCTCTGTTAGGACGTCTGGTTTCAAAAATATTTTTTTAAATTTAGTGGATATGCCGTTTAAAACGATGCTTTGTTGCTGTTGTCTGCATTTCGATATTTTATTCTAGAAAAATATAAAAATGCATCGCAGTCTTACAGATTTGACATGAAATACAACATCCATGACAGCTTTTTTTGGTTTGTTTTTTTGAACCCCGAATTTCAAAACCAGAATGTTTAAGCTGCTTGAACATCAGCGGTGGTCACCCTTCTTGTTTCTTGCACTGGGAAGTTCAAAAGAAAAAAAGGACAAAAAAGAACTAAACTAAAGCGAGCCACTCTGTTGAAAGAGGGGAACTGTGCCTGTGCCTTACGTCAATGCACTCGTGGCAAGAAGAAGCACATCACACAGACTTTCTTTGGCATCAGCGAGCAACATGATCTGATTTCATTTGGTTTCATCTGACTCACGTGTGTCTCATGTACGAATGCAAAGACCTTTAGCCGCATCTGACTGTAAAAGGACCTGCTGGTTTGTATTTTTTTCTTTTCATCAACTCATGTTGCTTTACGTTTGTGGATCTAATAATCTGTGGTGCAAACGTGTGCGGTAATGCTTGACGTTACAAACGCGTGATCCTGTGGAGTTTAACGAGCAGCGGAGGGCACGTTCAGGTCTGACCAAAAATCTCTGTCTTCTTCATGTTACACTGCAAGATCTCTCTGTCTTTACATGATGACTTTTTCACATCGTAACTGTACAAGTAATGCAGATTTCAGCTTTAATTTAGCAGAAAACAACTGTCAAAGATTTGGTGATGTAAAAAACACAGAATGAGATAAAACTTCTCTGCTATTGTTTTGCTGTTTTTTAGGGGTGTCCTGATATTTATTTGCTTTCAAGTAAAACAAAAAAGAAAAAAAAAACAAAAAAAACAAGTAGAAGCTGCTGTAGCGCTGCATTCACTGTCCAGTTTGAAATATTTCCGAATTGCGGACATCTCTGACATGCAGAGAAGCTCGCTTTAAGTTTGCTCTACATTTACGTCAGCCAGGGTTACCAACTCCTCAGTAAGGAAAGAAGCTATTGGCTTTAAAATTTGTTTATAATTGTACTGGATGCTGTAGGAGAGAGGAATAAAGTTATGGGGGAAATAAAAAAGAAGTAAAAAGCACCGTAAATATGTTTATAACTACAGATGAACTTTCTTCACACAGTTCCAGTTTCCTCCTTTGTCCTGACTATAGGCCAGTGCAGCACCACTGAATATTTATTTTAATTATTACATTTATTATAATCATATATGAATAATAATTATTATTTATTATTTATTGGTGCTGGGCCAGTGCAAGACCCTCCAGCTCTGGTTTTGCGGATGTCTGAGCTGCCGAGAGCACTTTGATACAGGGAGGGGCCCATGGCAGCACAGGCTGCTCACTGAGTTAGTCTACAAAATTCTTTCATCATCTGTAAAGAGTTGCAAAATTTGTCACTATTTGCTCTTTTGAAAAGGCACTATACAGACCTGAAAACTGGTTAAATATATATATTTAAGACGTAGACTTAGTGGCTATACATAGCACTAAGTCTACAATACTGACATCTCCTCACGTTACTACTGCTACTACGCCTACTTCCTGCCTGACATAAACTGTTATTCTGAATGGTGAAACTTATTGATAGACAATAAATAATGTTTTTCATTCATTGAATAATGTTATTTAATGAAAAATCATTGGGTCGGGCCATCATACTGTTTTGTGTTGCCAAGCACATGTTAGGCTTTAGAGGCACCCAGCTGTTTTGATATCTAGAGCCTGAACAGCAACTGAAACGCTTCACATTAGGTTGAGGTTTCAGTTGATATTATCACCTCAACATGGTGCCTCAAACATTATGTAAATCCATACTACCTGGTACAAATGCATAATTGAAGCCATAGTTCATATTTAAACTGATCATAAAGATGGGATTTCTGTCTCTTATGCAGCATCTTTATTTGTAAAACTGGTCACCCTAGAAAGAAATCAAGATTTAAATATGTCACTAATGTTGTGGGAGTGTCTGATTTAAAGCCAGAGTCATGCATTCTGTTTGCATGACTTTGTTTACAATCATAGTGGAAGGTTTAAAACAAATATGAATAAAATGAAAGTGGAAAGAAGACGTACTCCTGGGAGGAAGATAACGCAGACCTGCAGGCTTTGTGATTCCGCAACTGTCTCTTTTTTTACTAATCCTTGAAACTTTATTTTTCCTTTTTATTTTTAGTTGTTTCAAACTCTTGAGAGAACATTCAGCATTGTAACAACACCTCTCTGTAGCAACTACACTGGAATAAGACGTTGGTCCATATTCGGGGAGACCCGCCACGCCACAGTATAGAAACACAACTGAACAGGGAGAAAAAAAGGCGGCTTTAAAATAGATTTTTAACTCTTAAAGAACCTTCTCACCGTTGAAGATGGAGTAACTCTAAATGTAAAGATGCGAAGATCTTGCAAGTTAACACCAACAAATAGTTCTTTGCATTGTGTAAAACGCTGCATTTATTTATATTGTA
The DNA here is from genome assembly GCA_014839995.1 of Xenentodon cancila. Taxonomy (NCBI): domain Eukaryota; kingdom Metazoa; phylum Chordata; class Actinopteri; order Beloniformes; family Belonidae; genus Xenentodon; species Xenentodon cancila. Next base: position 5,791,250 of record CM026213.1, on the reverse strand, counting down.
TCTTTCGTTGTTTCATATCCTTTTACAGAGTCAGGTGAACCTTTCTGCCGTCTCAGCTTCTCTGTTGCTGTTATTAACGGACTTCCACAAATAGTTCAACACAAAAATGAACCTATCTGATGTATTTGGGTATTTTGAATATATGTACACAAGAGATACACACCTTTTTATATGGTTGTAAATGTAAATAATGTACACAAAATTGTGTTGGTGTAGCAGTACGCATACACACCGACGACGGAGAAACATAGCTCTTTTGGAAAAATGAAAGCCTTTTTTTTATACATCAGTATGTGTTTTTATACTTAAAGGGCAAAAACAAACAAAAAAATGTTAACGGATGTCCATTGACTTAGCATGCACGGCAATGTATACAATGTTGGCCTGTGGAGAACAAGCTGGTTTTGTTTTATGCCTTCTACTTTCCGTGCTTGTTCCTCCTGCTGAGCTCAGATGTTTCACACGAACGCAAACCTGCCTTTCTTTTTGTTTTCTTTTTGTCGTTCTGTTCTGGCCGAGGTCTTTGCATTCTTTCCAACTGTGCTATGTGGAAATTTGTACCGCTATGAGTTTGCTTTTTATTTTGTTCTTCTGCTCCACTGAACGTACTGAATGATCCTCAAAGAAACAAACACAGACGCCATAAGACAAAAGAGGGAAGAAAGTACAAAATAACTGGTCCGTGGGGTTGAGAAGAATTGTTGCTGCAATTACTGGCTTTTTATCCTAAAAATTGGAAGAAGAAGAAAAAAATACCTTATTTATCAAATTTTTACATCAACAGTATTATTAATCCAAACAAATTTTCCTTCACAATCGGTTCTTTTTTAGTGGAAAAACATCCAGACTTTGAAGTCAAAGTCAGAAAAACAAAAAGAGGTTGTATTGCTAATCAATTCATCTGTATCACTGACCAGACTGCATTTTGCAAGCAATTCTCCCAACCCTTTGTGTTTATGCTGAACAATCTGTACTTCATTGTCTGGCGACACACTCGGCTTTACATTTTTCTTCATTCTTCAGTCTGAAACTGCCATTCAAGGAGTGGTTTTCAAAGATGCCAAAATAAAAAAAAAAAGATGTTGTTTAAATTGACTGCAGTAGTCATTGGACTCCCTACAAGAAACAACTAATTCTACAAACCCAGAGTCAGAATTGATGGAAACATGGAAACATGGAAATAAGTGGCAAATCATCTGTTTAGCTGTGCATTTTTAGGAATTTTGAACAAACGGTCTCAATTTGTGAGTCACTTAAAGCGTCATGGCTATGGCCCTTCCCCCTCAGCTGTAGAAATACAGTTCTTTGTATGTTAACATGATAAAGAATTACAATTTCCTTCACCTCCCCAAAGAGCAAAGATGGTAAGAGAGGACAGGACATGCTATCTTCAGACTGGAGGCCTCATGACAGGTAAGTTAATGCTGTTAAGGTCAAAATTTACAGCAGTGTAAAGTTTAAAAATGCACAAAACAGGAATACATAGTTTACGATGAAGAGGCGATATACCAGTTAAATCTTAGCGTGTAATAATTGATTAAATCAGCTTACAAACCCCACCACCACAGGGGGTAAAGTGAAGTCTTGTACTGTTCTAGTTTCTGGTATTTGTGTGACATCAGTTTCAAAATAAGTCGAGTTCCTGTCTAAGATGTAAATAAGAAGAGAATGCATCTCAGAGCTGCCCGGTTACACCCATTTATGTCCAGACGTGCAGCCAGAAGTGGTGTTAATGGGACAACTGCAAAAAAACAAACAAAAAAAAAAAGCCATAGCACAGAAACAAGGCCAAAAAGTTGACTTTCCATAAAAACGGCAGCAGATGAGTCCAAATCTGACATATGTGGCTGGACATTGGTACGATTGTAAGTGCTTGCAGGCAACACTGAGGCATGTTGGAGGTCCTCTGCAAGTTTGTGACTTCATGCAGTTGTGCACATGGTCAGGAGTTATGGAGAAATACAGGCACTTATCCATCATTCATTCCTTCAGGGACTGACTGAGATTTCATGTAGATTTTTCTTCTGTTTGCTCACTTTGCATTTTGTAAAATTATAAAAATAAACAATTAAATTCTGTATTTTTGAAAGCATTCTTACTTTTTAATTTACAGCATTTCTTCACACCTGCCTAAGACGATTGCACAGTATGTATATGATGTTTTAAATGTCAAAAGAATCCAGTTTACTTCAAGAGAGTGCAGCAAATCTGGACCAAGGTTTTGTTCTTTGTGATGGACATAATTTATACTTAATGAAAATAAATATGAAAGAATCTTTAAAACATTTTAAATAAGAAAAATAAGGAGCCTACTGAACTTAAGACACTCATTTCTCCAGCCTTTTAAACAGTGGTGGATCACCTTTAGTTTTTATCAGCATGCAAAGCGCCGCAACTTTTAAATGACAATTTCATTTTAAGATAAAACATCTTTGTTTGAGAAGACTGGCTGAATGTGCTGCAGAATTATGCTCCCATTTGTACTTCATACGGCTACTCTTCCTTCCATGACACCAGCAGATCATATCGCAGTTGATCCAAACTGAGACTGGAGCATTCGTCAGCGATAGCGGACTTAATCTTCACAGAATTCAGCAGTCATCAGTGTTTTATCTCACCCTTTCCTGTTTCTTCGAGTTTTCACATTTCCCTAACATCGTCACCATCTTCAGTATGCTGTTATCCTGATGGCGCGAGTAATCATTTGTGTGAAATTAGTTTCCAGAATGCTTTCTTTGTCTGAGATCAAACGCAAACAACATGCAAATAAAACCCACTGAAACTATCTGTTTAGAAGGAGGCGGAGGGGGGCAAAAAACAAAAAAAAGACATACCCTGGAGCTTTGTACCATATCATAAGGAGGCTTTTTATTTCAGACACAATAGTCCAAACTGTCTGTTTCTATTGTTTGAAAATGAAAAATCCAGACACTTACTTAGGTTCAGGAATATTTGCCTTCTACTGTCATCAATGACTTTATCGCTTTCACTAAGCCTGCGTGCTGAGCCCTGGCAGAGTTCGGTGCGGTTCAGACTTCTTGTGTTTGTTGCATTATCTGCTGAGTGAAACGGTGCCACCGCAGATTAAGCCGAGCTCCGCGTCGTCTTCATCTTGTGATGGCAAGGCCAGGCTGCAGAGTGTTTGATCTGTATTTCTGAACAGCTCAAGGCTAGGAAAATTGCTTTCAGCGTGTTGGCTCATCAGCCAGTCTTTGCTCAGTAGTGACTAACCTAAAAAAAAAACAAAAAAAAACATCTCAGTGGGTCAGCAAAGCATTTGTCTAATGATTTGCAGCAGTTTAAAAAAAAACGCTGATATCTGAATATTACACTAAATGAAATTTAATCGGAAGGTTCTTTACAAGAACCTTTTATTATTTCATAACCATTCATACAATACAGTCAGCAGCTTTACACATCAATCATGCATTTATAAGTAGCAGTTTAACCTACTGTGTTATGATTTCAACGGGTTTTCTCATTCATCAACTCTAATTTTGTCATTTCAACAAATGTAAAGATGTTTCAGGGCCAAGTGACCCTTTCACAGACATATCTCACGTGATAATTTGCCCATTTTACCTAGCAGCAGTACTTTCAATAACAGAGATGTGATGCTTCTGCGGCCTCTTCATGCAAAGACACACACTGAGAGAGGAGCTTTCTCTTGGATTATTGGTTTAAGAAGCCATAAAAACTGTGAGTGAGGTATTGACTCCATGTCTCACTGTCTCATGGTTGAGAACAGAGTAAGTACAGGATTGTTTTTTTCTTCTTTTTTTCATCTTAAGAGCTGCATCAAGTGGACTGATGTCTTTGAGGTAAAAACGCTTTACTTGACCTGCAACTCTGGCAAAATGTTAAGCTCTTATTTATTAGAATGTGGCTTGTTTGATCAGTCTTAGAAGGTTTTTATGTGGTAAAATGAATCAGCTTTGCCACTGAGAAGTCATAATGTTTGGGATTAAATGTGAACAGAAACTGTGGTGACTGAAGCTGTTTAGAGTATTTAAACTAAATAGAGGTATCAAAGTGGCATCGTTGTGCTTTCAAGTAGTATAGCAGCAAAATTAGATGGATGACACCACCGCTTGCACTGTCAAATATAACAAATTAGAGAGCTTCCGTTTTTGCCCTCATAAATGCAGTTTCAAAAAGATGTTAGACTGTGTCTGTCCTGTAACCTGGATGTCAAGGTTTGTTGATCCACAAGTGCACTGTTGAGACATTTCTGAAGATTTCTGGTGCAGTGGGTGTAAACATTATTGTATTTAAAAGATGACGACGATTAATTCACTGATTGTTTTAAAAGAACTGGACAAGCCCTTCGTCCCATCATCCGTACAGTTTCTGAAGAGTGGTTTACCGGCTACCTGGCTCGCCATCCTCCAGCCAGCTTCAGGTGCCGCCCAGTAGTCGCAACGGTGTGTTACTACAGTAACACCGCCACATGCCATGTTATCTTTACAATAAAAATAGTTATGCTCTTGAACTTCACCAAAAGTGCTAAGCAGCTTAAATAATGACATTGAGCTGTTTGACACCGTAGACATCTATGCAGCTGTCACTCATAAAACCACGCCCCTACTAAGTTTAGTAGCTTATCTTATAAAAAGCTTATCTCCACATGACACAACAGCATAGTTTTTTTTGCATTATTACATAGTTTTTCCTGTTGTCACAAAATACTGAGGAGCAGCCAAAACACTGAGGTATTTCCAACATCGAATCTCAGCAAAAGCAGTGCATAAACTAAGTAACTGACACTAATCCGATATTGCAAAAACTGTAGATTATTTTTTTCATTTTCTGATTAAAATCACCTTGCACACTGACCACACATTGCAGGTGGTGGGGACTTTAATCTCTCATTTTGCTTGTCTGTTTTGAAATAACTTTTGAGCTCTTGCTACGTGTGATGCAGGAATAAAATTCCAGTCGCAGGTGGTATTAATGTGTCACTTATGTTCTTATCCTGAAGTTTAACAATACCATGCTAAACATATTCATATTATACATTGAATGTCTCATATATCTTTCATGTAACATTCAGACACTGTACGTTTAAAATCGTATAAGGAATATTGCTAAACACTTGAGCATCACCGGGGGACACCCTTCTTTGGCCATGGGATCGAGGTTCGAGCATCACTGGGGAACACCCTTCTTTGGCCATGGGATCGAGGTTCGAGCATCACCGGGGGACACCCTTCTTTGGCCCTGCGATCGAGGTTCCTGCATCACCGGGGAACACCCTTCTTTGGCCATGGGATCGAGGTTCCGAGCATCACCGGGGGACACCCTTCTTTGGCCATGGGATCGAGGTCCGAGCATCACCGGGGGACACCCTTCTTTGGCCCTGGGATCGAGGTTCGAGCATCACCGGGGGACACCCTTCTTTGGCCATGGGATCAAGGTTCGAGCATCACCGGGGGACACCCTTCTTTGGCCCTGGGATCAAGGTTCGAGCATCACCGGGGGACACCCTTCTTTGGCCCTGGGATCGAGGTTCGAGCATCACCGGGGGACACCCTTCTTTGGCCATGGGATCAAGGTTCGAGCATCACCGGGGGACACCCTTCTTTGGCCCTGGGATCAAGGTTCAAGCATCACCGGGGGACACCCTTCTTTGGCCCTGGGATCAAGGTTCAAGCATCACCGGGGGACACCCTTCTTTGGCCCTGGGATCGAGGTTCGAGCATCACCGGGGGACACCCTTCTTTGGCCCTGGGATCAAGGTTCGAGCATCACCGGGGGACACCCTTCTTTGGCCATGGGATCGAGGTTCGAGCATCACCAGGGAACACCCTTCTTTGGCCCTGGGATCGAGGTTCGAGCATCACCGGGGGACACCCTTCTTTGGCCCTGGGATCGAGGTTCGAGCTATTGGATTGAAGTATTGAAATCATTTTTGGCCTGTGTTTTTTTGGATTTTAGGTTTGTCTTGTTGCTTGTGTCTTATTCTTATGTAAAAGTTCTTTGTAAACTTTGGTTCATTTTTGCTAATTCTGCTGATCTTTCCGCACCTATGTTGTCTGTAGGATGTGCTTTGACACAGTACTCATGAAGTCTGAAGTTGAACATGAGGGTCACAACAAGCCTTTCCTCTGATCTGCAGGTAAAACACCGGAAGTGTGTAAATGGGAAAATTTGGCTTTCAACTGGTCCTTTGGCCAGTTGTTTATGGAAGCTAACTTCACTATGATTTTGAGACTTGAGTCAATGCAACATACGTGAAATGAATTGCTTTAATGGCATTTCACAGATTTTCTAACTACATGGACCTACATAAATATACATATTTACAAAAGTAGTGTGTAGAGAAAGATGTGTGTCTTAGTTTGTTAAGGAAATAATTAAAAGTCTTATTAAAATTTTCCTGCCTTAGATTTAAGCAAACACGCAGGAAAAAGAGCCCTCTAGAAGTTAATGTCAGACAGCAACTGAGATTAAACTAACCATCAGCTGTCAACAATGCAATGGGGTTTAAAAGGTCATGTGACTTTCTTACATCGCATACGGTTTTAAAACTGGGATACACCCTTAACCTCTACTGGCGGTGCAGCTGTAAGTCAAAGTCTTTCCATTTTTCATTTGGGTTTTACTTATTTTCTCCATGCTGGAATGTCAGAAATGTCTCCAGAATTCCTTTTTTTTTTTGTTTTAGTGCGTAATTCCTCTTTTGTTGCCTTTTTTCTGCTTTTTTGTAAGTCTTGGCTGCAGTGATGACTGTCTCTGTGTCTTGGCTTCTGCGTTGAAATTTGACTTTGGTTTTTTTATTGTCTCTTATCCGGTGTCCCATCTGGATTCTGCGCTGTGAGCATTGCTACAGTTTAAAGGTAGGTGTGACAGCTGTTGATTTTTGAAAAAACAACAATGACAACAACAAAACACATGAAAACAGACATCTAACTCCCTCCCTTTCCCCACAGGGCTCCCCGAGAAAACACACCTCATCATGAACTGACCCCAAACCTCTCCTTCCATCTACCACTTCATGGGCACAGCCATGGGCACAAACAGTCCCCTGTTGGTGATTGGGTGGAGCATTTGTTCTTTGTTATGGTTTTAGAGGGGGGTGGAAGCTGCCACCACTCCAGTTTCCAGCTTATGGGTCCAGGGTTGTCGATGAAAACTGGCATTCTTGCACCAGACTCGAGCAAAAGACGTGTTCTCGAGATGGACGGTGGGAGGATGGTGAGGAGATATTTACTGTATGTGGGGAAAAAGAAATCACAAAAAATCCCTTACCCTACCTTTAATATTTAAATTCAAGTAAACTGTCATTATGGAAAACAATAACTAGTATATGGTACATACTACCACCATGTGTAGTACAGTCTTATTGCGTTGGTGCGAAAGCTCGTGATGGCTCGTCCCTTCTCGTCCCTTCTCGTCCCTGCAGGGACACGGTTGCTCATCAAGGCAACTAGCTGCATCTGATTTGTTGATCTGATTTACTATAAAGCTTCTTTCCTGAGCCGATGCTTGAAAAGGGAACTGGGAAGTAAACTTTTTACAGCCGCATTAAAGGGACTTTGGCTGCATGATGACCACACACTGTTGGTAGCTCCCAGCACTATATGTGAGTATTCAGACTGTGCTCTTTCAGTGTGAATATATAAACCCGGTGATGCAGTACGACTGGAGTCCCGCTGTAGAGGAAAGCAGGATCACGTCTATGATTTTAGATGTTGCTTTCTGCCGGTCCAGACTGTTACATAAACTAGGGCATAACATTTTAATATCTTATGACCTATGAACATTTGTATGTCCAAAAAGTACAAAACACACACACAAAACAAGAGATGTTCCTCCAGGTCTTCACAGGAGGCTATGCAGAGGAGACTCTGATTAGCTCTGATTTTCCCTGTTTTCAGTGACCACAGTGGTCTGTCCTCTTCGTCTGGGTTGATGCAGAGCTCTGTGTCGTTTTTTCTCGTCTTAATAACATGATTTACAGTAGTTACATAAAAGCATACATTCACTTAGGGGAAGAATAATCATATTCAAGCACAGCCAGATTGCAGCATCATGAAGAGATGAGGTGTCTGTTAAAAGGATATTGCTGCAATTTTTTCCTTTCGTAGTTTTGTGACCTGTGAAGGGTATTGTTGTCCTGAATTTTGTATTTATCCCTCTAGTCTTTATTCAGGCCTTGTGTTTATCCGCTTCCCTCCCATACCTATGCCTACCCACTCCAGAGCAGAGATAGATGTAAGGGGTGGATTAAATTCAGGAGCCGAAACGGGAACTGGAAGCAATGCCAGGTTTTTTTTTTATAAGCAATATTTTATTGTTGTGCAGAGGGCTTGAAGCTGATAATACTGATATTTGTTTATAAGTTATGGTTATATTTTTCTTCAGGGTCAGTATGATGGGTGTAAACAAATTAGAACTTGTTTTGGATTAAGCTGAAAATTATGTGGTTTGAATGGTTTTTCCGTGCAGTTTTGGAACAGATGATGATATAATGTGCAAATGAAGTGTGACACCAGCTTTTATATAGATCATTCTTTTCTGACAGGAAGCAGGATGAAATAAATGGGCTGCCATCATGCAAGACCAAGACAAAAATGGTTGAGTGAGTGGCTCAAATTTGGTTGAGAAATGTTTTCTTTTGTAAGAGGGAGGAAATTAAAGATGCTACAAAATTAAAATGAAGGGACCGTGACTGCTTGTATGTTGGATCCCATCAGAAAGGCATTGAAAATCTTTACCGATGTACATTTTATAACGTGCTCAACACTAGGCCATATCAACAGTCAGTGGAAACAAAATAGATTCATTAAACTTTTATAATATACTTTTAATATTAAGTGTTATTGGTGTTTTGAACAGTGTATTCTACTATATTAACATTGTGGATTTGTTAAATGCCATCAAAGTAGTTTTTTTTTTTTTTTTTTTTTTTACTTTTCTTACCAAATATGCTACGACACAAATGCCAGCCGGTCATATGACCTCTCCAGCTGGCTCCCGCTGTGGCGCAGTTTCACATTGTGAGTCCTAGTGTGTGACGTAGACCGGTAGGTGGCACACTAAAGATTTTCCCAGAAGTAGAAACTATCTGGGTAACTCCTCACATATTGCAGATTGTACAGTTCTTTGCACTCGTAGCATAGTATGATTGAATTGAAATCTCTGTACCTGCTGCAGATTCGACGGCAGTCTCCCTTCGTCCTTAAACGGACATACAACTCCTTATGATCCATGTCTGTGCAAATGTATGGGTTTTCTTCTGGCAGTCATCTGTAAATGTTCCATTGGTCCTTCACTAAACTAAACTTCAAACATCATCTCCGATTTACGATTCACCACTGAAAAATGTTTGATCATCTGCAGTCCAGATTGCTTCTCTTTAATAGTTTGTAATGGCACATCCAGAACTAAATGTAATTGGCTTTAGATGACTTTTTTCAGCTCAGTCACAAACATTGACTCGTGTTTCTTTTGTTCATATTCTATTTTGAAGACATTTCTGCTCTGATTCTTTGGCATCTTTTGCCACACTTCATTTTGAATGAAGTTTTATCATCATGTCAGTTTTTCCAACAAACGAGATCTCTTTATGGGTTACGTTTCTCTTTTCAATCAGCCAAATGCAAGAACTTGTTAAGGTCTGTAAGCTCATCTAAATGTGGGATATTGCTTCTATTTAAATATGTCGACTTTTATTTTATTTTTTAAATGAAAATGACATGGTTGAGCATGCATGGCTTGTTTGTCTCTGTATGTGGCCCTGAAACTGACTGGCGACCTGTCCAGGGTGTACACCTGCCTCTCGCCTAGAATGACCCCGGATAGGCGCCGTAGAACCCTGTGACTCTGCAAAAGGATTTAAACGGCTATAGAATATGGATGGATGCACAAGATTAGAAAAGTAAAATGTTTAGTTATGGCATTTAATGGATTTGAGTTGTTTTCTCTTCAGTGAAGAGCAGAGGGTGAAGTCTCAGCACTCATCTTTCCAAAGTTGTTTCCTGCCTGTCACAACAGCCTCAGATTTGAAAAGTGAGATGCCATCACAGGGGTTTCTCTTGGAGCCAATTTCACACAACACGCTTTCGTGTAGACTTTCTTTTTTTTTTTTTGAAGAGTGGGTTGCCTCCTACCTGAGAAAGACTAGCTGCTCTGTTAGTGAAAGGTCGACAGGAGAAGAAAAACAAAAAGAAAACACACACACACACACACACGTTTTGCCTCATATGAAACCACACCATTCATGTTCAGTTTAGAGGCATTACTTAAGAGGATTCAGGTCTTGACTCTGTACAGCGTATGTGACATAATGAAGAGCGTTTATTGAAAAGAAGTGTGACGCAGCAGGAGGTGTGCGGTTCCTGCTGCGGTCTAATTAGCCGCAGGTGGTGTGTGATTGAAAGAAGACTCGCCACCTTCATTACAGACGAGGGAAAACTGCAGTTTGGAATTGCTGCCAGTTATCTGGCAGCAAAACAGTTGGTTTAAGCTTGACACTATTTTTAATGGTTCATCAGCAGAGCGGGGATTGTAAGTGTGATGTAAACTACAAGGTCAGCTTTGCTCAGCTGGTGTCTCTGTTGAGCTGAATCCTGGGATGGTTCAGGGAACACAAGCAGTGTTGCCAAGAAACAGACGTGCAAACAGCTTAAAAATACTGATGTACTCAGATCCATATACGATGAGATGGAGAGGAGCTGTTGTTTTTTGCTTTTTTTAAGCAAACAATCTGTGGTTAAAGTAACTATGTAGTTTCCTAAAACTGTTGTTAAAAATGTTTGTTTTGCTCCCAGTTCAAATGGCTTGTAAGGCCAACAATTATGTTATTGTTGAGCTATGATCCCTATTGCGTGTAGAAACACTTTTGTGTCCCATCTGCCAACCAGGTGGCTTTAAAGGGTCCATATCATAACATCATTAAACTTCTATTTAGTTTATTAAATCAGCAGGTAATCAATTCAAAACAGTCCGATAGATCAGACATGCAAAGCTAATTTAAATTTGTTAATATTACAGCTGTCAGTAGCAGCACTTGAATGAAAAGAACATTAACATTATTAAAACAAAGAATTTATGAAGTACTAAAGTGGCTTTTACTAAGTTGAATGAAATATTGCAGTTGTGCTCACATGAGCTGGATAGTGCAGTTATTTAAATCAATGAACAGAGTACAACTGGAACAGAATACAAGACAAATGACAGTGATGAACCTTCTTCCTCAGCAGCTTTAGTTGAATTACATGTCAATCGTAGTTTCCAATCAAAAAGAATCCAATTATCCTTTCCTTTCCTTTACCTTTACCTTTACTTTACTTTACTTTACTTTACTTTACTTTACTTTACTTGCCTAAGCCTAAGCCTGCATTGTTCCTCCTGAATCCGAGGTTCGACTATCGGCCGAATTCTCCTCTCCAGTAATCTGGCATAGATTTTCCAAAGGAGGCTGAGAAGTGTGATCCCCCTATAGTTGGAACACACTCTCTGGTCCCCCTTTTTAAAAAGAGGGAGCGCCACCCCGGTTTGCCACTCCAGCTGTCCTTACTGTCCCCAACGTCCATACATTACAGAGGCATGTCAGCAAAGAAACCCTACAATATCCAGAGACTCGAGGAACTCAGGGCGGATCTTATCCACCCCTGGTGTCTTGACACTGATGAGCTCAAAAACTGCCTCAGTGACTTCGGCTTGGGTGATGGAAGAGTTCACCGCAGAGTCCCCAGCCTTTGCTTCCTGACTGGAAGGCATGTTGGTAGGATTGAGGAGAACCTCAAAGTATTCCTTCCACCGTCTGACAATGTCCCCAGTTGAAGTGAGCAGCTACCACCCCCCCCCCACACCCCCCCGCCTCCCCCCACCCCGCACTGTAAACAGTGTTGGCAGTGTTGACAAACAACAGTAAGAGACATTTCCCGGACCTAAAGGGGCAAGGAACCTCTCGTTTTCTGGGGTTACTCAACACATGGCGGCTTTGTTGTGGAGCTCGCTGCCACTCTCCCTGGGCAACTCTAGAGTAGTAGAGGGTCCAGCCCCTCTCAAGAAGCTGGGTTCCAGAACCCAAGCTATGCGTGGAGGAAAACCTGAATATCTCTGCTCAGTACCTCTCAACCTCCCGCACAATCTCTGGCTCCTTCCCCCCAGTGAGGTGACATTCCATGTCCCTTTTGCCAGAGTTTTGGTCCAGGGATTGGGTCGTCGAGGCACCCTGCCACGACTCCTACCCAAACCACATTGCACCGGCCCCTCATGACCCTTCCTGCTGGTGGTGAGGTACTGGAAGGAGGGCCCGTGTTGCCGTTTCAGGCTGAGGCCCATGGGCAAAGACCAGTCACTGGGCGCTCACCTTTGAGCACCAACCCCAGGCCTGGCTTCAGGGTGGGGCCCCAGGTATAGCTGGGCTATAAGTGGAATGAAGAGAAGTTGTGACACTGATGATATCCACTGAGGCATTCTGACTCTTTGGAATACAAACAAAGAGACAGAGGATGCTTTTAACATCATCCGACATTAACATGCATCTCATCAACACTGCAAACAGACATGATTTAGAGGGCAAATGTTTATTTCTGACTAAAGCATGTATCTAGTAGACAAAATGGGGGGAGAAAAAGTAGCCTGAAGGTACTAAAGAAGCATCAGTAACACTTGTTGTGAGAGCATATTAGTTGTTATGAAATCATATGTGGCATCATGCTTGGAAAAAGTCCTAATTATTCAAATGAGAGCCGATTAACAATCAGAACTCAACAGAGTAAATGTTATCTTGTGTATGCCTTAATGCAAAAACTATACGATATTTAATGCGACAAGTAAAGAATTTATGTCATGCAGATTCCTGAGTTATTAATCATGTTCATGTTTTCTTCATAGTAAAGTCTCCAGTTCATAAATGGGCCAAAATATTTTAGCAGTGAATGCAGACTGCTGAATTACAAACTGTGTCATTGTGATTAAAAAGCAAAAATTGTTCCTGTCTGTGGCTCTTCTGTGGCCTGGTCTTTCTTTGAGTAAACATTTTATTCCTGTCAGTTGTTCAGATATGTCTGAAACCATCAACAAACAACATATGAGGATATTATAAAAAATAATTATTAATAATAACATTAATGATCTGGTCCTAACCAGGTGTTAAAATTGCATAAATAGAACCTCAGGTGAATGACAGTGCATCATGCATTACACTGAGTCACCTGTCTAACACAGACTAAGTCGTGATAAAGAATCAGCTTGTGGAAAAATCCTCATTGAGTCATCATTAGCAGCAGGCCCAGTTAGTTTTATGAGGCCTCAGACATAGAGCCTCTCCATTACCCATGTCAGTCCTGCAAAACGTCCTGGACCTTATATGGGCTGAAAGTCCCTGTATTGGTTAGGTACTTGAGCATGGCCACAGAAGACCGTTGGGTTGAGGATGGTGTTGACTCAGTGCTGGCTGGAAATGCTCTAGGCAGGAGATGATGTTATTTACTTGACTAGATGTCCCCTTGAAAATAAGTTGCCTCTTCTTATCCATCGCCACCATCACTTTGCATACAAGCTGCATCAGAAATCCAGCAACCATCTTAGCTCTTTCAGGGTTGATGTTCTAATTAGCTTTTATCTTCTTCTTCTATGCCATCTTAATTTATTTATTTATTTGTAATTGGCGAACAGATAAAGTGTTGCATTACCCAAGTGATAGTTGTTAGTCAGTGGATCCTATGGGGTCCGCCACCGTATCAGTGACGTATCAGTGGCTGAAAGCACTGAAAGGATCAACCCTGTTACAATTCCCGCCTCCTATGTTCTACCCTGGACCCTCATGAATGCAAACCAGCCTAAAGAACATCATAGCAACACCTGAATTTGTCAAGTTGCAAACCACAAGAACAAACATGTCTGAAACAGAAAAGACTAATATTGGTCTTAATGCATACTAACTTATTTGGTTAAAGATAAATGAAAACCACCACAAAACGCAGGCGCCTTGTTACCATAATTGAGTCAACCATTAAATCCAATGTGAGAAAAGCTACACACCAACAAATCTGCAATAAAACTGAAAGGGAAAAAAAACCAAGGAAGAAGGTGCTGCAATGGCCTAGTCAAAGTCTGGATCGCAGTCTGATGTAAATGCTATGGTGGGACCCTAAGAGAAGCACGAAGGGATGATGCAAATGAGGAAACACTGTGGAGTGGGCCACAACAAAATGAGACTCAACCCAAACTGAGAGCAAGCATTGGGTTCCTCTCAAATTTAGCTTAATGCAACCTAAACCCTGGTTAGGACTAGATTGTTCTCCTCCTCCTTTTTACTTTATACTTTACTTTTACTTAAGTATTTTTTGTGGAGGATAATCCTCCTTGCTGTTGGCTTTCGTCCCTCCCTGGATGAGGCAATGACAGTGTTAAAAGTTCCTGTTTAGTAACGAACCTGAACATTTCCAGCTGCTGTACGCCAGTAGTGACAAAATAAAGCCTTTAGATCATATTCATCACCACTGCTCTGCCAACATTGGCAGTATCAGTCACCCACTTGATGTGCAATTAAAAATATCCATTAGCTTGTCAAGCAGTAAAGCACAAGAGTGAAGCATTTATCAGGTTTTTGTTATAGGGAAAAAAAGAAAACTTTTTAAACTATCTGTAAACACTCAGCTCAGAGGGGATGTAAATGGAGCAGTTCATTTTTATTCATTCATTTATAGGTTTGGCTTGAAGAGAATTCCTAGAACACACTTCAGTGTTTTCTATCAAATCTTCTCCAGGCATGATCAATAGGAATTACATCTTAATGTGTTTTGTATCTGTCTTTGAATTCCCGAGTTTTATAAAGTTATTCCAACTTGCTGCGAGCCGGTAGCCTGTGTAACTCCCTGTTTTTTTGGAGGTTTTTTGGCAAAAGGACTTCAGCCCTGCCATATTGCTAATGGAGCTCAGCGAGCTGAACACATTTATTCAGCTTAATGGGGCAGTTTTCATTGAGCAAGATTGAGTGTGTCCTTGTTTTAATAGATTTTCATTTTTTTTTTTCATTTCCTCATTTGAGTGGCAGCTTTCCTTCTTTCAAGAAAAAGCTGACGCTGCTATTAAAATACTATTTCTTACTGAAACGTAATTGTCCAGTGTGCCGTTTTAGAGCTACAGTTCTTCATTAGGGACAGGAGAGAAAGTTCAACACCTCCATGTTATGTTAAAGATTTTGCCATCTTGTTACTTTATAGATGTAAAGACTTGAAGTTCACTCAACTGGATTTTTTTATGTATCAAAATGGACTGACACATTTTATTAAACTAATAGATAACAAACTTTAGTTAGTCTGCATGTCCATTGTTTTGTGCTGAATGTGGTGTTCAGATAAAATGTCCTGAACATATTCCTAAATCCTTATGAAGAGGTGTTGGATAAAGGAATAGGCTCCTGCAGCTATAGCGTGTCTCAATGAAACACACAAACTCTATTCCTGATACTCTCACTGTGTCAGCGCTCAAATCTCGTTCATCTCATTTGCAATTAGAATCAGGCAGGAAATGGTTAATCACTCTGGTTTGCTCCTCTCTAATATCCTGGATGTTGCCTCTTTATTGCATCCAAATCTTGTTCTTGGGAATTATCTGGGGTTCGGAAAGCTCTATCTTCTGCTCCCACTTCTAAACAACTTTCTTGTGATGGTTAATCCTCATAACAGATGTTAAAGTGCTAGAATTACCAGTCAAACCTTCTCAAGCAGCACATCATCCAATCCATCCATCCATCCATCCCATCCATCCACGAGTCGATCCCAGCTTTCGTTGGGTGAAAGGCATTGGTACTCCCTGGACATATCACATGACCACATGTAGACAAAAAACAATGTACGCTCACATTAATGCCTACAGGCAATTAAGAATTAGCATCCACACCAGCAGAGAGAAGAACAAAACTTAAATTAATGTTTTATGGGGGAATGATTGGTATAAAATCTCAGAATCCCAAGACAGACGCCGTATGAACAGGTCTAGTGGCTGCACCTCAGAGCTGGTACTGAATTCCCCAGAGATGCCTCCACCAGGTAATCCCATCAAAATATACTCAGAATGATGCCGATAGGGCTGATGAAGAACATACATACAACTTTACTTTGAATGGTTTTGGTCTTTTCTTTTTCTCTGTTTTTGAGCTTTTTAGTGCTCCTGGTTTAGCCTTGCTTGGTTACTAGTATTTCTGTGTGTTATATTCCTTGTTGCGTCACGTCATGTTTTAGTTTGAAAGTCGGTTTCTTGGTTTATTAAGTTCTGGTTTAACTTTCTTTGTTCAAGTTTCACACAAATGCTCACAGCTGTGTCTTGTCAGTAATTTTACACCACGTTCCTAAACAAGCGCTGCCTTAACTACAAACCCAAGAGTTAGGAGAGATTCTACCTCCAGAAGCTGACAAAAACCGGATCGAGAAAAGGCTGTCAGTTCCACAGCGTCCCAACGAATGTGTTTCAGAACTAGTAAGAGTGAAGAAGAAGTAGATTAAGACCAAATGAGGAGAAAATTGAGGGGAAGTTGATTTAGAGATTTGATATACGTTGTTTTCTCCTAATTCAATAGTTTATTTTCTAAGTTCGAGGAGGAGCTGGTTGCTCTCCAGCAGGTAGGCCTTCAGGCTGATGCTCAGCGCCGTCACATGCTCACGTGTCCTTAGAAAGGACCCTGAACCCTTCATAGATGAGTCCAAAAGCCATGCAACTGAGGGGTCACAAGTCAGTCTTGTCATTATGCTTGTCCCAAACACAGCTGAGGTTTTGTTGTGAGAGGCGAAAACAAATCAATCATAAACGGGGATATGTTGTGGCAACCTCTTAAAAAAAGGGAAAAGTTAAAAGAAGTTGCTTTTGCTTGTGTTTTAGATAGGGGGCTGCTAGTTTCACTCATGTTTGTTGTAGCTGAGTGTACCGTCTGCTTTTAATAAAAATTATGAATGAAAATTAAATGTTCAAATTTAAGGTGACTCCAACTTAAGGAAGTAGAGAAACCCATCCCTGACTAGTGAAGAAAACCAAAATATGTGATGAACTTGAAGTTCTGATGTGTTTCTGTCGTGTTGAATGTTCTTTGAAGATCTTTTTGAAGCCAGAACCTGCCATTACATCACAGTTAAAAATTCTCTCCAGGGAAGGAAGTCATATTACCAGGAATAATTTTAACCTCCACCTTCCTGAGGAAGGTTAATCCTATCCAAAGAGGATATAGACCATTCCCCAAGAGGGGACTTTAGGCCTGTTTTATAACATAGGGGTCAATGACAACATAGTTGTTGCCATCCTCCGTGAAGTTGATCACGAGCCGTTTCTTGTTAAACAGGATAGCCCACACTCCGTCTGAAACGGAGCTATTTTCATCCAAAGTCAACCAGATTACCAGTTTAATATCCTTCAGGGTCTGTAGATACATTTCAGTTTATTCGCTTTTTGATTGAACTTTTCAGTTGTGAATAAATTAGTTATTTTTACCTTTTTCCACCTGGCGGAGTCATTTAGCCTGGGTGTGTGTTTGAGAGGATGTAAGTATGCATCAGTTGAGTCTGTGTACACAGCAGTGTGTGTGTTTTGCGTGCGATTTCAGCTCCTCAAACTGACAGCTGAACGATCCACCCAGTTTTAATTGAGTTCGTTTTTCTCTTTCTTTTATTTTGCCCATGTCACCTGCTGACACTAAGAAGACAGAGGCAGAATATTTGGGAGAGAGTATGTTGAGTTTCGAGAAGTTGTTTTGCCCACATCGAGTGTTGACAGACGGGGACGAGTACTTTTCTGTGTTTTTCAGCCGACATGAGGCTCCTGAGGGGCACTCAGGCAGACGGTTATGTTTGCGTTAGAAAGAAATGTCTTCAGGTAAAGAAAGTTGGGAGCGAGAGAGATGATCTGCAGCGGAAAGTGCATAATTATGGAGAGGTTTAAAATAAACTCATTAATAATGTGTTAATGAGGAAACGTGCCTGAAAAGAAAATTGGTAGACGAATGTCTGAGAGAAGGATGGAATAACTGTACATTGAAGAGGTTTGCTCTATTTATTTATCACTCGCTTTCTTTTTTATTTACTTCTTTCCACTAGCACATGGACTCATTGCTGTATTTGAATTCACCATCGTGATATTGTGATTCAATTCAATAATTTTCCATTACCCCAGTAAATGAAACGATATGTTGCAGAAACTGTCATTATTTAGGTTTAAAGTTTTAGGTTAGAGTCATTGTAGATGGTTATAGCTGTGAGCAGGATCATGTGATGTCAAGGAAAAGCCACGGGCTGATTTATCAGAGCTGTATTCCCCAGAATCTAGACTAACATTTATGTTTTCTCTCTTCTATTTTTTTTTCTTTTGGAGCTCATTTTTGTTAGATAAATAACGGCAGGGTGTTTCTCTGGGGTGGTAGTGTAGCAAGTCCCAGACTGATGAACCACTGTGGTCAGTTATTCATTTATTATACTTTTTTTTTTAGAAGGATTTCTATGACTGATGTATAGGTGTTAGTATCTGCAGGCAGACGTTTATAGCAGAATATCCTCCTTCACATGTTGTTTTGGTGTCAAAATGAGAAATAACAGCTGCATTTAGCTGACGCTGGGTCAGTATTAACTGCTGGTCACGAGGGGATGATGGCTAACCACTGGCTGAAGTGGTTAGAAAATTAAACATTTTAATTGATTGAGTGCCCTGATAAGTATACAACCTGAACCTGTTTACAACCTGTTTACAACTTTCTGCATGAACATTGTAAAGCAGCAGTCGTTATTTTCCAGTTTTCACAGTTTCCACAGTGTTCAAAATGATCGTGATGAAGAAGGGACAAAAGGCAGCTCCTTATAGACTCTCCTACTGATGCCGAGCTGCTAAATGTCTAATCTTTCTTTGAGGAACATCATTTTCAAAGATTTCAATCCATTTGTCTCGCAGAGTTTGACAAAGAGGATCTTCAGCCCACCTTTGCTCTTCAAATGCAGCCATTCCTGGGTACTTTTGTACAAACTCATCACTGGAATCGCTCTCGTTGACATCAGCTGCTTGTGCTGCAGGCCTGAAATGTGAAAATGATTGTGTAGTTTATGAGAAAAAAAAAACCATGAACTGTCAGGGAAGAGTTAAGCTTTTATTTTGTTGTGTCGCAACCTTTTCTGACTGAGGTTGCAGATATAATCCACTTTGCAGCTAAAACCTCCACCAGCTGAAGGCTCGGCCCCACTCTCACAGTCCCTAACAGAGCAGTGCTGACACCCGGTCGATCGGGAGTGTAATCACTCTGATTATCCTGACCTCACTATAATCGCCCACATTAGGTTATTGATTCCTCTTTGATGATTAGCATCAATTAGCATATAAAAAGCAATGGCTGAAATAACAAAATGTATGCAACTCCAAATATTTTAATCCCTCTGCGTGTATTTAGATGTATGACATTTAAATTCAGTTTGATTGCTTTTTGTGCCAGGTCTTACTACTCTGTGCTTGTTGCCACACTGCAATGTGTGCATGTCTCCTTAAATCAACGTTTATTTAAGGCTAACGCGCATCTTCAGGGCGGCTGCGCCAACGTGGAGCTTCCCACAAAGCAGAGAGTAGATGCATAATCAGGACAGGTTTCCTTAACAAGTTAAGTAGTGGTTCTAATTAAAACACTCGATAGAAGATGAAAAGCATGCATCTGTCTTCCTTATTTGCGCTCTCTTACACAAACAAACACAGAAAACATCTGGACATGTGATTTGCCTACAAGAGAAGGAAATTGCCTGCCACCACTTTAACACTTTGAGAAATTGAAGCAGTTTTATGCAGTCAGTCGTTGGCAGACGGAGTAGAAACTTAGGCAGTATCCCAAATTACTATTTTTAGGGCATAAAAATAGTTAAAATACATGAAAATTATTTTTCTTGTATATAAAATTCCTGAAAGCCTAGCTCCTTTACACTATAAAGAACTCATGGTTCCATATTATAAAAAAAAAAAAGTGCCCGGTCCTTAGTCTCCACCTTGTGGTTCCTGGAGTTTCCAAAAGTAAATTGAGCGCCCAGTTTGGAGTTTTGAATTCAATTTAGCTTCATTTATATAGCACCAAATTATGACAAATGCCATCTCAAAGCTCTTCAACAATACAGTTCAACTCATTCCAAATTAGTCAAATTAATACAAAGCCAGTAAAAAAAAAAAAAATCTATGTCCTTTTTTCGACCAAAACCCCCATCCTGAGCAAGCACCAGGTGACAGTGGAAAGAAAAAAACTCTTTTAACAGGAAGAAACCTGTGGCCGAACCAGACTCGGGAAGAGTGGCCATCTACCTCAACTGGTTGGAGGTTGAGAGGACAAGAAAGAGGCAACGACAGCAACAATAACAGATCAGAAATGCCTGCTGGGGAGAGGGGTCAACATCATTAGTGGAGTTGGAGTAGAAGTTAAGAGGGTGAGGAGGGGTGCATCATGGGAGGTCCCCCAGTAATCTAGGCAAATAGCAGCATAACTTAGTGAAACTTAGTGACAACTCAGTTGACCTGAGCCATCTGTAACCATAAGCTTTATCAAAAAGAAAAGTGTTAAGCTTAATCCTAAAGGCTAAGAGTGTCTGCTTCCTGAGCACAAACTGGCGGCTGGTTCCTGAGGAGAGGAACCTGATAACTAAAGCCTCTACCTGCCATTGTACTTTTGGAAAATCTAGGAACCACAAGTAAACCTGCTGTCTGAGAAGAAAGTGTTTGCTTGGGAAAAAAATGGAACAATGAGCTTGTAAAGATTTGATGGCGCTTGGTCATCAGGAGCTGAATATGTGAGAAAAAGAATTCTGCTCAGGATTTTATAGGTAGCTAACGAAGAAGATCTAAAACTGTGGAAGTATGAGCTCTTCTGCCAGTTCTCCTCAGGATCCTGGCCACAACATTTTAGATAAGCTGGAGGTTTTTTAGAGAATTTTTAGGCCTGCCCAATAATAAAGAATTACAATAATCCAAACTTGAAGGTATGAATGCGTGCATCAGTTTTCCTGCATCAGTCTAAGACGAGCTTTGGGACAGACACCTTCAGCTGCACCACAAAGATGGTGCAACTGTGTACCAGCACAAATTGCTTTTTCCTTGTTAATATATGTTTCAATTATGTTTAAGGGAATATTTTCTGACTCTTCAGAATGAACGCGTAACTCATAATTCAATTCAATATTAATTTGTTAATTTCCAAAGGGAATTCCAATAGTGCAGGCAAAGCTCACCCAAACTAACTAAAATAATCATATAGGTTGTCCCTTCATCAATACACTGATGGCAAAGAAAATCAAGAAGGTAATGACAGAAGATGAAATGAGAGATGGACTGAGACAACATTCATGCACATTCATGTGAAAACTGTGTCCATGTTTAATTACAAAAGTTCTCTGTTGGAAATATCGCTGATGACTCTCTCACATCGCATCGAGAGTTTGTGTTACTGTCTTCGGTTTGAGAGAGGCTTTTAAATGAAGCCATGAGACTGGCAGTGTGTCAGTTTTACATTGAAAAGGGATGTTTAAGAAACATTATAATCTTGTAATTGACATCTGACAGAAATCCTGATGCAGAAGTTTGTGCATCATCCTGCATGGTAGCTGTCTTTTTCACAGCAAGCAGTGGTTATGAATCTGTCCAAAGTGTAACTAAGGCCACAATCTTCTCTCAGGAGCCAGATTTTCTCCTTTTTGTCTCGTAAAAGTTGATGCTCCACACTTTGCACACTGAGTGGATTTTCTGCAGTCAGGGGTGGGTGGATAATTCACCAGAACCTGTGATGTGATTTCATTACAGCGTAATAATCCTTTACAACTCGTCCCATCCCACACGACTGCCGTCGCCTTGTAACAACAATGAATCCAATCAACGAGTGTTTGCTGCTCAGGGAAAACAAGCTCAGACAGCCACAGAGAAGAACGCTGATTTCTCTGGGTGCTTTTTTCCTCTTTTTATCGTCCTGTTGCTCTATGGCCCTTTACAACCTGCTTTTTCTCTATTGGCCACCTTTAGAGATTTTAGCATCTTGATTTTGTTTGTTTCTCCTGTTTTTGTTTTTTTTTTAGTTGTTGTTCCTGTTGCCCCAGTTGTTGTTGTCCTATAATCTGACTCATCACACTTACTTTCAAGACAAAAACAATTACCCAAAAGTATCTCGATTAGAGCAGAAACAGCCTTAATTGCACTTTGATGGCTTGCAGTTTGAACTTTTCTGTTATTTCCGGATTTTAAAAATATATTTTTTTAACATTGTTATAGTTTGTGTTATGAAATATCATGTTGAGTTTTAGTTAAGATTTTTTTTATATTCCGTTTTGTGTTCTTTCTTCATTTGTTTCGGTAAAGACCACTTTACATGTATCATTTCATTTTTTAATGGTCTTGATTGTTTCCACATGTTTCTTTGTTCTTCGTCACAGCTCCACTAGGACTCTTCTTTCGCTCTTTACCTTTTCTCCCATGCATGCTTATGTTCTGAGAAAGTCTTTGATATATTGTATTTTTGTCATTTTGGTTGTAAAACTTTGGGCTTTGGTGGACGTTTGCCCTGTTCTGTTCTGTTTTCACCAGTAAGTAAAGCACATAGGAAGTATCATGTTAAGGTTTAATTTGATAAAATATTTTATTTATTTATTTTTGAACCAGTTAAGAACAGTTCCAAAGAGTCCAACTAGGTGCCTAAATCTATGTATAAGGTTTGGGTGACCTACTGTATCAAAGGCTGCACTTAGAGCTTCTAGTTTTAGGACTAAGATCTTGTGCAAGTTCAAGTTGCACTTAAGATCATTGATGGTATTTAATAATGCTGTCTCTGTACTGTGGTTCATCTTAAAACCAGATATAAATCTCTCACAAAAATTATTTTTGATTTAAAAATAAAAATCATTCAACTGAATTAAAACAACTTTCTCTAAAATTTTGTTTAAAAATTGCAAGTTGGATGTATAGTTATTAAAAACATCAGGATTCAGATTGCTTTTCTTCAAAGGGGGTCTCACCATGGTTGTTTTGAATGCAGAAGGAAAGATACCCATCTGAACAGAGTAATTTGCAATGTTTAAAAACTCACCCTCAAAGGATTCTTTAAGGTTTTGAAAGTGGAGTGGGAATTGGATCTAAAAGACAGGTAGTGGGATTTACTTGGGAAAAACGTCTGCCAAGCATCTTAGCATCAGCCAGGACAAAACTGTCCAGTGTTCCCACAGGACAAAGCAAGCCTTTAGTTTCACTAAAAACTGTTTTTGTTAAGTGAAATACATCTAATAAAATCTGTTTTAAAATGTTAAAATATCAGTTAAATGTAAAGGAATTGTGGTTTGCTTTAGAAGTGTTGTGCAGCCGTCATACACTCCCATCCCAAAAATTTCCAAAAATCTACCAAAATAACTCTGGACTTCCATCTTGGTAATTTGTTTCAGTAATTCTTAAAAAGGCTCCTTTTCTTTATGTTCTTTAAGAGTTTTCAGCATCTATCCTGAAATCTTTGTCATATCAGATAAACGGTGTAGAGTTTGGAGTTTATAAATTGCAGAAGTTATGCAGAACACAGACCATCCCAAGACTTATGTGGGTTGTTAGTCGTTTGTCCACTGTCAGTTATTTGCCTAGTTTTGGTCACATGAATCAAAGTGTGAATAGTTGTTAAGCTGCCTGCCGGATATGTCATAAGGAATGGAAGACCCAAATGCAGGAGACCATGAGAGATCAGGACTGACGGAAAGGTCCCTTTAATATCAAAAAAAAGCACTGCTCAGGCAGGAATACAAAACTAATAACAAAAAAAAACTCCACTACAGAAACCAAAGAATTCCAAAAAGAGGATGACAGGCTTGAAACACTGCCAGAATGAAAAGAGACTGAGAAGAACACAGGTAGAGCGGCAGGGAGGAAGAGAAAGATGAAACTATGGCATTAATGTGCATTCTCCTTCAAGTACAGTCTCGCGACTCGTACTTCCCAAGTATGGACTTCCCAAGAACGTATGTTCAGACTTATGTGGTTGGGAATTGAGAAACTGCTAAGATATAGGAACAGGAGTGATGAGAGTTTTTTTTTTGTTTGTTTTTTTGTTTGTGAATATTCAAAAGCAACATCTGATTTCCATTAGTCAATGTTCGGGTAGTTTTTTTTCATTACTTTTGTCAGATTCAAGTTATTTCTTTGGCCACGGTGGGATTTTCTATACGTAATGGAAGGGTACCAAAAAAAAAAATAAATGTAGAAAAATGTGTGTATAAACCTTCTGTCTCTAAGGCATGTAAGCTTGTCATCAGTCAATAATCCTAAACTACAAATGCTGACATTTTAAGAGATGCATGAATTAGTGCTGTGCATCTGTAAACTGTTCTGCATTAATCTGCCAGTGATGATTCAAAATTATTGTCATTAATCTCAGTCTGCTAAATGGAGCAGAGAAAGAGGCAACAAAAGATTTAGAGAAAAAAGTTCAAAAAAGAAAAAAAAAGCAAACCCCAGGATATCTGAGACAGTTGGTTGGTGTTTGTTCAGTTACCACTGGAAGCTATCATTACAAGAGCTCCACTGCTTCGACTTATAACAGCAACACAAATAAAGTACAAGGAGGGAGATATAATAATAATAATATGTAACCGTGTAAACTTTCTTTTAACGGACAGCCACAGCTGGGAGTCAATAACCTGGTGCTACTATATTTTATCAAGCGTAGAGTCCACTCATTTATCATTTAAATCACTTCATTTTTTTTTAACTGATGATAAGAGCAAGGACCCGACTGTATTATATATTATATGTTGGATATTTATATATTTTTTTAATCATCTGTACCCTCACTGGGAGAAAAATTAATGCCAGTATATGAGGATGAAAATATTAAGTATTTCACAGTTACACTGGTTCACAGCTGCATTTAGTGACCAAAGTTCTACATTTGTCTTTAAAGCTGTAAAGTCCTGGTGACAGAAATATTCTCGTGTTTTTACGTGCACTGCACTCAGAAATGTTCTCGATAATTCTATATGGTGATTGGGTCCACATGGTGCGATAACTCTAATAGGAATATTCCATCATTACATGAGAAATGATCATACGGTATGTAATGTGGACTCGGGGAGACGGTTGTGTGAATATTCACAGGTTAACGCTGTCATAAAGACAGAGTGTATAGATTTTACTGTGAGCTGACGATGGATCCATGATGTGTAACATTTGAACATGAGGGCAGAGATCACTCATTAATCACACAACTGTAACATTTGCAAAGACGGCTCTCTGGCATTATCCATCTGGGATTTTGATCCTCTGCTTTCTGATGTGAGCCGCTTCAAATAAATGGCCTCTGATATGCGCTTTGATATCGACTCGACTGTGTGGACAAGGAGATGAAATGACGTGTCAGACATCTCCGGTCCCAACGGAAGGAGAGAAATCCATGTGAATCTCAAGGTTTGTTTAAGAAAAAAATTCCAGTGAGCAGATTAGATTCACAGTTTCCACAGTAACTGGCTCATAGTGGTCTGTGCTTCTCAGCTGCAGGTTAACAAACTAATCATCGGCACACAGTAAGAAGCCAAAACCAACAGGAGAAGGAGCCAATGATTGATGCCTATCCCAAAGGGAACCAGCGAGTCAACCATCACTTTACTGATACACATGGGGAATTATTAACAAGAGGGTTATAAATAGGCAAAACTGTTGTAGATCATCCTTAGTGTCACACATTTGGTGGCTTTACACCGCGTCTGTTGTTTTTCAACCTCAAAGGTTTAAAGACCAGAAGAAACAAAGCAATTTGGGCATGCCTGCATCCATTATGAATAGCTGTGTGAATGGAAATGAGGAGTTCAGCAGACTGAAATCCACTAAGAAAAAAAGAGGGGGTGGTACCCTCCTCCTACTCCTACTCCTACTCAAGAAAATATAATTTTCTGCAAAGTTAGTAAGATCTAAGTACTGGTAGACTGTAAAAAAGGGCCGACCCTTCTGTGAAGTCACGCCATACGTTTCGAAAGAGTGGCTTCATAGCCCACTTTTGTGCAGGCAGGAACGGACTCCTCCCAACCGCGATAAATACATAAATGAGCAAATGGGCAGAAGGAACAAGCCTGGCGGTTAGGTGAAGCCGACCTTAACTCAAGATAACTATATAAATTTAACTCATGTTAAATGAATAAACCTTCTATTCATTCTTTATCGTTGGCTAGAATCAAATCTGTCCATTCATCCTTGTTTCCGATATTTATACCTAAATGACAGCAGAAACGAGGACTGCTAAAGCTCCAGTCATGGTCCGGCTTTGTGGCTTGGTAGGAATCGGCGGGAGCAGCTCTTGTATTTTTACGGGATGAGGTATTCCCAGACTCACCGCCAGTACATCGCAAACTAAAGCAAGAGCCTGACCCTCGAGGTCATTCGATGAACTCCAACTTTCCCTCCTTCGTCAATGGTTTAACTCAGTCCTCAAACAGTTTTAATGTTTTTTTTGTTTATTAAATATGCTCTGCTCTTACTGCTTATAATTTACCATGAAAATTGTTAGCGACTCAATAACACTTTACAAAAAGGGAAACACATCCCACCAGAAAGCCGAAAAGTGCCAGTCTCCTCAAACCCACAAAACCAATACAACTACATAAATCATGTCACTGCCTTCTTTAACTTGATTCCCTTTGTAAATGTCAAGTCACATGAAAGGCAAAGAGTATTATAAATTCACCAATTTTTTATGCAATATGCATCACCCTTGTATTGAAGTGCAGTAGTCGACACACCAACTAATGACTTCAATCACTGCGCAAACACCTCTCACTGTTCAGCACCAGTGGAAAATAATAAAACATTAATGGAAAACACAAGGTCCCATACAACCTCTATTTGTTGTCTGTGACAGTAATTATTTTATGGTGATTTCTCAAAAAATATAATTATCTGAACTGCTGGTCTGTTAGTTCAGAGTTACATATCACTTTTCTTACATTTGGTGTTATTCACAAAAGGTTACAGATACAAAAGGAGAAGATTCAAGTGGGGAAAATCAGACAACAGTGGAGATGTAGTGAAATGTGCTCTAACAAATTAATGCTGAGTCTCATCAAGCTGTCGTATTAATAATCATCTCTGCGAGGCTTAATTGAGAAATCACATTGTCTTAAATAAGCAAAGAAAAGCCAGCGGTGAAGGACACTGGAGCAATTTCCTCTTTATATGGCTATGTTCTCATCAGTTATTAAGCCGCATTGATCTGCAAGTGTACTGTATTAGCATTTGAAACATTTTGAGCAAATAATTTGAGTGGAAGAAGGAGTTTAAACCCACAAGCAGCGGCTTCACAACTAGAAGAGAGGAAGCTTCCGTTCCCTCCGCTTTGTCTGCACCAAACTGATGAATTGTAGATGATATGAGAGAATGTTCCGGCAGACAACGTTTAGTCTGATTGTCTCGGTCATGTGAAATAAATATTTCAGCTTGTTTCCAGTCTCTAAGGATCGTAGAGTGCGAACTTCTTAAGCCACCATGCACTCATGTGTGATAGTACATTTGGGTTTAGCCATGTGTACGATTCGTCTGCGCTTGCACACAGTCAATTTATCAAATGTTTTTGGCTTAACGGCTCAGTAATTGGACTTGTCTCCATCCATCTGTGATGCCTCGAGAGCAATACGAATGTGATCACAGTTTGTTTAAATCAGCTTGAACATAAATGGAAAATGTTGATGTGCAGTGCAAGATTTTCGCTTTGTTTGTATCCAGACATGCGGAACTAGAGCCGTGAGCAAAGTCTGTCCATTAACATGAATTTATTCTTTTTAGTCACCAGGGGATGCATTAGTAATCAAACCATATGCTTGAAAGGGACTCTAAAGGGTGCATACGACACTTTATATGACAAATATGGATCTTTACAACAAAACACTTTCAAAACAATTCCAAGAAAATTGATTCATTAGGATATGATCCATATTTGCTGTCAAGCAAACTGCTGACTTTCCAAAAGATTAGTAAAACACTGCCAAATTTGACATTTGTGGATATTTACATCTACTTCATCCACAATCCCTCTCCATACACCTGGGCAGCCCTCACGGCATCCTAAAGTATCGAAGCCTACCGCTATTTTACTTCAGGATGGGTTAATGATCCCAATTGAGCCAAAAAAGATGTTCTTGATTACAGAAAAGGTAAGTAGAAGTCTGTCAAACAAATGATATTAACGTTAGATAATAACGTGGCAGTGGATGATCAGGCAAATGATCATTCAGAGGCGAAGCCTTTATGTAATGCGATTAAGTAGTGTTTTAGTACAACTTTATCGTATTAAAGAGGCTGAAAACAGCTGGAACTAGATTTTAATGACTTTAGATTGACTGGCTATGTCATATCCAGCCCCGCCAGAGACTTTGTGCAAATCTAGGGGTAATAAAATCATGACTAGTGGCACGAGGTAACTTTGTGTTAGCGTTACTTATCTGAAATAAAGTCCTCATTGCACAGGGTTTTGTTGGAGTCCAGTGATCCCTCCTGATGGGAGCAATCCATTTCTGACAATGTTCAGGGTTTTTGGGGATATTGTAAAAGGTTACGGCATTACTTTGAGATTTACTGTTATCGCAGCCCATAACGCAGCAGATAGACGGCATATTGGAGTCGATCCTAATGATGGCGCCACTACCGCTGTGTGATGTCACATAAAAACCCATGAATATATGACTCCTAATTACAAATACCATCCAATTTCAATATAATAGGTCAAATAAAAGAAAAGGTGTATTGTATGCATCACTTGTATGTTCAAATATACATTTCTTTCTTAAATGGTCTTCTATGGAAGTGAAATGTACAATAACGGTCTAATCATTTTGACAGACTAAAATATTTAATATGAGAATATAGAAATCCTGAGAAACACTATCGTGAGCTGACTGGTCGGCAAACTAGAAGAAACCACGCCACCTCAGTAATGACCCATGCCTCTTTTATTTCTTTACTTTCTGAGAATCCATTAATTCTGTTCATCTTTTCTATCATAAGTCATAATCATCATAATCAAGTCTGAGATATTACAGCTGTTTCTTAAGATATGCAAATTTCACTCTAGGCTGCAATTTATGAAGAGAAATTTTTCTTACATGTGTAAATCCATATGGTTTATAAATATTATTATTTGTTGACAAATGCAATATTCACCTTTCTGCTATTTGTATACTATGAGTAGGAAGTCTGTGTTCTTAAAAATGAGGCCTCAGATCTTTATTTAATATTTAAGACGTCTCTGCTCCTCGTGTGCTGATGATTGCTTTAAAACATTCTTTCTTTATGTAATAATCTCAACAGCCCTACGATTTATTTTAAGGATAGTTAAAGCTAATTGTTCAGAGCTTTAGGGATTTGGATCCAGCTGAGGTGGAACAACACATGAACCGCAATCTATAACAAACTGGAGAAGTTGACGCTCAAGAACATGAGTGCAACCCCAAACATGCCTGTGAAGAATGCAAAACATCATTTCTTTCCATCACTGTTTTTCTTTGCAAACATCTGCTTAAAACTATCTTAAAATTTCCTTTGAAAATGTAGAAAGAAACAGAGTTTTTAAGCCTTAAAAAAAGTGTAAATTTCAGCTTGTGACCCACAATACGTTTGTTCTGTATTTTCAGGTAAACAGATGGCTCCCTAGAGCTGTTCAGACAGTGCTCAGTGAGCATGCACTACACTGACTTGCTTCCAGCTATATATCTTGTGAATGAGGCTATTATCATAACATGTTTTGCACCAGTAAATCTATAGTAGTTTGGCATTCCCAAGATGAATTTTTAAGAAGCACAAAAAGTTGCTATGTAGTGATTCTAGGGCTGACATGCAGCCACAGTGGAAGACCAGTCAATAAATGTACATCCTGCTCCCTCAGCTGCACAGTGCAGTGCTTTACAAACTAACTAATGTGATGGCTTGTGCAGAAAAGCCTAAACATAACCTATCCATCACAGGAATGTTTGCAGACACTGTAGGAGACCTGGCAACATGACACAAGGCCATCGTGTTTAAAGACAGATTATACGTGTATGTGTCTAACGTGGCAGCAGCATCTGAATTTAAAAGGGCAAATTTGATCTGTTTGACAAATATATTTTCACTCACACACTTTTAACTAATATACACACGACTGAGGTAATGGGCCGAGAGTCCGATATGAAACAGAGGCTACATGTGCAACAATCGCTTTATTAAAAACACCCATACAGCTGAATATTTCTGCTTTTATCTTAACAGTCAGTCATGTGACAGCAGCCAAAAGTCTAAACTTATTTCACTCAGAATAACGCATTAGAAAAATAGAAGAAATCCAGTAAAACTGCTTTGAATTTGGGTAAAGCAGGAACTTGGACACATAAATGAACTTTCGGTTCCTGAAAGTGCGTGTAAGGACTAAAAGAGAAAGACTGCAGAGAGAAGTTGAATGATTTACCCTTGCTGAGTGGCTAGATTCTCCTTTAAAGATAGTGTCGGGCCGGTTTCTTGCAGAAACGCTGTATGCTATTGTTTAGGGCAACACTGCTAAGGGGGTTGGGAGTACATGATCACAAGAGTCCCAACTGGGTTTCAGTGAAATTCATTTAACACATCAACATACGGCATCAAGCCCTTTCCTCATTAGAGCTAGTTCAAATAATATTATTTTTATTTCCAAATAAATTAGGAGATTTGTTGATAGTTCATTTGTCCATCCAATGTTTTTAAGGCCACAAACAAAATCGTATTTAGGGCCACCAAAATCCTAGGACTGGCCCTGGTGAGAAGCTTTTCCATTCAGAGTCAGAGTCACTGTTCCTCCACGTCGAGAGGAATCAGTTGAGCAGGTTTGGACAGGCGGTGAAGATACCCCCTGGACACACCTGTGGGGAGATCATTTGGGCCTGTCCAACCAGGCGGTGGCCTCGGGGCACCCTGGAGGGATTACAACTCTTAGCTGGCTTTAGAATGCCTCGTTATTTTCCTGAGCTGGAGAAAGTTCTTTAGGGAGAGGCATGTTTGGGCATCTTTGATCCATCTGCTGCCATGTTCTGAATAAGTGAACATTAATGGGTGGATGGCTTGAATTTCTGTTTACAGACACTGTTACACTGGTTTGTTCATCATCTATAACTGCTTATTCCTGTGAAGAGTTAAGGAGATCTACTGGAGTCTATCCCAGCTTTTTCTCTACGGGAAAGACAGGGGTGCACCCTGGACAGGTGGCCAGGCAGCCACAAACACTGGTACACACACTTACTTCTACGTAAAATTAAGAATCACCAATGAACTTGTTTTTTACAGTACGAGGAAGCAGGAGTACCTGAAAACCCACACAAGCACAGGGAGAACATGCAAACTCCACAAACACACACAAAAAAGGTCCTCCTACTGGGATTCAAACCAGGAACTTTGAGTTACATTACAGAGAATCTGGATAAATAAAATGTCCATCCGTTTAGCATTTTCCTCTTCAAGCAGATCTACATAGTTGATAATAATAGTAATTAACAGTGGGTGTCAATAATTTCTTTCAGATAGGCCAGCAAGTTACAGCAGGAGAAGAATGGGTTATTATTATAATTAATTTATTTGCTGCGTTTCTTTTCTTTTATTTGAGTAACAGACTTGTATTTGACTTCTCATTTTACTTGGGGAAACACTTTATGCAGAATTATTCAGCGAGATACCCAGAGGTGCACTCTAAGAAACTCTATTAATATTCTTT
Organism: Xenentodon cancila; assembly: GCA_014839995.1. Taxonomy (NCBI): domain Eukaryota; kingdom Metazoa; phylum Chordata; class Actinopteri; order Beloniformes; family Belonidae; genus Xenentodon; species Xenentodon cancila. The sequence continues at coordinate 5,759,584 of CM026213.1, read as the reverse complement.
GAGTTTGTCCAGCATCTAGCTTGAGTTTGAAGGTGTTTTATGTTTGGTAAATCTTAAATCTTTCAACCCAAAGCTCCCTGAAGGGGAGTGCACCCTGGCTGTTTACAGTTTGGTGTTTATGCTCAACAGCCCTGGCATGGACTGAACTAAAGGTTTTGCTTGATATTCAGCAGCTATTTATTCAGCTCATTAATGTTTAATCTGAAGCCTATTGGGCTCACATTGATGTAGTTTTAGGTATAATTCACTGAATCCATTTTTGTTTTTGTGATTTGCACATTTTATCCATTGCTGCTGCAAAAACACATCCTCACAGTTCACGGCGGTCTTCCCCCAAAACTTCCCACCACTTTTTACAAGAAGCTGATGAAAAATGTTGCCTTTTGCATAAGTCTGCCTTTGGTTTGTGATGGTATTTGTCCCATTGGGATTATACTTGTTTGTGGAGCAAGCAGTGCTGCAGGTGTTCAAGACAAATGTTGCACAAAGACATAAAATGTCTCCATTCAGATTATATCCAGATCTGTGGACACAGCCGTGCAGAAACCTTGAGAAAAAAACACAGTCATTAATAACACATCGTGTGCTATTTTCCTTTATGCAGTTATTTTTTGGTTCTTTTTTTCTATTTCTGTCTCCTGTAAAAGTCTAGGTATTTTAGAGTTTAAGACCCCAAATAAAGGACAACCTAACTTTTTCAGATTTATTCAAAGAATTTAAATTGCCCATCTTATATTCGGGTCAATACTGTACTTTAAATGTCTTTGCTAGATACAAATAACAATCCTGATATGAGAAGATTTAGAAGTAACTTGACCTTTCTGGAGTTTTAAGTCTTGCACGTCTTATCTCAGCAGTCCTGATGATAAGCGACAACATCCCCCAAAGGGCGGATTGTCATTGTCTGGGTTAAGTTTCTGGTACTATTTGGTACAGTAAGACTGTAGATAAACTTCATATTTCTCACTTCAAACCTGAATGCCTGGTTATTTAAATATCTTCTACCACAGAAAAGAGGTGCAATACGTTAGCCATATGTTGTTACAGATGATGAGATAAACACTCTGAGTATGTGTTGCCTGTTTGTATTCAAAGTATGCAAACATTTAGCCCATTAATATGTGTACATTGCATATAAACCAACTCATCTGTGTTGTAAGAAGAATTAGATGAGTGTTGAGTGGATCTCAAATGCAAAAAAGCCTATTGAGCATACATTAAACTGCCAATGGCCCACATGTTTGCAAATTATTTCAGTGAGATGGAATAATATCTCTGCTAGAGGAGATAGAGAAGGTCATCAGCCAACTGAACGACAATGCTCATTACTATTCATTGACGCGGACATGTAAATAGAAAAAAGTAGTGCATGTCAGGCCTCAACTGCTGCAAAGTTTCCAAAAGCTAATGAAGAACCAAGCTTAGGAGCAGAATATACAATCCAGTACTGGAGTGATGTTTATTAGGTACTCTGTTCCTGCGGCGCAGTAAACTTAACCTCTGACTTTTCTCTGTTTGCATCAAACTTCCCAATGAAAGCTGTGTGTAGCATGAATGGCAACAATTACACCTCTACACCCTGCAGCCAAGCTCAGATATATCAAACTTTGTTTGCAAACTGCAACTTTGGTCTAGAGCATTCATGTCTGTTTTAACACAATGCCAAGAAGGAAAGACATCAGCAGTTGATGCTGCCCATCAATCTGGAAAGGCTTATAGAACCATTTCCTATTATTTTTAATTTCCATCATTCTATAGAAACTAAGGCTATGAAAGCACTGAAAACATTTTCTGAACTTCCCAAGGCTGGAAATGTTATATTAGAGAATAAAACTATAATTAAAAATTATTTTCCTTTTGCTGTTTGTTCCAATGTACACTCTCAGGCTGATCCTTTCATATTATAGTAACATGCTTCTCTGGTAATTAAATGTAATTTTCTGTCGAAGTGGTTCACCAGCGTTGTGTGTAACAGGGACACGATGCTGTCGACCTCAACTGTGGATGTCATTAGAAGGTGGAAGGAATACTTTGAGGATCTTTTGGTCCCACCAACATGACTTTCTAAGAGGAGACTATGTCTGGAGACTCTGGGATGTGTTTGCCCATTACTGGAGGTGAAGTCGTTAAAGAGCTTCACAGCTGCAGGGCTCAGGGGGTGAATGAGATCTCCCTAAATTCCTCAAGGCTCTGGCTTTAGCCATGGGCTTTCTTGGTTGACATACCTCTGCAATAAAGTGTGCGGACATCAGTGGCAGTGCCTCTAGATCAGCAAACTGCGGTGGTAGTTTGGGTGGGACATAGGGGTGTGTTGTAATTACAGGGAAATTACACTTCTCAGCCTCCCTGGTAAAGTCCATGTAAGGGTGCAGGAGTCTGATCAGTTGTCAAATTTCAGATCTACGCAAGTGCCACCCTGGTCATGGAACACTGGACCAACTAGTTACCTTGCTAGGATCCTAGAGAGATTATGGGAGTTTCCCCACCCAGCTCACATGTACCCTGTGGGTGTGGAGAAGGCATTCAACTTGTCCCTCTGGGTACTTTGTGAGGGGTTATTAGGGAGTATGGAGTGCTATACATATGGACCAAGAGTTTGGTCTGCATTGCTGTTAGTATGTCTTGTTCATGAGGGATGAAAAAATGGAAAGGGAGATTGATAGGGCGTCATTACTGCAGGGTGGCGTCTGTAGCAATGTGGACTCTGTACTAGTATGTTGGGGTGAAGAGCCAAAAGGCAAGGCTTTCTGTTTACCAGTCATTATGTGTTCCTACTCTTACCTATGAGACCAATAAAATAAGATTGCAAATACAAGTGTCTGAAATGTGTTTCCTTTGTGAGCTGGCTCAGCACTCACTCAGAGGTAGGGTGAGAAGTTCAGTCAAGCAGGAGGACCTTGGAGTAGAGTCACTGCTCCTCCACATTGAGAGGAGCTAGCTGAGGGGATGAGGCATCTGATGATGAAGTATGACCCCTAGATGCCTCCCTCAGGAAGTGTCCAACTGGGAGGACGCCCCAAGGCAGACCCAGCCCCCACTTAAAAGATTATATATTTTGGCTGGCCTGAGAATACCTCAGTCTTCTAGAGGAGATGACCCGAGAAAGGGTCTTAGGCACCTTGCACTGTGACCCGATCTTGGATAAGTGGAAGATAATTAATAAATTGATCATTTGAAAAGCATGCACAATACACGTGACTCAGTAGATAAAAGGCAGTTGCTTTCCTCAGCTATTTTTCCAGTGGTAAACGTGTTCCTTTGTAAATGAGGAATGATTTCTCCAGGCTGATTTTCAGTGCACCTGTGCTTTCCATTTTGTTTGCAAATTTTTGTTTTCATGTGTCATCTCACAAAAGCCTGCTGTTCTTCTCTGCAGCAGGAAACTCCGCCTGAATGGTCAGAATGTTGGTGGGCCCAGGGGAGTCTGCTGACAGAGAAGCCTTCTCTTTCACACTTTGAAAAGTTACCAGATCCAGGTTTTGTCCACTCATGAATCATTTAAGACTCTCTCCACCCTGTTGTGTGTGAATGTGCATGAATCTTTGCCATCTTAACACTAGAACTGTATCTGACCTTGTGGCTTAGAAAACATCCTCAGCATGCCTAAGGCATCAAGAGCCCAGGTGTACATGGCAATGAAGAGCTGTCTGTAAATGGCATTGTGCATTGTAAGTTGATGAAACAGAGAGCTTGTTTTTGTGCAGCTTTTTCTCAAATCGATCATGTTCCAGGGATGATTCGCCTATATTTAGTTGCCAAAATTAACAAAGAAGACTTATAAATGCTGGAACGGGACTTTTTGATTTGAACAGTGAGTTCAAGCGCGCAAGACATTTTTATACATGTTTCTGCATTTTAAGAGGGACTGAAAATGTTTTAGAATCCCAGCAGAAATCAGCTTTACATCTGCTTGATTATTCATTTGGATCCTTAATCCAAGGCGCTCTTCAAATATAACTGTTACTATTTATATGTTCATTTCTTGGCACATTACCACCATCAGCTGTCAGTTAATGGAACAGCAGGACCATGGCAGTGTCACAGTGTGCTGCATCCATGTGAGTTTCACAAACTCTTTGAAGGTACATTAGTGCATAACATGCGTGACATGATTTTCACCAGCCTTTAAGTCTTTAAGAATATACATTTGTTCTCAAAGGTTCACAACAAACATCGAAAATCATATTGTGGTGGGATTGGGAGTTTAATGTTGTTGTAGATATCGTCAGATATTTTCACAATTCAAGTCAATACTTCCAGTTCTTTGGGAAGCATATGCCTTTGTCCTAGACCTTAAAAACAAGACCAAGAACTAAGATTCAACTCAATAAAAAGTCACACATGTTTTCAGTGGGTCTTGGACCAAATTTGTCTTTTGATCCTACTGGGGGGACCAAAGTCTATTATTAGTCTGTTATGAGAATTTCATGACTGTGTAGGTTTTATGTGACTTGAAACATGTGATGGGTTGGGGGTTAGCTTATTGTGAAGCCTCTGGAGTAACAGTGCCTCCAAGTCTGAGACCATGGTTCATTGATGGATGACAGCAGATTACATTCTCCTGGCTGGCGGTGCATTGCTGTCACACCATCATTTCATTTACAGTGTTGAGACATTTTCTGCACAAATATGAACTAAAACCTCCTCTGATTTTCGCAAAAGTTGTAAAAGTACATAAAGGATGCATTGATCGATTGCCACAGATCTGTGAGTGGTGAACCTTTTGCTTTTAGTATTTGGTCTGAGTACATGTTTCCAACAATAACTGCAAATGCACATCCTCAGTAACTGCTGATGTGTCCTACTCATTAGCATGAAGGTATTTTAGCCAGTTGCAGAACAGCTTCAGTTCTGTGATGTTGGTGGGTTTCTCCACATGAACTGCTCACATCACACCCTTCAATTTCAATTCAATTTTATTTATATAGTGTCTATTACAACACAAGATTGTCTCTAGGCACTTTCCAGAGACCCAAAACATGACCTCCGTGCAATTATTACATAAATAACGGCTGGTAAAAACTCCCCTAGTGGGAGAAAAACCTTAAACCAAACAGTAGCAAAAAAAAAACCCTCCCTTTTAAGAGGGAAGAAACCTTGAGCAGGACCTGGCTCATAAGGGGGGACCCTCCTGCCGAAGGCCAGCTGGGTAGAGCAGGAAAAAAGAGATCAGAAAGAGAGAATGAAGAACAGAGAGGAGAGACACAAACACACCTTCAAAGGTACAAGAGACAAGAAAAGTACAATTATCCGTCAAGAGCAACTAAGAGTTCTATGTATATGTGACTGATACATGGTTAGTTGGTGAACTACAGAGACGACTATATAAACAGGTGTAGACAGCAGACACTGAGGTGGTCAGAGGGTGGGACTGCAGATCAGGATGTCAGCAGTTATCCAACAGAGACATCCTAAAAGACAGGTGGAGGTAAACACTGGGATGGTCAGAGGGTGGGACTGCAGGTCAGGATGTCAGCAGGTATCTAACAGAGACATCTACACAGACAGGTGGAGGTAAACACTGGGATGGTCAGAGGGTGGGACTGCAGGTCAGGATGCAGCTCCTGAGGATCTGGGCTGCAAACATGTACAGAAGAGAAAAAGAGGGGACAGACCAGCACAACAAGCTACAAGAACAATGGACCAAAATTATGCTTGTGAGATACTTCTTATTAATAACTGAGGATTGAGCTAAAGAAGGGAAAGAGAAACAGAGGAGAAAAAAAGGGGTGAGGGACACGACTCAGTGGATTATACTAGTCTACCCCTGCAGCGTAGGTCTATAGCAGCATATATACGCCGACGCTATGTTTAAGATTTATGTTTAAGCTGCTTAAGTCTTGTCCTATGACTACTGGGCCTAACACACTAAGGCTTACACTAACTATATGCTTTTCTAAACAGAAATATTTAGTAAAGATATTAGGAACACAGGGCACTATCAGGTCTTGCAAATATCGCTGCACTAGAATATTTTGGACTTTATACGCGAGTAATAAAATGTTGAATTGGATTTTGAGTTTTACAGGGAGCCAATGGAGGGAGGCATTTTGGATCAGCTGGAGGATATTCAGAGAATTACTTGGACATCCAGCTAATAATACATTACAGTAATCTAGTCTAGAAGATACGTGAATTAGTTTTTCAGCATCACTCTGGGAGAGGATGCTCCTAATCTTTGCGATACTTTGCAATTACGAAGGTGGAAAAATGCAGTCTTACAAATCTGATTAATATGCTGTTTAAATGACAAATCCTGATAGAAAATAACACAGAGGTTTCTCACAGTTGTACTGGAGGCCATCACAACAGCATTTAATCCCTTCCTAAAGTGTTAGGGACCACAAAAAATAACCTCTGTTTTATAGGAATTTAGAAGCAAAAAAGTATTGGACATCCAGACCTTGATGTCCTTAAGACACCCAGAAGTTTGGCTAGTGGTTCTGTTTCATCTGGATTCATAGACAAATAGAGCTGCGTGTCATCAACATAGCAATGAAAACGATTGTTGTGGTTCCGAATAATATTTCCCAAGAGCTGTTCAGTGTAAACTGAGCAAGATTTGGCCCCTGCACTGAACCCTGCATGACACCATAGCAGACCCTTGTCTGTACTGAAGAAACCTCATCAACATGAACAAACTGGAATCTATCAGACAGATATGATTTAAACCAATCTAGAGCTGTCCCTTTAATCCCAACAACATACTCTAGCCTCTGCAGTAAAATGGTGTGATCTATGGTATCAAAAGCAGCGCTGAGGTCCAGCAGAACCAGTATGGACACTAATCCATTATCCAAGGCCATAAGAAGGTCATTCGAGTCTCAGACCATAGCTGTTTCTGTGCTATGATACATCCTGAACCCTCACTGAAAAACATCAAATAGATTATTTCTATATAAATGGTCACATAGCTGGCTTGCAACTACCTTTTCCAAAATTTTAGATGAAAAAGGGTTTTTTTAAGTTAAGGTTTAATTACTGCAATTTTAAAAAGCTGTGACACATATCCTACGTTCAGGGATAAGTTGAGCTGGTCTGGTATTTTTGTACCAATAATACCCCTTTTTGAGTAGTCAAGTTGGGATGGGGTCTAACAGACATGTGGATGAATTAGCTCTATTGACGACTGAGGTCAGCTCAGGGAGGTCTACAGGAACAAAACAGTCTAGAGTCAGGTCAGAGCCTAAGGGAGTCTCTGAAGCTGAGGAAATGCCCACAGCTGCTGCCGAGTGGGCCTGGTTGATTTCCTATCTCATTCTGACAATTTTATAGCTAAAGAAGCTCATAAAGTCTTCATTACTGAGAGCTGCAGGAATGCACAGCTCAACAGAGTTGTGACTCTTTGTCAGCCTGGCTACAGTGCTGAACAGAAAACATGGGTTATTTTTATCATCCTCTATCAATGATAATTAATAAGCTGTTCTAGCTTTGCAAAGGGCTTTTTTATATACTATTAGACTATCTTTCCATGCATGATAGGAATCTACAAACCTACAAGAGTACCACTTTCTTTCCATTTTATGCATTTTTTGTTAAGCTCCTACGGTTAGAGACCTTCTTTCTCAAAGGAGCAACTGCATCTAAAGCTGAGTGCGACAAATCTGCAGTGTTACTGACAAGGAAATCAACATCTGCTGCTGCTTCACTATGTTCCACTGTAGGAAGATGAAAAGCAATGAAAAGCAATTTAGCAATTGCTTTGCTGGATAAACATCTGCTAAAGTAATAACTCCTATTTTGCGCGTTAACATTGACAATGTTAAATTCAATCGTTATCAAATAGTGGTCGGATATGAGGGAGTTTACAGGCAGCACTGACACATTATCAGGTTCTACACCGTAGACGAGGACGAGATCAAGAGTATGATTAAGGCAATGCATCGGTTTGTTTACTTTGTGAAATGCCCATCGATTCTAGAAGAGAATTAAAAGCTAACTAAAGACTATTTCTGTCAACATCTATATGAAGGTTAAAGTCACCCACTATGATGACTTTATCTGTACTTATCAATAAACCAGATAGGAAATCTGAAAACTGAAACGGAAGCACTAGATGAGCTCAAGCAGGAGATTGATAAACTACCACTAACAAAACTGGCTTCTCTGATTTCCAGCTCTGGAGTTTTAAACTAAGCGTGAGGTTTTCGAACATATTATAATTGCATTTAGGTTTAGATTTTATTTGAAGACTGGAGTTATTGATCGCCGCTACTCCTCTGCCTCGGCCCGTGCTTCAGGGAATATGATAATTAAAGTAACCGGGCAGCGTAGATTAATTTGAACTAACATACTCTTCCTCTTGTAGCCATGTTTCTGTTAAGCAGAAAAGGTCACTCCCGGTCTCGGTAATTAGATCGTTTACTAATAGAGACTTGGAGCTTAAAGATTGTATATTTAGAAATCCGCATCTAACTTTTTGGTCTTTAATTGGCACTAAATGCGTTTTCGTTTTTATTTTTACAAGGTTATTTTGATTAACACCTCTATCACAACGCAGTTGGTGAACTTTTGGAGGGCAGGGAGTCGACACCGAATCTATTTTTCTTGGCACCTTGTTAGAGTTCGCCAATTACCTAACTTATTTCAATATTCTTTTTGGCAGGCGGTAGTCCTTGAGAAGCAGCTCTGCATCCTGGACCTGGACCCTGGATTGTCAGGAGGAGGGTCTAATAATATCAGCCAGATTTCTAGAAATAAGAGCTGCACCATCCCGGGTTGGGTGAATGCAGTTTCTCATAATCAGACCAGGCTTTCCCCAAAACGTCTTTCAATTGTCAATAAAGGCCATGTCGTTTTCTGATGAACCTACCACAAAATATCTGCTGGTTTAAGATCAGAAAATGGATTTAGCTGTTTTAAACTAATCATTTTATTTTTATTTAAGTATTCTGTAGCAGAGGCGGGATCCAGTGAGAACAACGTTCAGATCTTTTTCTCTAGAATTCACTGCTATAATTCAGAGAACTTCGTTGAACTTAATTTGATTAATAACTAATAATTATATAACGCTTCCTTCCCCAGATGCAGGAAATGAGTTTAAACCACGATGCAACCTCCACCTTGGTTCACAGTTTTAAATGTTTGTCACATTACAGTGAAGGGTTTTTGTTTGAACCAAAAATCTTGTAAGTTATCCATCCAAAAGCCTTGAAGAGATTGTAGAGCAGAGACTCTTGACACAGGAAGCTATGATTCCTGAATTTCCACTATTTATAAGCATAGACTGGTGTCTTAATTGATGGCTTTATATACCAATTGTAGCCTAAGCATCAAGAACTGCAGAATCCGTCTATGTTCAGGTAGTGATAAACACATGCAACCGTACTGTGAGACCTAATTCTGATGTGATTAGAGTAGATAATTATAGGATATTCCATCCATTTCAGGAAACCTTTCGTACCACAGTTCAAAAACATGTCCATCCTGCCCCCCATGATCACGAACAAGGTGAAACTAGTATAGAAAATAGATGGATGGATGAATGGATAGTGTACTGGGTTTGAAATACTCTGAACATCAGATAAGTGGATTATACTGTATTAGTAATTTAATTTTTTTAAAAAGATCAGAACTGACAATCATCATTTTTCATAATGACTTCATAAATTGTTCCTCACCTCTTTCAGTCTCCTCTTTTCATTCTCTCGCCAGACTCCCTCTTTTATTTCTCTCTTCTCAGCCTCATTGATCGGTTATGGTCTCCACGCTGCAGGGCAATTGTCTTTCTCTCATTCTTTCTGTCTTTTTTCCCTTCTGTATTTCTTTCTCTTTCTTTCTTTAACAAGCATTGCATGAGGATTAATGTTTGCTAGAAGAAGCAAACTACTGTCCAGGGAGTTACCTGTCAGGACCCTGCAGTACACTGGCCTCACCATGGGGAGATGAATGTTACACAACAGCAGGAGACGTCACCTCAGAAGAATGTGGGAAATGGGGGTGGCTGATCAGAGGGTGGAGGGGGAAAGGGGCTAGAGTGAGCCGGCTGAGTCACAAAGAGGTAAAATGGGTCAGTGGATACAAACCTGAAAAAAATCTGTTACACAGTGTGCTGTACTCTGCAGAATTATTCTGTCTAATGTGCAAAAATGTATAAAGAAAACGCGTCATATTTTAATCCCTCTTTTCTGAATGCTGCATCTGCATTACTTTGTTTAAAGTGAAGCTCATTTATGAAGCCTCTGAATTACGACCCACATCTCTTATATTTCTTTAATCATTCAAACAGAAACAATATGTTTGCCCACAGCTGCACTGGCCAATTTAAGAATCTGCCAACGTCAAAATAAATCATCTTCCAGTATAGAGAGACTGCCTGCCATTTTACAGAAAAAATAAAGCCCACACTAATTCAGATTGCCATGTTCTATCATCCACATTTCTGCATGTTTCTGAGACGTCATTGTCCCGCCAACGAGCTGACGGATGCTTCGATGTGTTTTTGTTATATTTGTTTAGTAAAGCATCACTAAGAAAAAAATGTGCAACTTTGTTTGCCCAGAAGTCATCTGTTTCTGCAGATGTTTTGCTTGAGCTGATTATTGAAGTTTAGGTTTCCTGTAGGATGAAGAACATGTTTCCGGAGGTGGAAAGAAGTCCGAATAAGTTTCCACTAAGTTTGCAAAAGAATTCCAAACTTTGGACCAGGCTTTGCTGACCTGCATGATAGGACCTGCTCCGGTATTTGCCATGACAGCTACTGACTATTTCAACCTTATCTGTATGGCAGCTATGCATCCGCAGTCTGGCACATCTCCTTTTTAAGCTCCACATTTCTTGTGAGACTTGTGTATGGTTGCCTCATGCCAGTGCAACTGAAAAATTACTCTGCCAAATAAAATAAAAATAAAAATATCTGAATCCCCTTTCACAGGTTTCTTTGCATTTCTAAGCTTTTTTTTGTATTTCTTTATAGCTGAGATTAAATCATAAGAACTACACTATTGCCAAGGGTAATAACTCTGTTTTTGCACTATATAATTGTTTGCTGTTGAATATTAGTCAAATGAAGTCAAAACACCAGAGGAACCCCATCTAACAGACTTCTGAGCGTACCTGAATCCTCTTTTGGAAGCTGGTAATTAGCTCCTTAAACTTGCACACTTTAAATCCGGTCTGTCAGGAGAGCAGGTCATGGTGGGTTATCTATACTTGGAGCTCATTACAAACAACTCCTGTATTTAACTCAAATATAAGAACATTTATCAGCATCAGTCCTGAGAGCCATGCTGGGTCCTGAGTTTCAGTTCACCGCAGCAGACTCGTTCTCAGCCTTCAGACCAGCGCGTTCAGATCCTCTCCAGTCCTCGGGTCATGCTGCTGCTGGTTCTGTGTCCAAGTCCATCCCATTCTGAGGTGGCTGCACGTGTGGAAGTGACCAGATATGGTCAAAGTCTGCTTTAGTAGTGCATTATTTTTCATGTTAGTTCTGTTGGTGTGCTTACTCAGAAACTGACGGTAATGTCAGTAACACACACAAGTGCATGCATTAGAAGTAGAAGCTTCTACTCAGTGGCCACCTGGAAGTCAGGAATGCTGTGGCGACAGTGTAGATGCATTTTGAGGAGGAGATGAGATCAAATTATCACATACTGTCACCTTACAAAGCTATGTGATGGTTAGGTCTGAAACTAATGTTGGTAGTGAACTAATCTGTCAATTATTTTCACGACTCATAAGCTAGTCAACAATTACCTTTGTCACACTTTTCCACGTTTCTCACCTTGTTGTGAACTGACAGCTGTTTATCCCAGATCACACGTGAAACTCACCTCTGGTGGACAGACCGTGGAGGATACAGGCAGAAGATGGTTGATGTAGACGTGCACTGCAGGCTCCCGGTGGCATCACTCGCGTCACACAGCAAGACATCCGCGGTTCCCTCCCTCCCTCTGTTTCACACGACAGTATTTATGTCTTCTTTACTGTCCTCTCCACATCCTGAGAACGAGGATTCCCCTCTGAGCAGTGAAGAAATACCTGTTTGAGTGTGGCCTTGATGAATTTTTAATGCAATGCATCATAATTTTCACAGTCAATTACACTGACTTCTCATTGCAGGCCTAGGGATGATGCAATAGCAAATATTTTCCTGTTCACAAATCCACAAACAAACTCTCTTTTTACTCTGGCTGGTTTGACCTCAACCTTTACTAAACATTATGACTTAATTTTGGCATCATTAAGTAACCTTTGAATACAACAGTGTCAAAGGGTCTGACGAAAACTAAAACACGTGTTGAACCTCTGCTGTCTCATGTTGGTAATGCACAAGGACGGTTTTAATTTATTCATATTTTCTAATACACTCCTAAGTACATAAAGGAATCGTGTTTCAGTAGGGATTTAATCCATGCAGTGATTTTTCTCTGTCATATAACCAAAAACCTCTGGGTTTATCTTTGAAAATGAGACTCTAGCAGCAGATTAATAATAGAAATTCATTTTGATTTCCACTAAAAGAAGGATTCCATTTTTTTTTCTTACAGATGCTGAATTAATTTGGGACGGTTCTGTCAGTGGTGTTCTGAAGAAGTACAAAGAAGAAAGAAGAAGAAGAAAGTACAAATGAGACATCAGCAAAGTGAATCTGACACTCGCTGCCACAACCTTTCCGTACATCCTGTGACATCCTGTAGGTGTTTATAATCCTGTAATACACGAGTCTGTGCAGCCGCCAAGAGTAATTCTCTTCAAAAATGCAAACAATGTCACTTTTACAGTGTTTCAACACATCCACCAATACAGGCACATAACTACTGAAAACCTACTGCCAGTTTCTTAAAGATACAGTGAGTTAGGGGTGTGCTATAGCTTATAGTTTCTGACACTGCCATTTAAACAATGTTGACTTTATACCTTTTCATTACATCAAAAGTTTGTTATCTTATTACATTAGGTAAATGGACAGCTAAAACCTAACCAAACTGTGGAGCACTAATTACACTCACTTTAACTTGTAAGTCATGTAATCAAAAGTCTCCTGCTGTAAAACAATGTAGTGGGCAACCACCACATCAGTCAGGAGACGCCACAGTAAAGTCCAGCACGTCTAAGCTGAACCCATCTATACATCTATATCTTAACCGACATCTTCGTTGAGGTCTCTGAACCTCTCTCACAAACTTGGGCTTCTCCAACATCACATCAAGAAAGTCACGATCCATGTCCCAACAGCCAGTTTTAGCCCTGGAGGATTGGACCGCAAAAGCAAGTCCACATCTAGACTGGGAATCAGTCGTTGCCTTAATGGGGGGTTCTTGGGGTCTGCTCAGATCTACATTTATACCCTCAGACATGGTTATGAGCTGTGGGTAGTGACTGAAAGAATGAGGTAATGAACACATGTTGACCTTTCTTTGAAGGGTGGCTGGGATAATTCATGGATAGAGTGAGGAACTTAGTCATCCAGGAGAGGCTTAAAGTAGAGCCTCTGCTCGCAGGAACAGCTTGAGGATAGGAACTGTATTCCCAAGGTTAACCCCAAGGGTTAGCCTTTAGAGATAGGATAAGGAGCATGATAATGCAGGTGGGGCTCAGAGTAGAGTCACCGCTCCATCACAATACGAGGTGAGGTGGTTTAGGCGTCACATCAGGATGCTTGAGGATGCATTTTATTTAATGGCGTTTCAAACATGTACCATTGTAAATTGGCTTTCTGGCAGATCCGAGACTTTGTCGGCAGATATATTTCCCACGTAGCATGGGAATGCCTTGGGCGCCCCACAGTAGAGCTAGAGACTGGGAATAGGAGGAAATCTTTGCTCAGACTGACATACATATATATATATATATATATATATATATATATATATATATATATATATATATATATATAAATATATATATATATATATATATACATATAGACCTTGATAGACCTTGATTCAATTTGTTGTTTATGTATTTCTAAATAAGCCGTTATCATCAATATTACCTAAAATATTTGCTTTTAGTTTTATGTGTGTACAGTTTGTAAAGTTGGGATTCCCCTCATTCAAAACCTGTCACGACAGACTAAAGAAGTGGTCTGTGTGGCGTCCTCTTCTTGTTCAGCACTTTGCACCTTCCTGATGCGATTGCAGCGGAAAGAATGAGTTTAGTATTGATCCTGTGAGAATTAATCCCTCCACTCAGCCTGAAGGAGCACACATCAGAGCAGTCAGTTAACCAGTCAAAGCAAAGTCAGTCATTCAGTCAGCTTGCCATGCAGTCTTTTTGTTGCGTGTCATAATTTCATGGATAGATGGATAGAAATATGGATGGTTTTGGAAGGTTTAAATTTGTATTAGGTTAACCATCTGCTGTATATCCCCGAGGTTTATATCAAGGTGTTCTGTTGCAAATTGTCTTGAGGGCAGTTGCAATCAGGGGAAAGTCTCTTTCATCAGAAACTCTATCTGAGTCTGACCTGAACCTGTGAAGTGATGTATTCAGTATTGATCCAGTATCGGTTCCTGTCCATCCCATATGGGTGTTGGACCCAATCTCTAAAGCAGACATCATGTGAGGAAGATCTTGTTGGGAGTTTTGTTTGACAGTTCACTCAACTCTGTTGGAAAATACATTTTTAAAAGAATGTTTCCAAGGGAACTAAGAGAGTTCACCTCTGTGCTGCGGTTTTCACCTGTGCTCTGAAACCTTTCATCCAAGTTGAGGCTTACATTTTGATATAACATTAACTTTACATGGCCGTCTTTCAGATGGTGTTGGTAGTTATGGCCACAAGAGGAAAAAGGTCTGTGAAGCGAATGCTGTGGTCAAACTCTTTTTTTTTCCTGAGCTTTGAACTAGTTGGACTTTGTTGCATTTATTTAAAAATAAAACTGAAGAAAAGAAAGTGTAGTGTACCCAAAATAAAAAAAATATTATAAAGGTATTTCAAATGCATAAAAGGCTCCACATTTGTTTTTGTTTTTGTTTTTTTCATTGTGTAGATTTATGACCACATTTAAGAAGTTGTTCACCTGTTGGTTCTAACATTAAATAACACATTTAACCAAACAGCCCAGCTGATTCTGCTGATTAAAAAATAGCTTTTACTTCTGTTAATTTGTATAGCAGAACAAACATAATCTCAGGGCAATTTAGAGACGAGCAAATAAGTTGAGTGCAAGTTAAAATAAATCCAATTGTATACAGATTAAATCCAATTTGTTTTAATCTGTTTATAAAACAAATCAATGCAAGTCACTATAATTGCCTTCATATTTTGCAGAGTCTTAAAAGCAGCCTGTCTAAGGGAAACCAGCAGATAACATTCAACGTCCTTCGCCTCCATTTTACTCTCATTCTACATCCTTGATCTTATAACTTTAACTTGGATTAGGAGTCTTATTCCCGGCATTACTTCGGCTTTGGAAAGGTCAACCAGCTCCTTCCATATTTAAGCAACTTTCCCATTGGCATGTTTACTCATGATTAAAGATTTTGCAAAAGGGCCTGAATTACCAGCATAAATCTTTTAAGATCTTTTCAAGCCCAGTTTGTTGCTAAACATTAAGAAGATACAAAGAGGACTTGGACAGAGATGATGCAACAGGCGGCTTTTAGAGCGGCGCCATTTAGAGCCCAAGATGTTATTGTGATCATAAAAATGAGAAACCTACTGTATCTGGAAATTATTCCAAAAAGTATATGCTAATTTTTTCTTAAGATGACCACTCATTGTGTGTGTTTACTACTAATATCCAGTACAACACAAACACTGCTACTTTGAAATATGCACTAGTTCAAGTCAAAGCGACAGAAAGTCCTGATCAGTTCGATTAGCTCATGAGACTTTGATTATAATTAGGACTTAGACTAATAGGGTTGTGTATTTTTTTTTTAGTGTAAAAATCCTGTGATCAGTTCTTAGCAGAGCAGCACATCAGTGCGACTTTGATCACTGAACCATGTTTAAAGTCATCATCGTTTTGTCACCATTTTCCATGTTTAAAAGCACACCTTTTATTCTTCAGGTACTGCATTGCTCGCGGTCAGCCAGATAGAGGGGATGATTGGTTGTTACTCTCAGATGCAGGGAGCTTTGATCTGTGGCTTTGCAATCATGTGGTGGAAAACATATATAGGTACAGAACTCTGCTGGGATCAAACGCTGAGCTGAGCTGAGCGAAGGTAGAGCCTCCTGTGGGTCATCTCTATCTCTGACTGATCTTTATGGCTGATGCGATCAGTTTACAGATTCTATAAATGCCACTGTTTGGGAAATTTCCTTTACATATTGGTAAGGCCCATAAAGCAACAGTCAGGACATGTGACTACTATTTCCTTCCCTCCTAAAGAGCCAGGGATCACGCCAGTATGCTTCATCTGCCTGCTGTGTTTGCCCATCTGGGGTCATTTTACTGCAGCCTCAGATCTCCAGATCAGTAAAAAGGCTATAAACCGAGATCATCCATCAGACCTCGAGCAGACAGCGTGAATGTGTATGTCGCTTTGATGCAGCATGTGTTGTACAAATGGAGTTTGGTAAGTCAGACTCACGGCTGAACTCAAACCAAAACAATCAACAGTCGATTGAGAACTGTTCTGAAGGTTTTTCTATTGGGATAAATGCATAAAACACTTGACCCTCTGAATCCCAAGATAATTTTTTTCTTTGTTCTGTCACACGTTGTGTTGCCTCTTGAATGTAAAGACCTGTACATATATTTTACAATCAAACAAAACAAACAACAACAAAAAAAAGAAAAAGACAAAATAATTAAAATGTCCCAATGTAACAAACGCCAGGGCAAATCTCTTCACCATCTTCCATACCACGCTGCATTAGATCAGGTGTATATGTGGTTCTGGGATAGGTTGACAACCAGGTTGTACCCCTGCCTTTTGCCCTGCAGAGGGCTAGCAGAGGCTCCAGCAGATCCAGCAGATCCCGTGACCCTGAGAAAGAATAAACGTGTGGAGATAATGGATGGATAATAGAGCAGGTCTTTTAGCTTGAGCAGCCTCTCTTTTTTTCATGCGGTCAAATCATTTAATATCCTTTTGAACTGCAGTTTAGAAGAGAAAAATAAAAAGTCGGGTGCAGCAGAGAAGGATATAAACAAAGTGATAACATGACAGCAAACAGCTGCCAATTTACCCATTCACAGATCGCAATCAAATAAAATCATTAAGTCTTGCTTAGTTCTTTTGTTTCATTAAGTTTTAGCCTTTGTTCATTTGCACTTTTTTTCTTTTAAGACTTCTGCTTTGTTAAAGTGGGTATGGCATTGTCAGGTTTAAACGACCTAACATTTATTAAACACACAATAAGGAAGGAAGACAAAGTCAGTAAGTTTTTCATTCATCATCACGGAGGACGGACAGAGAACTCAGCCTCATCTCAGCTGCTCTTGTCTCTGTCCGCGCCCCCCCTCTGATGGCCTCTTAAGGCTTTTATTGAAAATAAGGAGGTCACAGATGACATGAAGATAAGCAACTTGTACAAGATATATTCTCTGACGTGTACAATTATCTTATAAGACAAGCAGTATACCGTGCGTAAAATAACAATGAGATTAAACAAAGAGTGTGTTAAAGTTTAAACCTATCATTCCCTCCTGCTTTAACACAATCTTTGTTTATTTCACGTCGTCCAAGACCTCTTCAGGTGATCTTCAGTCATGGAGTCATTTTTCATGAGTACAAAGACATTTACACTCAGAGGGGTTATTATAAGGCAAAAAAGAGATATTAATATCATCATTATCAAAGAAAATTTCATCATCATCATTTTTATCATCATTGTCAGAGTCAAGACCCAAAATCAGATACATTTGTGCCACATGATCTTCCACGGGTGAGATGGCTGTGGTCATCAATCGGTTCAGCAGTGCACGCAGACACCGGAATGAAACAACAACCACACAATGTCAGAAATGCTGAAAATACAGCGATGGAGACTAATACAGAAGATACTAAGGTTCGGTACTTGCCACACGCATCCAGCCAGGAGTTCCACATGGAGGTGTCAAACAATGCTCCTTCAGCACTTTCACCATTCAGGGTCTGCAGCCCTCGTATGGCCTTTGGTACGACTACCATCTGCGGCGTTATCAAAAGTGCAACACTGTTTTCCAAACATGGCACACACACACACACACCTCCCTTCTCCAGGGCCATCCTGTTCTGGAAAGTCATAAGAGACGTGGCAGACAGCTGTCCAAATACAGCCTCGAACCCGTTCTGTGTCCAGCTTCTTAATTTCTGAACATTGTAGTGGATGTAGTTTTATTCTGTCTTCATTTTTTTTAACATGCACCAAACAGAGGACTCCAATCCTGCTGCTATCTACAAATTTATACTCATCTGACACCTCGTGGAAATCTGATGACATCAATGTATGTGGGATCGTTGTCAGAGGTCCAAGTGGAGCTGCTGGATCTCTTGCTTTTCTGAAGGCTTCTTGATGTTACGGCAGACAGTCGTCAGTTCTTCAGCTGAGATATCAGGATTCACTGAAACAGGAAGCAACAGGGTGACTACAACAACACAAACTCAGGATGAGGAATAACGTCACCATCCAGCATCCTGCAGCATTTCTTACCCGTTTGGTGTCATTTCGATTGAATTATTATCTCCTCTACTTGGTCAGGTGTCTTAAAAAGCTTCACTGACTTTCGGGTCTATTCAGACTCTAAATGTCTGAATCCACCCTATTATCAGACTTTGGCTCACCTTTCCTATCGGAGTTTTCAATCGAATTGACCTCTGACCCCTTCCCTCCTGTTGAGACATGATCATCATCATGGCTCACACATTGGTACAGATTTTTTTTTTTTTTTTCTTCTTCCTTCTTCTTCCATCCAGAAATCTGAAACCAAACCGAGATCTTCTGTCTTTATGAACGGGGACAGAGAAAACGGTGTTCCTGATGTCCACCACTGTGAAGACAGATGAAGCGTTGAAACGTTGTTTTGTTCCGTCACCGAGTTCCTTCACTCTGCGTCGCAGCTGCATTTTATCTGGATCCAAAACATTACCGTCATACTGGGGGTCCCAGTCACCTCCTACATGATGCCAGTCACTGCCCAGAGCAGTCATCCAAACCCGCTGGACCTCTCCGTCATCAAGGTGGCAGGACCGTCCGAGGTCCTCCACGTCATGGACAGATCCCTCCACATCCTCCCCATGGGAGGTCAGGCCTTCTTCAGCCTTTTTAACATCGTCAGTGTTAGGATTTGCAACTTCAATGAGAGGAACAGTGTCAGCGGCTGGCGGAGAAGTAGGTGTGTTATTCAGTTCAAGATTAGGAGGCGGTAACAGTGGATAGATCGGGATACTGTGAGAAAGAATTCTGTTATCGTCGTCCTCGTCATTTTGTACAGGCCCCGTCTCATCTGCTCTGTAAAACATGACCTCGGGTTTTTTCTGTCTACAGTCCCCCCTCCCTTCTCCTTGTTCACGCCTCGTCGCCTCGTTCAACCATATCTGGCTTTCTGCGAAACCGCGCTTTCGCATCTTCTTGGGGTTCCGTTTTGTGTCAATAGTTATCTTATCCTGCAGTTCAACTATTTTCTGTGAGTTTAGAGTTCCCTTAAAACCATATTTACTGATCCACAGGTTCAGGTATTTTATTGACTTCGGATCTTTTTTCTGCATGTATTTCCAGTCCTCACAAACCAATCCTCTTTTATGGTCGATTTTACTGATCAACTTCCCCATTTTTTTATTTTTTTATTTTTAGATGTTTTTAGTCCAGGTCGTCTCAATACCTAGGGTATTCTAACACCTGGATTTTTTCATCAGTAGGACAGCAGTTAAATCTCCTGAAGTGGTAATCCTTACTTCTACTCGACTCTCAAGCGAAGGATTCTTGCCTCTGCTTCCACAACAGGTTGCTGTTCACATTCCTACTGGTTTTACATGAGACAAAATACCTGGTGGTATCGTATCTCCAGTCACACTCACAATCACTCAACACAGAAATGACGTCACTTTACCCACGGACTTTATCGGTTCCGTCGTCTATTTTTCTCTTTTTACCGTCAGTATCTAGAATTTTCACGTATTTTCTCACGGACTTTATCGGACTCCGGCGCCCCTCTTTTACCGTCAGTGTCTAGAATTCCACGGCCTTTAACACGGACTTTATCGGACTCCGTCGTCCCTCAACACCCTCTTCTTTCAGGGTAACACAACAAAATCTCACTTACCAACTTTGTCTTCCTTCGGTTCTCCCGTCAACCTTGGACTCCAGCCGGTGAGGCGGAAAACCAGTCTTGAAATTTATAAACGTCCACAGTTACCTTGAAGTCCACCACACCTGCTGGATTCCTTGGTTTGTTGGGATCCGGCTCGAAGGACCAATTAAATGTCAGGTTTAAACGACCTAACATTTATTAAACACACAATAAGGAAGGAAGACAAAGTCAGTAAGTTTTTCATTCATCATCACGGAGGACGGACAGAGAACTCAGCCTCATCTCAGCTGCTCTTGTCTCTGTCCGCGCCCCCCCTCTGATGGCCTCTTAAGGCTTTTATTGAAAATAAGGAGGTCACAGATGACATGAAGATAAGCAACTTGTACAAGATATATTCTCTGACGTGTACAATTATCTTATAAGACAAGCAGTATACCGTGCGTAAAATAACAATGAGATTAAACAAAGAGTGTGTTAAAGTTTAAACCTATCAGGCATGCTCTTCTAGGTTTTTATTTGTCTTGTCTAAATTGTTGCGGTGATAAATTCTTATGTTACACATCAGCTAGTCTACATTAAAACGAGGTGTTCTTGTCTTTCTTTACAAAATAAGCAGTTTATTTAACTCTTCAATGGGAGACTTCATTTCAGGACTCCAACTAAAGGCGTCATAAGGTGGGGATTGTCTTGATTGTTGCGATTCTGCAGTCGAGTAATGGCGACATGAAAATTCATGAGACAGACTGCTTCTATGCACCATGATACTACTGGCTCATCCAGACAGAAACGATGACGTAGCTGGTATATGATGTTTTCAACAGCGCACCAATGAGGAGTGATCAGCCTCTGCTTTGTACACACTGTTTTGTTTTTGTTTCCATAAAGTCTCGTTACAAACATGTATTTGGTTTTAAGACACAAAGAGAACCTTTTTTCCATCTTTACACCATCTGCAGTGCTTGAGCAAATGCCCTTTTAACATCCCATTATCTTTCACAAACTACTATATTATTTTTATTTAATTGAAAAGTTTGGCTTAATTACATTTAGATTTGCTCCATTTAGCCTTTCTCACATTGTTTCCCGAGTGCATCTGCGAGAGCACACCGTTCATTAGCGTTATGTTCTTTTGCAATCCAGCGTTTAGCTTTTAACCGCCGTCCCAAACAGAGATGAGGCATGTAATCGTTTTTGTTGTGGTTCTTCATGTCGGAGACTTACATAGTCCAGATCTGATTCTGGCTTGAACATATATGAATGGATTTCTGGACTTGGACTTGTTGAAAATGAAAGGAATCTCATAAAGTTCTGTTTATTGTGGATTAGTCTGGATCTTTGTGTTTGTGAGGCACCTCCTCACGGAAAGCTTACAAAGATTCAACCAATCAGAGGACATCCCTCCATCCCTTGTCAGTTTGCTTGTCATTTTCACGCCTATTTAGGGGTTTAAGTGTTTATGAAGGTGGCAGACGACTTTTTGATTGGCTCTCAGAAATTAACCCGCGCAGTGGGACTGTGATTAAGCAGCCAGCTGTCTTGTATTCGGGTAAAATAGTATTCATTATTTTTTTGGCTCATTATTACTTTTAGTTTTAGTCAAGTTTGACCTTTTGGGCAGTGGAAGTGGGAGCCTGTAAAGACATCATTAACTATGCCACTCTTTCAGCCCTGAGTGAAGCACCTTCACTGAAAAACGTGTCCATGTCGCAGCTGGAGCTGATGAATACCAGTAAATACGATATTTGACATGGGACTGAATGCCAAAGACTTTTTCACTGCTTTTGGAAGCCAGAAGTTCCCTGGTTTTTTGTTCACTAGTGTAAATATGGCCACAGAAATGTATTTAAGTGTGATGTTTCATTTGTTTCAGCAGCACATTTGGGTATTTTGTAAATGAGATTAGACCTATCACCTCGAGGCCAGAGATTAGGCTGCTTTCATCCTAACTGTAGTTTTAATTTTCTTATCCTAAACACGTGGCTTCTTTTTTTTAACTGGTAAACACTAGTTACAGAGACTGTATTCCTAAGAGAGACTGTGTGTTACGATCTATGCGCATATGAAGCAATAGAGGATCTTCAACAGGGACTCGTGTCATCTGGTTATCGCTTGGACTGGGCTCCTGAAAATGTGGAAGTAGAGGACAGCAGACTGGAGTGTTCAAAGGGCAGATGAAGTGACTTCTTGATTGAAAGCGTGACTGCTAAGCTCCATTTGTCTGCAGCTATGAATTTTACCGGGCTGATGCCTGTGGACTAGCAACACTCATTCAAGGGAAGGGTCACTCAACCAAATCCTTTCCCATCCGGACCAATCAAATGACAGAAAATCACCAGCAAAAAATAAATTCCTGATCAGCCACAGCTGATAACTGTAAGCAAGTTTGTACCTCTGCATCAACTATGTGGATATGAGGCGAGGCCCTGCAGAAGGAAAAGCAGTGCACAACTCTAGGTTATGAAAAATAACTGTTAAAGGTGTTTTGCATTGTGCAGCGTCAGGCCTCAATTTGCCTGCAGATGCACATCAGAGAGTGACTGGAACTCCCGGCGTCATGAGTTCAAGGTGAAATTGGTAGCGTGGCATCATTATTCTCTGTTGCACTCTGATTCCTCTGAAAGTCGCAAACTATTTCAGCTCAGCCTAAATGATATTCATGCTTTCTTTTCCAAAAATAAAATCATGTTCTCCATTAATGTGGCCAAAATAAGTGCTTCGTTTTCTTTCTTTTTTTTTTTATGCTCCTATAATTCATCACTTGAATAAATACGTGTTCTGTGCTATGACACTGAACTAATACAGTAGTTTATTCAAACCTTTTACGTTGACCAGCATTTTTCACATTTAACACATGAGAGTAACCTAATTTACACACAAAAACTGTGGCGAGACATAGTCCCTCCAGCACCTGGGATGTCTTCCCAGTGGGACATCGCTGTAAGACCTCAGCAGGGAGGTGTACAGGAGGCTTCCTCACTAGACACCCGAGCCACCTCATCTGGCTCCTCTTGATGCGGAGGGGCAGTGGCTCTACTCTGAACTCCTCCCTGCTCGCCGAGTTTCTCACCGTGTCTAAGGAAGAGCCCGGACGCCCTGCGGTGGAAACTGCTTTTATCCACAATCTCATTCTTTGGGTCACTACCCACAGCTCGTGACCACAGGTGAGTGTAGGAACGTAAATCGACCAGTGAATTAGACAATTGTCCACAGTGTACAATTCACACAAAGTGAATTTTCACAAAGTAAATGTATACAGCAGACCAGGCTAATAGTAAGGTTTTCATTTTGTGTTTTGTTTTGAATCAAGCAGCATATATGAGGCCTGCATTTTATTTAATTTTATGTATTTAACTTTTCATTTCTAACCCAACTGAATTAAATACAAGCAAGTGACATTTCAATAAATGCATGTGAGTCGACAGTTCTGATAATTTTATAACTGTATGGTTTTTACAAAATTAACCACATTAACCACAAAATGTCACAAAAAATCCTGTTCCTGAGTGGTCATTTAAAGACCAGAATAGATTTTGTGTGGCAATAACTTTGAAACATACACTTCTGAGGGGCTTTTGTTTTTGCTTTTCCCAAACATCTTACATTCTGAGCAACCCAAGATTACCTGGAAAATGAATAAACCTCTTATATGCATGTGAATAAAGACTGAATAAATCAACAGCCTTTTCATGGAAACTGTGGAGGTTTTTTGGCCACTAGTCACCTCCTTTTTAAATCAGCAAGACAGGGAAGCAGACAGAGACTGGTATAATGTAGTCAAAGGCCACAGGCTGAACCCATGCTGGCTGCATGGAGCCCCTGCACATGAGACACCTGCTCAGGCACCTGCTGAGGCACCTACTGAGGCACCTGCTGAGGCACCTACTGAGGCACCTGCTGAGGTACCTACTGAGGCACCTGCTGAGGCACCTGCTGAAGCACCTGCTGAGGCACCTGCTGAGGTACCTACTGAGGCACCTGCTGAGGCACCTGCTGAAGCACCTGCTGAGGCACCTGCTGAGGCACCTACTGTGGCACCTACTGAGGCACCTGCTGGGGCACCTACTGAGGCACCTGCTGAAGCACCTACTGCAGCACCTGCTGAGGCACCTGCTGAGGCACCTACTGGGGCACCTGCTGAGGCACCTACTGAGGCACCTGCTGGGGGACCTGCTGAGGCACCTGCTGAGGCACCTGCTGAAGCACCTGCTGAGGCACCTGCTGAGGCACCTACTGTGGCACCTACTGAGGCACCTGCTGGGGCACCTACTGAGGCACCTGCTGAAGCACCTACTGCAGCACCTGCTGAGGCACCTGCTGAGGCACCTACTGGGGCACCTGCTGAGGCACCTACTGAGGCACCTACTGAGGCACCTGCTGAGGTACCTACTGAGGCACCTGCTGAGGCACCTGCTGAAGCACCTGCTGAGGCACCTGCTGAGGTACCTACTGAGGCACCTGCTGAGGCACCTGCTGAAGCACCTGCTGAGGCACCTGCTGAGGCACCTACTGTGGCACCTACTGAGGCACCTGCTGGGGCACCTACTGAGGCACCTGCTGAAGCACCTACTGCAGCACCTGCTGAGGCACCTGCTGAGGCACCTACTGGGGCACCTGCTGAGGCACCTACTGAGGCACCTGCTGGGGGACCTGCTGAGGCACCTGCTGAGGCACCTACTGGGGCACCTGCTGAGGCACCTACTGAGGCACCTGCTGAGGCACCTGCTGAGGCACCTGCTGAGGCACCTACTGAGGCACCTGCTGAGGCACCTACTGAGGCACCTGTTGAGGCACCTACTGTGGCACCTACTGAGGCACCTGCTGAGGCACCTGCTGAAGCACCTGCTGGGGCACCTGCTGAGGCACCTACTGAGGCACCTGCTGAGGCACCTACTGAGGCACCTGTTGAGGCACCTACTGTGGCACCTACTGAGGCACCTACTGGGGGACCTCCTGAGGCACCTGCTGGGGCACCTACTGGGGCACCTGCTGGGGCACCTACTGAGGCACCTACTGAGGCACCTGCTGAGGCACCTGCTGAGGAACCTGCTGAGGCACCTACTGAGGCACCTGCTGAGGCACCTACTGAGGCACCTGTTGAGGCACCTACTGTGGCACCTACTGAGGCACCTGCTGAGGCACCTGCTGAGGCACCTGCTGAAGCACCTGCTGGGGCACCTGCTGAGGCACCTACTGAGGCACCTGCTGAGGCACCTACTGAGGCACCTGTTGAGGCACCTACTGTGGCACCTACTGAGGCACCTACTGGGGGACCTCCTGAGGCACCTGCTGGGGCACCTACTGGGGCACCTGCTGAGGCACCTGCTGAGGCACCTACTGGGGCACCTGCTGTGGCACCTACTGGGGGACCTGCTGGGGCACCTGCTGAGGCACCTGCTGGGGCACCTGCTGGGGCACCTGCTGAGGCACCTGCTGAGGCACCTACTGGGGCACCTACTGAGGCACCTGGGACCCCACAGTTGTTCCTATCTGAGGCACATTATGTACATTGCAGCATGCAAAGTTGAATTCAGTTAATGTTTAATACATATTTTAATAATCTTGAAGCGTTTTTTTTAATATGATGTTTCCCGCCTGCATCTGTTTAACTTTTTACACCGCTGACATATTTAATGCTGATCTACTCTGTGGTCAGGTTTAAATTGCACTTTTTTATTTTCTACATAACTCAGAGAATGTTTGGTTATTCGGGACAAAGAAATCTGACATTAGTAATTGTTTATTTGTCTCTCCCATTTCAATCTGCTGAAAAACTAAAAATCAAATGCTGTGGTTGAGCACTGTAACTTGCCACACATCAACTGAAAGAATAAACACATTTGACTCAGAATATAAAAAGGGAAGTGGTACGTTCAAAAACACTGGGACAAAAGTTCAGTTAATGGGTCACAAAAACTGTTTACACCAACTGAAACAAAAAAAGCCACAAAGCTCAGACTTAATGTGTTTCAATACATTTTGGGTTTTGCCAGATTACAGGATGTTTGTTGAGTATCCCACAGCGAGGACAAATACAATACACAAATCCACGGGAGCCCTTTTTCTTTCCGTGGGATCCTGGAACACCCTGTGGAAATTTATTTTATACTCATTTACATAAATTTTAGGGTGATTTTCTCTTTTTGTTGTTGAAAGACTGATGATTGAACAGTAAAAGACACTACATGACATAATAAAGCAATAAAGGCAGAAAAAGCATTATGAAAGAACTGGATGAGTAACCCATTTTTGAGAGGACAAGATTCAAAAATACCTTTAGTTACATCATGTTTTGTTCATCTGTGTGGGTTTGTTCACATTGGCCAAACAATGACACTTTGTGGCCTCAGTAATGTGTCATTATTATAATTTTTCCAAATAGAATTAAAACTATACCAACTGAATTGAATAAAAGTGTAAGTGCACCCCTGGTCAGCAGGAGGCAGCGCCTGCCAGGCTGTACTTGTCCAGGTGAGGTCAGAGGACATTAGTAATGGCAGGCAGCACTGAAATGAGGAGTTCAGCGAAACCAAATATGTATTTGACAAGGAAAGTTGCAAAGCAGAATAACGTTACGCACTTTTCTGGCAAAAATGTTGTTGATGCTGTTTGCTGCAGCCAGAGGCCTGCATGCTGCTTTCAGGTAGACTGCTCCTCAAGATGAGTGACAGGTTTGTGGGCTGGAGCGTTAGGAGCACAGTAACAGAGCACCAGAGCTGCAACAAACTGTCCCTGGAGGGAAAACTCAGTGAGAGGAGAGGTAAGAGAGGAAAAGGGTTAAAGGACGCTATCAAAAGATATTTTGGGTTGTGAGCAACAGGAAGCAAATCATCATGAGAAGAGAGTTTATCAGTTGTTTGTGAATCTGGATGTGTTTTACCTCTTCTCAATAGCTTGGGGTTGCTTGATAAAGTGAAACTGGTGATGCATCACAGAAAGATCCTGTATTTTAACATACTGAAGGATTGCACTTTGTTTCCCAACACATGCAGCGCCTGTGTAGCAGCCTGGCATCAGAATGACACTCACTAAAATGACTTTCGCTTACATGAGAGCTTCTGTGGTCAGCTTTTAAAGGAACAGACAGGTGCCCGAGTAGAAACGTGTGGGTACCCCAACGCACGCTGTAATCTACAAGGAAATACTACATATTGTACCGGTCGCTCTTTGTGGAACAGAAAATGTTCAAAAGAAAGCCGTGACGCTCCCAAGGCTCCATATGTTTTGGTGTTCCACATATATAAAAGTGGACAAATTTGAAAACCTACAACAGTCACTGAAATAATGTGAAATTGACAAAACTAAATAATTAACTTCCTGAAAATTGATACTACTTCTGAATCATGCTTTTAAACAAATTATTTAAAAAAAAAATCAAAATCCTACTGAACACAACTGAATCAGACTCATGTGCAACTTCGCAACATTTCCGAGCTTTACGTTCTTTAATTCTGCTGTAATTATTGACAGCTAATACGTATTTCTCTTTCCTGTGCTTTAATGCTTGCAGATACAGTATAAGGATGAACACACATCTGTTGTTTTTGCTGTATGATTCATATATTTTGTTCACAAATGAACACACCCAGCAGCAGTTGGCTGGATTGATATTTTCTGCAGATATTTGTGCTGGCAAATCAAATATGTTGAAGATGAGAAGAGTTTGTTGCGTAACGCCCTCAGTGTGACACAATGTGTATTTATCCTAAAGTGTATTCACATCTGTAGATCCTCAACTTACAAATAGCTGCGAGGCGAGTAGCAGCTGCTGTTTGTGTGTTCAGCGCTAATTAGCAGATGTTAGCATGCTAACGCGCTAAAGTACCCAACTATTACTGCAGCATCATTATTCAAAAGACGGATCGTTTAAGCCCCCCAAAAAAGGAGAAAAAGGACATAACTTTTGCAGACAACTGTGTTTTAGCTCTCCATAGTAGGAGATGGCAGATGAACGCCGTTGTTGAAGATTGTACTTTATTATGTTAAATATTGTCGCCAACATATGGATGCTTAATCAGTTTGTCAACTGATAAAAGAATGCTGCCAGGAAGTTGAATTTGAATATTCTTTTTTAAGTCTTAAATCGCCCCCAACCCCCAGTCACTATTAAAATATGCATCAACCAGACTCCTGCAAATTTTTGTCTGGCATTATTTGTTGTAAGTAAGCCTGTGCATTTCTGCTTGGCATTTGTCTCTGATCCATCTTTGAGGGGAGGTTCTGATTTGGAGCAGCGCAGCAAGCAGCTGAGTGGTATTTAATTACCTGCTTTTAGAAAACCGCTGGGATTGCAAGTAATTTAGGTCTTGTTTGAAGGGTAAACAAATGTGCCAGAAGATGTCTCCTATCGTGCTCCCTGCAGAGGAAGCGGATGGGGCGGGGGGAGGCAGGCAATGCTTCCTATCACAAATATTATAAGTGCTGTCTGAGAAGCTCTTGGAAGGGATTGAAGGCAGAAGGCAGTGGTGTTGAATGGTTTTACTTAACATCACAGCACAGTGAATGAATCAAGCTTTGGGTTGTGCAGATATTGAGAAAGCTTTGTTCTCAAGCACTTGAGGCTAAAGTCTGTGGAAGGAAAAGCAGAGGAATAATGAGGAAAAGAACTTTGCTTTGAAATTCGAGCAAACTGTTTTAAACCCCCAGGTGTTTGGAGAGGCCTGAAATGTTGGCTTCATGCTGACAGATTCTTTTTGCTATGTGGGTTTGACACTTCAGGTGGTGGAAGTATAATTATTGAGGAAGAGGGCAGCTGATCCACGGGTTTAACCATGGCTGAATTGGCAAAGAAAAAAAAAACTGCAAAGGAATCAAATAAAGTTTTTGTTGTGGTCAAGTTCAGGTCAAGTTCATTTCAAAACTGCAGAAACCTGATGACAAATGCATTCTTTGAGCCTTTAGTGTAAATGTAACTTTCTGCTACTGTGCATATAGAAATGTAGAAAATGCGGAGCAAAGTTGATGTTATGTCATTTTGAAACATTTTTCTTAGATTTAAATGGAATCCTAGTAACTAACCTTAATTTATTTAAATTGTAACATCTGATCAATGAAAGTGCTGTGGCACTTTTGGCCACTAGAGGCTCCGTTTTTTTTTTTTAACCACTCTAGAGTGGAGGTCATGCATTTCTGGTCCAGAGTGGAGCTCTACCTTCTCCGTAGTCAGAAGCCAGACCATCTTGCATTTGACTTCTGTTTAATAAAGGGAATATTTCTTATAAAAATAACATGTCTGACCTCCCACAAGTCATTATTGTGCCATTAGTTACACACAATGCTGACACTGATTTTTAAAACAATTACATTTTAAAATGTATAATTTAATTGGAGATGCAGTTTAACCCAATCAGGTGCTGATTATCACTCTTGAGCTCCACCCTCTTGTCCAATTATACAATTTCTGGCTCCAAAAACTCCTTGATGGCCATATGTAAAACTCAGTGCTTCAAAATGACAGACCACCAGATTAAGGCTGATATCCTACTGGATGTCAGTTGAGTTTGGATTATCCCAGTGCATCTTCTCTAATCCAGCATCAGTGGTACTTTCTTTGTTTAGTGAAAACAGTCACAAGCATCATATAGATTGACTGACTTACCTTTGGTGGCTGCAACAAAGCTGTATTAAGTTGAATCCTGGAGCTGGATGACTGTTGGAGTGTAATGTATTTTCTAGTACACTCTCAGGGTAGACAGGAAGTCTTAAGACAAAAAAAAAATTAACCAAAGAAAAACAAAATTACCTCTCATGTGGTCAAGAGATCTGCTAAAACTCTCTTTACTGCTCATTTTCTGCATGTTCATGTTGATCAACGTAATAGCAGCAGCTCTATTTTCAATAAACTGACAACTGAGAGAGAGAGCTCAGTTAAATGAGGTGGAAAGACCCAGGAGTGGTGGAAGAGGACGTTATGGAGGATGATGTTTCGGGGGGAAGAAAAAAGTTATCACCAGCCGTAGTAGATGCAGCTTTAGAGTAAGATGTAAGACATACATGCAGATAACATTGTCATACCTGGTTTTGACTTCAGTCTGTCTTTTTCTTTTAATCATTAGCATTTGAGATAATCAGGAGACGAGGTTTTGTTGGCATTCAGACAAACTACATAAGTAAAATACACGAACAAGTAAAAATGTGGTAACTTATGTTGGCTTCTCGTTAACTGATGTTGGTTGGGCTTCATTCATGTGATTGTGAATAACTGAAGCTAGTTATCACAGACAGATTTTTATTTCTGCTTATTCTTTCTCCACCTCCCTTCCATCTCTCGCCATTTCAGTGTTCTGGCTTTTCCTGCTCTTTCCCAGCAGTCCTGACCTTCTCTATTTATTAACTTTTTCCCTGGAGGGGAAGTGTGTTTAAACAGATTTAGAAGTAAACATGTAGTTGATAATGAGAAATGTGTGTTGATGGGACAATGGGTCATTATAGCGAAGAGTTTCTCTTCACGATTACACAAGCAGAGAAAGTCCGGCCTCTATTTTAATAGACTCCTTATTTACTCTCTGGGGCTAAATGTCCAAAACTTTAACTATAAGAACTATTTTGCAAGGATAAAAATGATCAAGTCTTTTGGGACTTATCTACGGTAATGAAAACACATTAAAGTTGAGTCTGAGTGCCAAGTCATTAAAACTAGACCAAAAGAGGTCTGTTATTGTTTGAGACAATTTCCAGTCCAGGATTAGGTCATTTGTGGGAAGTTTCGAGCTGAATTTCAAAGTCATTTAATTAAAAAAATAAAAGTCCAGTCCAAGTCATGTCTAGTGGCATTCATGACAGACTCGAGTCTTTGTTCATGTCACACAAGTCCAAGTGGAATAACTCGAGACAAGTCTGACTCCAATCGAAAGTTGGTGATAAAAAGTTTTTTATTTAAGACAGATTAAAGAAATATTCCAGAGGTAAATCAAAACTGGGTTTGTACACTTTTTTTAAGGAGCAAAATGACATGAATCAAAGCAGTTTTAGGTTAGACCGACATAAACTTTAGCAGCATTAAAGTCCATTAAAATGTTTACAGAAGGCAAATTTATTCTGTGATGTCATATAAACCGATCAAAACTGCTTCGGTTCATGTTGTCTTGGTCCCTAACGTAAGTTTACACTCATTACTAATAGACCCAGAGTTGATTTAACTTCTTTAAAGTTAAGCCTCAGGTCTGACCAAATAAGTTCTACATATCAATATCAATTCTCAAATCTGCCCAATTTCATACCAGCTGAGGAGTTTTGCATTTTGTATTTATTCATTTGAGCCATATACCACCAAGAAAGTTGTGAAACAAAGTCACATTTCCTTTTAAAGTCAGATCTAGGTCATGTCAGTTGATGCCAATTCAACAACGGCCTTTTGTGAAGCAGTGGCTGCCACCGCTGTACAGATGTTTGTGTGGATGTGATGTCGGAATAAGGAGTGGTGACGTCAAAGTTGGATGAAATGCGACTTGACCGTTCTGACTGTGGTCGCTTCAACACAGATCGGGTATGTATTTGATTTAAGACCACATATGAGAGTGGACTGGGTCGGATATAAAAAAATCGGGTTTGCGCCGTTTAGACTGTCAATAAAAAATCCGATACAAGTCACATATGGGCAAATATCGGAATTGAGCCGCAGTGTGAATAAGGCCAAAATGTATGCAAAATGTATTAATGTTGTGTCTAATCTAAGTGGTTTGTATTTGCACTGTAAAGTGCAAATCAAGTCCAAGTCAAGACAAGTTCAGCCTACAAAGCCTAACATGACATGGTCAATCTACAGGTTTGTAAATTTATAAATCTGAGTAAGTCTGAAGCATCTCCAATAACACAAGTCTCACCTCAAGTCAAACTATTTCTGAAGTTAAGAAGGCCATCTCTAATTTATCTAAATTCTGGCTATTCAAATTTCAGTTTTTCACAGTTAATCTATCAGAGTTAATGTGATGTCATAATCACAATCAGTCTTTAGTCATTTCAGACGAGTCCAATACAGGTCTACCCCAACTCACTCTAGGCATTTTCAAGTTGAGTCTTAAGTCTGTCAAAACAAGTCTATGTCTCCAGTCAAGTTATTCAAGACAAGTTCCACCTTCAAAGTCTTCATTCCAACGTCAAGTTTCAGGCTCTCGTAAGTCCACGTCTGTTCTCAAGTCTGGCTCGAGTCTGAAATCTGCTTAGTTGAGATGTCATGTTTCAGCTTCTGTCATTACAGATCTATTTCAAGTCCTACGCTTTTCACAAAAGGTTTACAGTACAGCAGGCCGTAAGTCACTCTGTAAGTTGAGTTTAAAACCATGCAAGACGACTCTGGCTCCAAATCATAATACCTTGCCTTATGTTTAAGACATGTCTGGCGTTTTGTTATAGCCTGAGACTTGACATATTTCCGACATATCAACCTGTCCAAATTCCATTCAGCATGTCTCACTATTAAAGCCAAGCTTTCCAGAAGAAGTCTGAACTTATTAAAGTTATGATATCAGTTCCCAATTCCTAAGGGATGAACTCAAGTCAAACAAGTAAGTCTGTCAATCTCAGCTTAAATTTCACTGTCACGTTGA
The DNA here is from genome assembly GCA_014839995.1 of Xenentodon cancila. Taxonomy (NCBI): domain Eukaryota; kingdom Metazoa; phylum Chordata; class Actinopteri; order Beloniformes; family Belonidae; genus Xenentodon; species Xenentodon cancila. The sequence continues at coordinate 5,726,910 of CM026213.1, read as the reverse complement.
TGGAAACTTGAGGTCTTGTGTCAAGTTTTAAGTCATTCGTGACTTTTCTGGTGTAATGGCATATGACAGGTTCCAATGGCAAAGTTAAGGCTTTCAAATGCAAACTAAGACACATGTCTTTTGTGTCTCTGGATGCTTTTCATTCAAATTGCCAGAAGTTTCTCTTTGAGCAGCTTAAAGGGGTCATTTGCATAGGTGAAGTGAAGTTCTTTCCAAGAAGAGGCCTAACGCTCAATTATTTTAACATGTGTATGGCTGTGCAGGGTCCTGCTATGTGGATGAACCGTGGTGGTGTGTTTGTGTTTATAATGCAAGTTTGTGTCTGTTTTCTTGTGTGTGTGTTCGTGTGTGTATACCGCGTATGTCTTTAACCCGAGTTAGATGTAATTTCCTCCTGTCATGCCGGCCAAATCCTTTAACTTTCCACACAAGCGCTCACACACACAGAAGATAAACACATCCCAGCGTTGCTTTACGTCACACACACACTCCTCTCACACTGGTAGTTTGAAGCAGTTCACACGTATTCTTCCACTCGCACATCCTCAAACACACATACACATTTGCACTTTTTGGGAGGATACTCATTGAGATAATGCATTTCCTTTCTCCGGGTTTTTAGTCAGGACTGGCTTAAATGTCCTCACTTTCCAGAAATTTCCTCCCTCCCAAGGGAAGTCCGAGTAGGCAGCTGTAAGGAGGGAGGGAAAGTTGTGTTTTACAAATTACACACAGACTTTTTGCATCAATTGTCAGCCCCACGGCCGCCTCTTCTTCCCCCTGCTCCTCCTTCTTCACTTTGCTTAACTCTTAAGTTCAGCACACTCTCTTCATGAGTCATAGCGGAGTGGACGCTGCTTTCATGGATTAGAAACTGTCTAGAAACACTTTTTTTTTTTTTTTTGGTTTGTTTTTCAAAGGGAATATATAACAGGGGAACGTGTGGAGTATGGCTGTAAAAACTCCACTGAGAAGATCCTTCAGTGAGCACGTGAAAGACTCCACCAACAAAGCTTGGGATGTCTTCTGGAAGGGTGTGAGGGAGAGGAGGCTGTGGGGTGAGTTAGGATGTGATGTTATATGCAGTTTACAGACATTTGCAACGTCAGAGGGGGATTCCATTAAATCTTTAAAATGGATGCATTTGAAGACAAAACATTCTCTTAAACATACTAAACACATTACACACAAACACACAGCTGATACAACATATTTAAGTATTTAACATGTTGCAGATTCATCTGAGTTGTGTTAATTGCTTTTTTTAATAAACTATTTGACCTATTTTATTGGCCTACTATAAATATTTTTGATGGAAATGACAGATTTTAACACTGCAGCGCTCAGGCCTGTTCAGAAAAGTCTCTCAAACTTGAAATTTTCATCACTGGCTCACATAGTTGCTTTGTTCATAACTGCTGCAGTAATGAAAATAATCGCTAAGCTTTTTTTTTTATTGCTATAAACTTCTGGAAACTCCTCTTCTTGAGTGGAGTCAAATCTGGCAAGGTGGTGCTCCTTCAGTGAGCTTCAGGACACATTTGCATTAATGCTGCAGTACGAATGTGACCCCAAGTTCACCCGACCAGCTCTAATTTGCCCTGAGTTAACATGTCCTGACTGTGTTTGCATACAAGGGTGAACCAGGAACTGTTGTTTCTTGAAAGACCACTGGAAGCTGCTCACAAAAACAAGTCCGTCTCCTAAAAAGTCAAACTTTACTGCAAAAATAAGAATATTTACAGCTGGGCACAAAACAAAAAACACATCTTTGGTCTGTACAGCTAGATTTCATCAATGACAATTGTACAGAGGATGAGTTTTTATTTACCTTATCAAGTAAAATTAATAAAGCCATAAATGTTTGCATATATAAAGGGTGTGTTGTTGCGTGAGTTAATGGTGCCAAATGGCTCACTGTCATTTTAGCTGCTTGGTTTTAGTGAACTTGAATACTGAGCTGTGAACAAAGACCTAGTAAAGAGTCATCACTCTTATTTTAAAGATAATGTGGCTCATTGATGATTTAAACAAGTTTTAAGTTGACTGCTTGACGCGGGTACGTTACTATAGCTGGTTTTGTTTGCATATTTATTTTACTGTTGATCGATTTTACTCTATATTTCTTTGTGCAGCACTTTGATATTTCTTCTGCAAAAGGGGGCATATAAATAAAGTTGAGTGACTTGTTGTGCTATTAACTGTACCGACCGGCTGCTGCATCTGGTTCTACAGTGGCCTGGTGAGGTCTGGGTGTGAAGTTGGCAAAGCAGCCTGAAGTCGTTGTCTTCGACGTGCTAGGCCTCGAGGCGACTGAGCAACCGTGTCAGCGTGACTAGGTTGGAGCTGCACCAGTCCTTGTTCCAGCCTCCTTGGTACTAATTTCTGTTCAAGGTCAGAAATATAAATGCATGGACAGATTTAATCAGAACTTGCAACATCACAATGCATGTTGAAAAGAAAATAGTTTTTACAACAGGATCATGATCCTAAGCATTCTTTGAAATCATCGCAAGAGATAAGGGTTTTGTTGTGTCCCTCATAGACCAACCATGAAATATCATTAAATGTCTTGGACAGATTTAAGGGAAAACTGAGACAAAATGGCTCAAGATTCTCACAAAACTGGAACCCTTTTGCAGGCAGAATGAATAAAAAGCACCTATGGCAGAAAGTAAAATGTAATTGTTCCAAAAAGCTTTCAAGAGCTGGGTATGGGTAAGAAATGATTCAGCATTTCAAAAAAGAAGAAAAAAGGAATTTGCTATATTCCAAATCTTCTGAAGGACTCAATTTTAAAACTGTAAGTTCCAGGTAAATTTTAAGACATGAGCTTGGCATTTGTAAAAATCTTTAAGTCATTTGTTGCAGATTTGTGATGTTTTACAGACAAGATGCAAAACTATTTAACTGAGACAATAATCAGCTGTTTAATAAATGTTAAACCCACATAAAATGTTGTGCTCATATACGCACCAATAACTCAACAAAAGAAAAGAGAATTAAATGTTTTAACAAAGTTGTGTAAAGAAACATAAGTTGTCAGTTGGCAACTGATTCTGAAAACGTAACTGATCCATCAAATTGGATCAAAAACCTTATTTTTCTCTTTTCACTTTTTACTTTAACTAATTTTTTTACCTGGGGTACCCAAACCTTTGCATGCCACTGGGTATTATTTTGGCTTTACTGGTCTCTCCGAAGAATTTATTAAAAATCTTCACCTTAAACACCAAACAGTCCTCTTTCAAAAGCTGTAATAATATTTGTACCCCTTTATTTTGATAACCTAGCCAGCCGCCGCTTCCTGCTGTCTGTCAAATGCTGGCAAAGGAACCGAACCAAACCACAAGCACGTGAACCGTAGCTGTGGCTTCATGTCTCATTGAACCAGCGTGTTTTTCAGCTTTTGATGCTCAGCGGGTGGTAACTGGGATATTGAAAATGGGACCGCCCAAAGAAGTCTACGGTTTTCTGCTTTTACAAATCCCAGCATGCTGTTCACACTAAGAACGCTCTGCAGTGTAGCGGTCAGGCAGCCTCTTTAAACTTCACGGTGCTGAGTAGGACTTTAGCGCTGTTCGTTCGCCGTTAAAATAAAGCAGGTTTTAAAAGAACAGCGAGGCTGTCAACACACCGGGCCGTTGTGTGTTCGTGTGTGAGGGAAGGACGTGCGGTCAAGCTGTGGCTGATTTGCGTTTTTATTCTCTTTTTTTTTTTTTTTTTTTTTTGTCCTGTGGTACATTCATGGTGTGTGTGCAAGCGTGTGGCCTTGTTAGGTGAGCTTACGACTGGCAGGTTAATTTGTCAAGCTTGCTGGGAAAATGTCGCGATGACCCCAGGCGCGACATTTGGCCTCCACCTGCTCTTGCCATGTGCTTAAATCTCAGGTGTAATTGTGTAATTGTTACTGGAATCGCATAAAAATACCCTAGTTGAGGCATGAATAATACTTCCTGCTGCACAAACGGATGGATTATAGAAAAATGACCTTCCGGGCAAGGATATTTTCATTACAATTCCCTGCTGCAGTTCTAAATGTCATTTTCAAGATGGTTTATAATGATGAGTAGCGGTATGAAAACATCATGAGGCAAGGACGCTGTCTTCTCCCAGCAGCTCTCTACACAATTTAAGAACCTAGTGGGAGGTTCAAACTTATATATAATTCTATAACGACATTACATGCGGTGACTCTATTTCTTAGTGAATCTGAATTGAAATTATATCTACTTCCAAAGGGAAACTATACAGTTGGACATTAAATGATCAAAGACAAATAAATGAAAACCAGCTGAAGAAACTGCTGGACAGTTGTGGAGATCTTGGAGAGGTGTGGTTGAAAGAGGTCTACATGAACGCAGGGTAGCATCACATGCAGCATCAGAAAGTAACAGATGAATTGTCCAGTGTTTATAGCTGCACCTTCACATCAACATGTTCAAGATTACGATATTTGTAGTTAACAAGTACTGCTGTCCCTCCTGTACTCCTACTGTTTTGTCTGCAGTCTGGCAGGAAGAAGACGGTCATTTCTATAAGTGTGAGTTAAAAATGTTAGTTGGGAAATGAGATCTGGACAGAGCCTTTAAGAGAGGCATTGAGGGACTGTCCTCTTTTAGCCCTACATTTGGACACATTTGCATTAATACTGCAGCACGAGTTGACATGTCCTGACTGTGTTTGCAGTCTTCTTGAAAGACCACTGGAAGCTGGTTCCAAAAACAAGTCGGTCTGTAAAAAGTCAAACTTTACTGCAACAATAAGCATATTTACAGCTGGGAAAATCCAGAAGTCACAGTATGGTGGAGCTGTATGTGGCCTTTCTCGGATGATCGAACACCAGATGTGCCTGATCGTCTCTAGCGGGTTTTCCTGGGAGGTCTTTTAGAAAAGTGGTCCAAAAGTCGAGGCAATGATTAAACAGGTTCTCTGCTAAAAGCTGGGAAGCACACCGAGGTAGAGACATCCTGATTTTTTTTTTGTTTGTTTTTTTTTAGTAGACAGTGAACAAAAGCAAGTAGACAGATGTTATCAATGCTGATCTCCTGGATTCATGAAACCTTTGTTGGAGAGATATCTTGACAGTAGATTTTTTTTGTTGATATTGATTTGGTTGGGCTGATTGGCTGTGGTGGTTACCAGTAGCTGAGTCTTCAAGCAGTTTAGCTGAAGGTAGCTTTCCCTCATCCAACTGGAAAACTCTGAGTGGCCAACTTTAAATTTGGCTTGATGTTCACAAATGAGTTTGCTCTGGTGGGACGGAGAGGTGGTATTGCAGTCGGAAACAGAAGGTGCCTTTTGGTTTGCTGTGCTCTTTGAAGTGACCCAACTGTTGCTGTTTTTGTGTGTATTTTCACCTGCTCTATATTAACAGTTCTCATTGACTCTTGACCTATACGTCATACGTGATGTGGCTTATACTGAGAGATGAATTGCCAACTTGAAACCTTTGTCATATCTAAACAGTAAGGCTTATGGCTTTTGTTTGGGCTTATCAGCAGGCTGCAGCATGATGATGCTGGTTTCTAAGCTGACAAGCTTTTTTTCATGAAGGTGCATACTGGTCATACTTTCAAAAGGACTGCAACTGTATTATAAACTGAAAAGTTAAACTGTGAATAACTCTTCTACTGTATGTTTACATCCAGACTGTCACTGTCCTGAACTGAACAGGAATACCGCTGATTCTTTCCGTGCCTGTGTTTGTGAGAGTGGCGGCGGGTCTGTGAGAGCGTTTTACTCCTGACAGCTGGTTCTGCTTTCTTCAGTGAGAGCTAATACCCAGCTCCAGCTGTGCGCACGCTTACATCAGCATGTGTGTGTTTAGATCAAATTTGCAAATGACGTTAGGGTAGTTGCGCTTGCTGGTGGGTTGAGATGGATTATGCAATGTTGTACCTCCCAGCACTGATTAATGGCCAAGAGAAATCCTTTAGCTCAATTCAGTCAAGTTTATTTGTGTATCGCAACGTCATAACAAAGGTCACCTCAAATCACTTGTCCAAACGATACAGTCCAGTTCAGTCCAACAGTAATCCAGTTATGTTCCAATTTAAAACCGTTGTAATCCAGTTTATTCCACTTCAGTCTATTTCAAATTCATTTTGTGCCAGTTTAGTTTAAAGGTCGACAATGGAAAGGAACATCCCCTTTTTAATGGGAATAAAATACAACTCAGGAAGGGCATCCATCTGCCTCAGTTGACTGGCACTGGTTGCCTTTTTTGCGGTCGGTGTTTCAGCTTTGTGCTGCTATGCAAATGTAAATTTGGATGCAAATTGCACTCGGCATGCCTTAAAGAGTGTTACGAAGAATGTTGAGGGAGTATATAGTATTTAGAAGCCCCTTACATACCGGCTTTTCTTTGCAGAACATTTCCTCCTTTTCACAGTCTTTGCAATGAACATGACGCCATCATCACACAACGTCATGACGCACTTTGTTTCCAGAATGCCAGTTTCGTGTATGTGAGGACATGCGTTTGTGGGATCTTGTTCTTGACAGAAACATACTTGACTGGCAGTTTCTTTCTCAAATTCTTACTATGTCACTTATTATTGTATGTCTGGAGTTTGGCCGTGGACAGTTGGTACTGGTCATTTTGCTACTGACCTGCTGCTAATTGATGTAGTAATGTAACAGCAACAGTCAAGATCTTGTTTCAGTTCCTTTGTCACATATATACACATATTTGTTGGACAATAACCCAATGAAATGCCCTAGTGAGGTTACAAGCATAGATTTACTAGATTGTGTGTGTAAAGGTGCTGATTTTGACTTGGTCACGAACCCTAAAAAACTAGAATCGAAGGCAGCTGGTCATATGTTCTTTGTTTTTGATAGCTGCTCCACCTTTCATCCAAAATTCTTCCTAAGAACTGAGGAACCTATGACACATTTCCCTCAGAGCTGAAGAAGCCTTTTAGATGAAAGGTGAAACATCCTCCAGAAAATAAGTCTCGGCCCTTGAGGACACAGACGTTACAATCACTTCTAAGACAAAACAAAGTAGTGGCTGGTGCTTGTTCGGAGGCTTTCAAGAGAGGCACCTAATATGGACACTTGGGTCAATATCTTACTGAATCCCTTCCCTTAAAAAAATCCCAGAAATAAATCCTGCACTTAGTTCTGTCTTGGTTCAAACAGCAGTTGGTAACAGCCGAGTATTATTTTGATGAACAAACTGTGCATGTGTTGAACAACATTTGTCCCTTTTCTGGTCGAGTGGCAACTGTGTTTAAAAACACAAGAACACAAGTCAAGAGAAAGGCCACTTTAGTCCTCTTTTCTGTCACTCACCATCTGACTCTGCGCCATGGGAGCATCTCTGTTAGTTCTTCATCAGCGCCTTCTTGAACCCCCCCCCCCTAAAAAAAAAAATAGTCATCAGAACACATAGTCCAAATAAGGCCATCAATTCAAACCTTGCAGGCCGCCTTCTTCCAACACTTTGTGTGCCAGACACGCTCTATAAACTCTGCCATAACTTTTTCCTCATGACTGCAAAGACAGATAACCAATAACAACAGGATGAAAGTATCTAGAGACCCACCGCCAGGTGCAAAGTTGAAATTGATTCCAGATGGCAAGACTGGACAATCTGCAAATATCCACAGAGCTTTTTTGTTGTTTTTTTTTTTTAGCCCAAGATTTTGTATTCTAGTGGCCTTTACTGATAGTATTCAGACAGAAAATGGGGAAAAGAGAGGGGAAATACCTGCAGCAAAGGGTCCTTTATGCAGCAGGTCAGGACTCCAGCACCCAACCAACCGCCCCAATATCTACAGAGAATTTGATGGGCTTTAAAAACCAAAACACATTTAATTTTGAACTAATTTACATTTTGTATGAGCTGGGGTTTGTTTTTGTTTGTTTATTTTTTCTATTTTGCTTTTACTTTGGCCTCAATGGAAGCTCACTGAGAAGGAAAACACTTTCGCTCTCTGTTTTTAGAGTGTAGATGTTAAGTTCTTGAACAAAACATACATAGATACAGTTCTGCAGTGTGGAGTTAGATGACTTTCTAACCATATACAGTTTAAGTGCAAACATACCAAAGGCAAATATATAGCAGAGGGGGATTGGGGTTCTTTTGAACCACTAAATAAAGTAAAAAATATCATGACCTGCTTGAAAAAGGTGTCCTTTAAAAATCCAGGTTCTGATAAGTAAAATTGTGAAGTTTCATGTCTAACATGCTGAACGCTCAAAGCTCGATGTGGTTATCCTTCATAAATGTCAATAACTTTGACATTGCCTATACATCACATTTTATATGTGAAGTATAAATGGACATAGACCAAAAAAAATCCCTAAAGTTAGAAAGAAAGTAAACATGTACAAATTTACTCGCATTTATCAGTGAAGCTGAGAAAAGAAAATTCATTTAATTTCATGGCCTCAGTGTTTTGATTTGGTTTTTTTCATTCACAATAAGAAAAAATAAACTGTTGAGTACAAGAAGGTAGCAAACACGTATGGATGGATGGATGGATGGATGGATGGATGGATGGATGGATGGATGGATGGATGGATGGATGGATGGATGGATGGATGGATGGATGGATGGATGGATGGATGGATAGAAATGGCTATTTTGCAAACAAAAACAGAAGTAAAGTTCCCAGAGGTAAAACTTTGTGGTGGGATGACTGATAACTTTCTTTTAGAAGGAGACACAAATGTGTCTTCTTCTAAAAGAGAGTATTTATTTTTATTGTGTATAAAGCAACCATCCGTCTGCGTGACCACCACATGGCTGCAGTTCTTTATATCTCCCACATAAATTAAGTTTATTGCATAAAGTGATGCACGTAAGAAACAAGTCAGACGGGAAAAGTAATCCCTTTTTATACTCCTGTGGTGTAATTTAATTATTTATTTTTTGTTTTGTTTTGTTTTCAGTCCTGTTTATCTGCAACTCTTATCTCACAGATATAACCATCTGGCCCTCCTCAGTGGATTTATGTTGAGAAACATTTTGTTTGCTTTGTTTTTTTTCCTCAGTTTGTCTGAATAGTCATGTGACAGTATGCAAGAAAGGATTTACATATTTGCATAAATGTTCAGTAGACACAAGGTGTTAAGATAAAAACCTAAACTGGATTTTTGATTTATTCTCTCAAAAAGATATGAAATGACTCACTGGAAATACAATAACTGTGGAGTATGATTTCATTATAAATTTAAAAGAAAACTAACTTCAAGTTCAACCTTAGCAGGTCCTCATGCTTGTTTGCACAAAAGGAAACTTTTACAGTAGTTTTGCGGTTAAACAGACTTTTGCATAATGAAGCTATTCTTGAGGAAAGATTAAAACATAAACTGAAAATAGGGGAAAGATACGGAGGCTTGGAGCCAAATGTGATGGCGAGAATCCATGTTTGAGCTTGTGTTTGTTGTTCAGTGATTAGACGGGCCAAACTAAACAGCCCGGCGCGGAAATTGGGGTGGGAACCTGGTAAAAGACACACACACACACACACACACACACACACACAGAGGTCTTCCTCAAATCTCTGCAGTTTTGACAGAAAGAGAATCACACACTTGTGATCACGTGCTCTCTTTATCATCAACTTTCAAATAAACACACACAGCACTGCTCTTTTTTACCACTTGTGTGGTAAATTAATCTGTTTTCTTTTCCTGCGGGATGAAAGGAGGAGGATGAATGAAAAGGGGGTTTGTGTGTATGTTTTTATTCATCTGTTTTTTAGCCGCAGAGGGACGTGAGGAAGAGTGCGTGCGTGAGGGAATGAACCACAGAGTTTAAACAAGGGAGACGAAGAGCATTTATGGCAGCAAAAGTATCAGCGTTCGACTCGATTCACTGTTCATACGCTCAATGAGGCAGCAGTGGAAATAACGCCAGCTGTCCTGAAACTGAACTTGTTGCAGCTGTTGAACTTTCTTGTTTGACTTTGAACGTGCCGAATACGTTCGTGTCTAACGGAAACACAAACTCCACCAGTTGAACTGACCACCTACTAATTCCCTCTCCTTAGGTTGCAGATCGCAAAGTTCTCATCAGGAAAAAGCAGCCACAAAACCTGTGGTTATCAAGTGCATTTTATCATCTGTACATTTTAGCCAAGCCGGCCAGCTTATTGTAATTAATGTAACCGAGCAGTTGAATTAACCTTTGAGTTGCTCATAAAATTCCGACATGTCATGTAGATATGAGACATTTTCCCCGGCAAACGTTTTTAAAAATGTAGTGATCACTTTGACTGCAAAGCATTTTTATCACACAGTCTCCCCAAAATCCACAGCAAAGGTTTACAGTATAAACTATTGCCGATGTGCTGGAGATTTGAACTTTTATATGATTAAAATGTTCATGCTTTGCTGAGGCCTTGTCTGCGTCAGGCTGATCTCACCGGCTCAGTGCAGAATGTTATTTCACCATTTCAGCGCTGCAGTACACATTATGTATGTCCGTGTATAAACAATTACACTATGGCATTATCACAAGTGTGTCACATGATCGCTGTGACCGGCTTCGGCTGCAGAGGCCTGTTGCATTAGAAGATGCAGTTTATGAACCAGACTGCTCAGCTGCACACTAAGACTTTTTCCCAGAAGTTGCACAGGATCCAGGATTTTCAGCTGCAAATTGTGCCATGATTTCTGTACTAAATACGGCGTACTACTTTTGTCTGTATTTGGATGTCTGTCTTCTTGGCTTTGTGATTTTTATCTGTAATATTACCTCAGCCTGCCCATAAGCTTCTACGTTTTTCATACACTGTCCTCCTCTTCTCTTTGCAGGTCTGTTCCTGTTTCTTTTTCTTTTCTCTTCTTTTCTTTTCTTTTCTTTTCTTTTCTTTTCTTTTCTTTTCTCTGTTTCCCTTTTTCTCTGTTTTCTGCCTCCATCATTCTTTTCTTTCCTCTCTCCATTTGCCATCGCTCTGGCTGTATTTGTATGTCAGGCTCAGGGGGTGTGTGTGTGTGTGTGTGTGTGTGTGTGTGTGTGTGTGTGTGTGTGTGTGTGTGTGTGTGTGTGTGTGAGAGAATCAGTTTTTCAGGTTGAGGATACGGTACAACTGAAAAACCTTTCCAGATGTGAAGTGAAAAGAACAAAAAAGATACAGCCAAAATAAAAGCACTCATACACCAGGTTTCAACTTCAGCACCCACAAAGAGAATATCTGAAAATTGGCTTATTTTCTAATATGTTCCCCATCTGCACAATGTCTTTGCCAGCTCATGAATATTTGAACATACAGAGCCCTAAAAATAATTTTTATCAAAATTTGTTTGATTTATAAGGAGTCGACGTGCAGGTGGGAGAAAATGAGAAAAAGAAAGAGGCAGGGTCTTTCTTTTCCAAATGGGAATAACCGACTCTCTGCTAGAGGCTGGAAAAGAAAATGTGGTTCTGATTCTGTCACAGATGAGTCAGAGAGTGGTTTAGTTTGCAGAGTCATTCAATAGGCTATTAATTCCAGCATCGACTCCATCTTAATCTGAATGATTTCAAAGCCAGTCGCAGAGATTTGTGTTCCTCAGTCTTTAAGCAGGTCCACAGAATGACTGAGGACGGCTTCATAGGACAACACAACCTTAAAGTTGAATAGCTGACAGCTTCGCTTTATGATAGACACACAGAAAGAGCAGGTATTTATCCAGGTCTGCATGACGGTGGAGGCGGGTGGAGACGGGTTGAGCCTGGTAGAGCGCAGACAGCCTCGCCCTGGATAACATCTCCAAATCTTCCTGGATCCAGGCCGTTAAAAAAATCTGTTCTCAGTCTTCTCGGTACATGTCCGTTTCCCAACAGCAATCAACCAGGACTCGTTTTCCGGGAAAGGAGCCGTTTTTCCACAGATGCTAGCTGGGTTGGCACATTCTGGACCTGTGTTGGCTGTTTGGACCTGTTTATATCCAGTCTGGATATCACAGTGAATGATTGTGCTTGTTCAAGACAAACTATCATTGTCCAACACACTGTTAGTCATTGTCCCTGAAAATGGACCCATATTTTTGTAAAAAAGAAAAGACTAATAAGAAGAAGTCTCGCTTTAAGCAATAAAATTAATTGAAGTTTTCTCTTTTTTTGCAAGTTTGCACTGATTTCCACAACGCATGCATGGATCCCTTTAATATAACTTCACATTTAAATGGTCAGAATGATGATGAAAATGTTCCACATTCGACTTTGCCTCTAAAGCACGTTTTTGCCTCCCATCCAGCCAGGTAACATCAAGTCCAGTCTGACAGCAAAGTGTTCAAGCTCTGCTCCCAAAAATGTATTAGATTTCCAGTAAAGCTGTTAAAGTTTCAGAAAACTCTCAAGTTACTTTTGTGCGTGCGTGCGTGCGTGCGTGCGTGCGTGCGTGCGTGCGTGCGTGCGTGCGTGCGTGCGTGCGTGCGTGCGTGCGTGCGTGCGTGCGTGCGTGCGTGCGTGCGAAGTTTACTTGCATTAAACTGCTGAGGGGAAGTGCTGATGCTCACCAGGATGTTGATGACTTTCCTTTGCTGTCTGAACTGGTAAGAGAGGTCACTGGACGTTTGCATCAGTTGGGTCATGTCCACTTGATGGTAAGCAGCATTTAGAAAGTGGTTATTTTAGAATCACACTGGATAAGAAACTTTGTAGTCATATCATTTTTGTTTGCATGCGTCTCTCGTCTGTAGCCTGGTTCTGCTCTGCTGCATCCCACTTTCCACAACAAAGTTGTCTGATTAAACTGACAATCTGATTGGGAAATATGCATTTGTATGGAGCACACTTAAGACTGACTGGTGTGAAAGTTGATAAACTTGGACAAACTTTCATTAAGGATTAATGCAAGCTGCTTATATAACATAAAATGATGTCAATCACAACTTCAGTTTAGGGTTAACGAATGTTTTAGATTCAGAGTCTGAACTAGATGCACCATGCAAATTCTGAGATGATCTTTTCTTGTCAAAACCTAATATTAACAGGTAACACGTGGTAACTTAGTAGAATCAAACTTAATTAGACTGTTGCTCCGCAGTGCAGAGAAATCCAAAGGAGAAAAAGTTGTAAGTCGCTTTGGATAAAAGTGTCTGCGAAATGTAAAGTAATGTACAAAATGAAACGAGGTTTTTTTTATTTTTAAGTCAAGATTAAATTGTACTTAACTAGAGGGAGTTATTCAGTTTATTCTCACAAAACACATATTTGAGTTAATCCGATTCTTAAGAAAATTATGTGGAACCTGTTGAAAATTAGCAGCAGTGGTTAATTTCTCGAGTTGGGCAGCATAAAAAAAACTGTGTTATCAAATAGTATTTGAAAAAAAGAAGATGCTAAGCCAAACACAAAGCCATAATTTACTTATAATTATCCCCCTTTGGCCCCTGGACTGAACTCCAGTTGTTAAATGCATCAAGGCGACTGTTTAAGGGAATAGTTAGGTTGCAGTGATTGCTCTCATCAACACACGTCTGGCCTCTGAACTACGACTTAATGAGCTGCCTGCATTGTTTCAAGCTCTGACTGAGCAGGGCAGGAAAAGGTATCGACCTGCCCACTAGAAAGTCAACAGCAGCGAGTCAGTCCCAATGAAAAACCAAATAAAGAGTCTTACTTTGGGAAAACTGACATTTTGTGCATTTAACTACATTCTGTAGTTGAAAAACGTTTTAAAATAGGGAAGGCGACGCTTGAAAACAGCAGATGACTTTGAAAAAACTTTTAAAAGATTTCAAGAATAAGGTCTAAAGGCTATAATACAGAGCTTTAGTCGCAGACTAAAGATTTATCAAAGATTGGAGATATTGCAGGGGTCTTTGTACACAACTAAAAGCATCCTGTGTGAATCAAAGGGCAATAAGGCTCCTATCACTGAGTAACACATATTACATTATCAAAATATTTACTTTGTATGAGACAAGACAAAATATTAAGTCTGGTCATGTTAGTATTTAAAGCTGCCATCGGGAACTTCCCAAAAATACAGTAACTGGCTAGAAATTTGAGAAGATGCAACATTCGTGCCCCTCCCAGCCTCTCCGAGGACTCCAAAACTGTCACCTGAGGAGGAGCTGCCCCGGGAGCAGCAGAAACCTGTAAACTGCATTGCAGAGGAGGAGAGTTGTCTCTCAAATGACCTAGTTTATGTAATATTATCAAAAAATAGTGATAATTTCAGCAAATTAACTTACCAAGTGCAATTTTAACGTTTGATTTTCCTGGAACGACACATGAGAAAGGCCATCAGTTATCACCTTACACTTACACTGAGGAGGAGCATACTCCGACTGAGCTGAGACTAATCAGGATTTTGTCAGCATCCATTCTGGAGGAATATTTTCAGTCTTTCGTCCTTCCTATCGGCAAAAACCAGCCAAAATAACTTCTGCACTCCTGTTCTGGTCATCTCTTCTGACACATGCATACGGGTTTAAGCCAGTATGTCACACAGTTGACATCATTGCAGAGGTGACTAACGTATAAGAGCGTGACTGAGAAAGAGACTGAACGAGTAAATCTGGAGTCTCAGCTACAGATTACAAAAGTTCCCTTTTTTTATCCAAACAGTAGAGCATTGATTAAATGTAGCGCGATGTATATAAACACTCACTTGGTGAAATGTCCTGGTAAATACAAGGAAAACCAACACACAAGATAAAGATGGATATCCCCTCTTTATTATGAGGAAGAAAAGTTAGAAAAGTTATCCCAGAATTTATTACTTTAGGCAACCAAGTGAAACATCTCAAATATCTGCTTTCACTTCTCATTCAGGTTTCCCAGGATATACTCGGGAGCATCTGACAGTTAAATATATTCAAAGAGAGAGTAATTAATATGCGAGTGTTCTACTTCACACAGTTTTTGTGTATAAGAACTGATCCATCAACCAAGCATCATGATGAGGTTTTAAAAAAACAACAAATGTTTACTTGGTCTTCACAATTAAAAGCAATGAAAAGTGCCGGTGGTTGTGTTAGAGGAGCAGAGGGACAGGGCTTTGAGAAGGATGCAGAGTGAAAGAAAGGAGAAAAAATATGCTTTCAGCAGAAGCCAGGGTCCCATATTCCACAGAATTTATTGAATTGATTTTATTATCTTGGAGGAAATGTGGTTTAGCTTCTTCCAAAGAGAACAGAGGTGAGTAGGAGGAGGCCACCTGAGAGCCACAGAAAGAGCAAAAAATGGCTGCTTTTCTCATCTCTGCAAAGTAGATTTTCACAGAGGAAGGGTGTGGAAGTAAACCAACTTATCTGAAAAGAGCTCTCTTGTAGAAGCACCGTGTGCTGTGGCTCAGAGAGTCCGATTTCGTCTTCCTGAGAAACGGGTTTTGCAGAGCTCATTGTGGTTTAATTCACTTTGTTCATGGACACGGAGCCATTCCTACCGATGCTGCAGCCAGATGCAGATATGACATATAAATAGGTTTTAATGAGATAAATCACAGTTGAACCCAAAGGAAATAACTTTAATAGCAACAATTATTAAGAACAAGAATATGCACTGGAAGCTCTGGGGACAAGATGTGAAAAGGGAGCCTGAAATAAAAAAGGCTAATGTCTTAATGGTTTGCCAGATTCCCTTATAAACAAACTCTTCATACAAGAGAACACATATGCAAAGTAATTAAGGAAGAGGCCATATAAACAGAAAATACTCAACCCTGTAAAGCCACAGGATGCAGTAATAGTTAAGAAGCCAGTTCATAGTAAAATTCACAGTAAAGTTTATAGTTCACAGAAGTGTGTTTACGGGGTTGGGGGGGGGGGGGGGGGATGGGGGGGGGGGGGGGGGGGGGGGGGTGACCTGCCATATGTGAGTCTTTTACGAGAGACTGGTTTGAGTCCTCAGTGGAAATTCACTTTATTTCTTGTCACCTTAACTCTTGAATGCTGTTTATTTAGGTCTGTGCAAGACTCGTCATGGTTAGATTGAGGAAATTACATTTCTGCTCTCATCTGAGTGAATAACTTACAAAAATTAGACTCTTCACCGTAGTAACCACTCTACTCATGGGAAGCTTGTCGTTTTCTGGGAAAGCAGTATTAATTTTCCAACATTATGCGCCTCGAACATGTAATTCATGTTCATGCCTTCTTCTGCTTTAGATTTCAATCATTTGTACGTAGCTTGGTTTTAAATTTTATTTGAGGTTAAAGCCTTGGTGCCATTGGGGATGAAATGGTAATAACTCACCCTTCCACCATGCTGCTGAGTCTCCTTCTGCAACTAAAATAAAAATGTTTTGTTGTACCACATCCTGCACCTCCTGGACCCTCTAAGCTGATTTGTTCATGTTTTTGTTGTAATTAATCCCTCATGCATCTCCTGTGTCATTCCACTTCCTGCTGAGGTTGAAACCGAAGCCCCAGCCTGCTTTGTGTTGTCGTCCCTGCGCTATGAGAATGTTTGCGTGGCTGGTAAACCCCCACCCCCACCCCTCTTTATGGAACCAGATTTTTAATTTGCAGTTTGAAATGGCACAAAAATATAATACCTCTCCTAAGGATTTCCTTGAATATTTTACTCATGCAACCTGCTTTAATGCCAGCTTTTGACATTGTACCTTCAAATAGTTGTTGATGTCAGAAGGACATATTACTAGATCGTTGACGTCTCTAAAAGGAATCTATCTCAGACAAAGACAAAGATATTACTAAAGTATTACCTTGATTACTATTTCCCATATTTTCTATAAAATGATTATTCGCCAAGATGCTTTATGCTGTTCTTTTAACCTTCATAACAGCCAAAACTCCTGAGAATGCTCCGAGTGTGACTGCACTTCTACTGACGTGTTGTAAATGTGCTGTGAAGTCTGTTCAACTTTTTAATTAATCTCTCTTCCACTTCAAGACTTGCTTTTTTTTTTTTTTTTTACCCTGCGCCACGAGGCTTCTGAAACACAGAAGCTGCTTTCTCTGATCAGTTTCACTCTGTGTACACAAACCCGGTCAGAAAATCCGAAATGAAAATGTTCAAAACTGGTGCCGGATGGTCGGTGGCCATGGGTCGGCAGGTGGCCCTCCAACTGGAACTGACCGCCGACTGAGCTCAGAGAAACCAAAGTTAAATGTTTTATGTAGGGGTTCGTTTTAACTGTTTATAAAGTATGTACCCTTTAATGCTGCAGTGCATTTCTGTCACCATCTTTGAAGTTAGTCACATGAAACAAAGATGTATCACAAACCACATGGCTAAACATGAACAATAAAAACAATCACTGAGTATATGAAATGAGATCTCCAAATCATTATTAAGCGAAGAATGTTTTCTGTTCCGAGATGCAGGGGGCGTCTCGTCTGAGGATGCTGACTGACA
Source organism: Xenentodon cancila (assembly GCA_014839995.1). Taxonomy (NCBI): domain Eukaryota; kingdom Metazoa; phylum Chordata; class Actinopteri; order Beloniformes; family Belonidae; genus Xenentodon; species Xenentodon cancila. Next base: position 5,709,635 of record CM026213.1, on the reverse strand, counting down.
GATCTAAAATCGGCTTAAATGAACCACACTAACGGGACAAACGGAGATGAGATGAGTTAACTGAATCAGACTGCTCAGATGTGAAGAGGAAATCTGGGGAGAAACCGCAGCACAGCCTCCCTTTTCCATACCTGCTTCTGGTTGAAGAATCCTTCAAACATGTTTTGAAGGAAAAACTTTAGATTTGCTTTCCTTGTACTTTACGTGTGGGGCTCTGACAGCTCTGTGTTTTCCTGGGTCACTTTGATTCTCATCATCACCGGACAGATCTATTTGTCTGCTTTTATAGCTTCATTGTAAATGTGCTGACGTACGAACAGAGATATTTTCACTCTGCAGCCGGTGCTCTCAGGATCTGCTGTTTGACAAGCAGCTCTGGTGTTCGGGAGCTTCAGATTCTCATCAAAAAGCCAGAGGCTTCGTGACCTTAAAAGGAGTCGACCTGTCAGTTCAAGATGAACGCCACCGGTCGGGTTTGTGTTTGGACAGAAGCAGCGAGTGAAATGTGGCACCTTCAAAACAAAAGCATCAGCACTATTTATCAGCTCTAGGGAGACCGGCTCTTTGTGCAGCTTCGCAGATGTGTCCTTGTCTTTTGATTTTTCTTGCTGCTCTTGTGACTTTTAAAATGACTCAGATATGGGGGATTGTTTAACAACAGAGTTTAGGGATCTCGGAACAAAATTTGCATAACTCATCAAAAATACGAGAGGTGCAGATATTCTCTGGGCATTTTTAGCTCAGTGCTCCTTGAGTACTGTGTCTGTGGACCAGGAATCTTAATTAAACAAATTGTTATGGTTGTGATGTCAAAGGAGATTTCCTACACCTTTACAAATTCTGGGAAATGCATTCAGATCAGCAACCATTTAAAACTGTCCTGTTGGGGGAGAAAAACCTAAAAGAAAAGGAAGATGCTTGGGGCACAAACTGGGAGAAGTCAGCTTTAACCAATTAAAGACAGGATAAGCAATTGTTAACTGATCTAAAAACTAGAACAAGTTTTATCACAATATCTAGAACCTGCCATGCTCTCTCATGAGCATGTAAGTCGCAAGTCTTGGGAGTATGTAAGTCGCTTTGGAAAAAAGCGTCTGCTAAATGACAGCAGTAGTAGTACACTGTAAAAAAAATTAAATAAAATGAACATCCACAGTCCTGGCTCCATAAACCGGATATATGCAAAGAAGAGAGAGCCTGCCACAAAAACTGGGAAAATCTTGCTCCAGTCACTCATCAGCGAGAGGAGGGTTCATGCTGTGGATGTGCGGTGGGTTGGGAGGGAGGCTTGGGAGAGTTCGGGATAGGCATGTTTTTCCAGGGAGCAGTGGAGAGAGAGGAAAGGGAGAAGCTAGTTGTTTATGTTTGGTTGATGTTTTTTAACAAACATGCCATCTGGTAATTACTTACACTGCCTTTATATCAAAATCAAGCTCCTGGAGTGGCCAACTATGAGCCCAGATTTCAATACAGTTGAGAATCTGTGGAGGAAGCTCAAATATATAATCATGTTTGGAAAACGAGTCGGCCACTAAACTCCGTCTAGAAACGGCTGTCGGAATAGTTAAAGATTCTTGTCAGTTCTAAGCTGCAAAGGCCGGTCTATTAGTAATATAATTTTATCAGAGGCGCCTACATTTTAGCATTGGCGTGTACTTTTGCCCTGCATTTATAGTTGTATCTGCAGAAGAAGGGCCAGTTTACCTTTAAGTATCTCCTCGTTTCATGCGGGCTTGCGCCCACAGCTGGGTATACACCGTAATCCCGTGTAGTCATCCCATTAAATGTTCGGTGTACCTCGTTTTATTAGGAATAACATCTGTAATTGCTGTGTCAAATCTGTGTAATTCAGAGGTACGTTGTTTCTTAACAACTAGCCACTGGATCTTTTTCTTCAGACAGATGAAAGGAAAGCAAGGTGTTGGTGTTATTAGACTCATCCCTCAGGAGAGGAGAGTGGGATTACAGAACATCAAAACAGACACAAAGAAAGGGTGGAGATTTCTTTTTATGGATGTAGCTGTAAACTGGATACTGCTGAACCAAAGGAAATCCCAATCCACTTGGTCGTTTTTGGAGCTCTTTGACATTAGAGGCAGAGGATTACTGGTCTCCTGTTGTGTTGTCGGCTCCAGCCGCTGCTGATAAAGGAGGAATCCTCCGTTAGCATCATTCCCTCCGCAGGCGGTGGGAGGTGCCTCAGGTAAAAATAAGAGGGTTGGGTTCAGGCACCATCTTTTCTGTACTTGTATTGCTGTGCAACTTTCTATCCTCTAATCCTGCTACTCCTTTTTTCATCATCTGTTTCCTTTGCTTTCATCTCCATCACTTATTTTTCATCAGTTTTTTTTTCCATGTCTGCATTTAAGGGATTGAAAGTGAGATCACTTGATCTCGCATAACTTAGAGTGCTATTGTGAAATACAATTTTATTATTCCTTATTCTTTATGAAAAATTCTTTAATTCAATTTATTAATTAGATTTACCTGCACACCACTGTCTACATGGATAAAGATTTTTTTTATTTAAGATTATGACATCAATATTTAATAATATTGCTTATTTTTGGACAAAGTTGGGCGTCTTCACAACTCCAGACACTCGGTGTCATGTGTTTTGAATTAAAATAATATTTTCAAATTGGAATGACACTATTTCATTTTATATATGAGTGTATTGTTTTTATCTGTAGGCATTTTTTTAAGAAGTTCAGATGTTTTCTTGTTTAAATAAATCGGGCGTTGGACCAACATTTACTCTGAGAAATCCAAGTCGGCACCTGGCACGTGCGTTCACACCTGGCGTTAAAATGTGTGGTCAGATCTGACCTTCATGGCTTATATACAAATAAACACACATCTCTAGGAATGTCTTCAGACCTTGCATTAGCGTCAGCCCCTGGTGATCGGATTTCCAAGGATTGCATTTTAATGCCAGGTCTAAACGGGATCTGTGTCTCTGTCTCACCCTAACAAAGTAGTTCTGGCTGACTAAAGTGAAGGTGTGATTTCTGAGGCTGATCCTGGAACAGCCAACAACCTCTGAAGTTAACAGCGCTTTAACACCTGGAAATGTCATTGTAACTTACGGCAAAGTGTGGTTTAAAGGTGGATTGCTGCGATAGTTTCAGTCATGCACACTTACCATCAGGTTATTTGCAGTCTGGTTCTCGTCCCCTTTAGAAGCACTTAGTTGGAGATTGGAAGTTTGGCATTTATGGACACCTCTGACTCAGCTGAATATTCATGGAAGTCTCCAATTGTTTGTTTAGTGGGTTATCAAAAACAGTCTGAGCAGCACTGATAACATCTCCCCCAGGATTATTGGAGTGCAGCTTAATGACTTGAGGTGTTTCTGAAAGAAATGATCGGTCAGTCTGGCCATGTTCTGTTCTTCGAATTTACTTTGATGCCTTTGCAGTGGTACTATTATGCATCCCAGAGGAAAGCGAAGAGTTATTCAAATCCTTCTGCTCTCTGGCTGCTAGATGTTGACAGCTGTCTTTATATTCCTGTCTTAACTATTTATGGATAATTGCCTGACTTTTTGCAGAACCCACATGTGGCCACCAGCAGGTTTTGAATACTGAGCTGCTGTCTGTGACATTTTGCTGCTGAAAATGTGCTGCTAATTTAACTTATCTATTTCTATCAGTCATACCACAAGGATTTATTTTATTTATTCGTAAAGCGGGGAAGGATGTCAAACTAAACTATGCATTCATGCTGAATAAAACGTTTTGCACTGAGATGGGTATATTAAGTGTTGCACTTTAACGGAGATATATTCTACCCTTTAAAATTTCGATCCATTTTCTATACCCCTTTGATCCTGTACGGGGTCCCGGGGGTCTGCCGGAGCCTATCCCAGCTCATTACCTTCCCATCATCTGCATCTTCCCCACTCATGGCTTATGCTTTTTTTAGTGGGCGGAGTCAGGTCCTTGACTCCACTCCTCCCACCTCTTCAGAGGGGTGTGTCCCTCTCCTTCAAGGAACACATGCACTTAAAAGAATCTGAAATTTGACAGTAAATACAGCTTTTTAACATTTTTCCTATATAAAGTTTTTTCATTTTAGCTTTATATATAGAGCGCCAAATCAGGACAAATGTCATCTCGAGCCACTTCAAGTCAAGTCAAAGTGGATGAATGAGTCCACCTAGTGCCCAGAGATGTCATATACTAACATAAATGTATTTTATTACTTCACTCAATCTGCACCTTTTAAAGTGCCTCATACAAAGCTAATACATTTATTTATTTTATATAAGGTCATTTTAATGACGCATCACATTTTAGTGCTGTAAATTCTAGCTGTGTATTTTTTAAATTTCGTTAATAATTGGCGTACCCATGATGAAGTGGTTAACACAAACGAATATTCATGAAAACTGGCTGGATCGGACAGTGTACCATTTTCATTCTCTCTCTATAGGGAAGTAAACAAAAACACAAAAATGTGGTACATTTGAACTAATGTTAAGTATTGAAAAATGCAGCGCAGCAACTTTTCAGCATGATGCCACTTGTGGTTCCAACTTGCCACGAGTAGTTAGTTTTACATTGTTTATTTTCACTGGACAGTGGCCTCGGTCGTGCGAGGGGAGAGAGCTGACATGCGATTGTTTGCTTGTATTCACTTTCCTTTAGAGGGAAGTCATTTAACTAAACCCGAAATAGTCCAAAGAGCATTCAAGTGTAACAACGCATTACAGAAGACACCCTCACCGACCGCGCTGCCAACTGAGGAGCTTTATTTATAGGAGATGTTCAGCTGGGACGTGTGTGTTTAAGGTGTCTGCCAATGATCCGACATGTTTTTATGGGTGTGTTTTAGTGTGTTTGTGTGTGGTGTTTAGTGACGACAAGCCTGCAGGGATTGAGATGTGAAAAGAGGTCGCGCTGTATCTGCAGAGAAAAGTGATAGAAACCCAGAATACTCAGCAGATAAAACACACAGCCACACAGCGTTACAGAGCTTTCTGGCATGTCCACCTCTGCTGAACCTTCGGATCCACAAGAAAAAAAGAAAAGCTTTCTGAAAAACACATTTCAAGACACAAACCTCCACAGTGTGTCCACACATCATGAACTTTGGTAAAAGATGCTGCTTCAGCAACATTTAAAAGAAAAAACTCTTTTACAAACCGGCTCCTCTCTGCTCCAGTCTCTCACGCGTCCTCTGTCAGGCGACATTCAATTTGCAGTTAGCCCACTTTCCATTTGCAGTTAGCCGGGTAAATGTGAGACTCTGGGGATGCGAGGAGCCGAGGGAAGTTGAACCATCGTGGTTGCGCCTCATTACTTTGCTACTTGCCCTCGGGAGTTAAAAATTCAGTGAAGGTGTGAAGTTGAGGGATTTGGGAAATTTGGTGGGGTATGTCTGCTCCTGCAATTTGTCTTCTGAAATGAATGAATCATTTTTTCACTCCCTTCCTGCAGGCGTAGAGGTATACATTGTTTTTGTCTGTCTGTCGTAGATTTTGTTGCCGATTTCTTGTGGATCCTGTTCACATGAATGTTTTATACCTGGCTGAGCGTTGGAATCAATAAAGTGGACAGCTGGAATGTGAGTGAGACGTTTTGTGTCTGTGTGCTGCTGCATTTTAAAGAGGTCTAATGGTGCTGCTAAGCCAGCTGAACACATTTCAACGGTCCAGTCAGCAAATCCATCCTCACATTAATTTTGAGTTATGATTGCTCTTAACCAATCACAAAGAAGGCAGCAGTTCATGTTCTGATTTCTTTTGTTAGAATTTTGGCTTAAATTTGCCCAAAAAACCAAGTAAGACGTATTCAGATTAGTATATTACTTGGTTGTGTACAAAAGTAACGTAAATGTATCAACTATCCATCGTATCCCAGCTATCTGAAGACAAAAAAACACCCTGGGCACGTCACCATGTTTTTATTTTTATTTTATATTCAATTCTCAGAAGTTCTAGTAAGGAGTAAAACTGAAATATGTGCATCAACTACAATTTTGCCTCTAAAAAAAACTAAGTTTATTGAGATAAAAGGTTAAGTTATATAACTCATATGAAATAATGGTCTTTGATTTAGAAGTTGCTTGAAATTGTGTCTCTGTATCTACAGGTAAAGCAGTGAAAGTACAAATTAATTAAATTCAAGTGGAATAATCCAGCTTTCGTTTCACATTTCACTCCAGTCTTAAATACAGGACACGCCGTGCGTGGTTATTGCACATGCACATCTTTTTCTGAGCCACATTCTCAAAATACACTTTCACTGCAGTTATTGTTAGTACAGTAGTTATTATGCCACTGTAAAGTAAACTATGTCACGGAATAATTAACTTGATCACGTGACTTTTTCGGTTCAGGAAATGTCTTTTTCTTCACTTTGGAAAGACTTGGTACATTCATATCAAAGTGTTAACGGTAGAAATGTGGTAAACCAACTGGGAGATTGCACCTGCCAGCATTAATCCTCAAGTTGCAAAGAACGAGCAGGAAGCAAAGCACCTGTAGTAAACATAGATGTCAGTGGATTCTGATTTGCTACCAATAATAAAAGAAAGTAAATAAAAACTTCCAGCCAGCATATTCTTGTTTTGTCCAGTGAACAATATAACCTTGAAGCAAACGTGGAAAAAAGACAACCTTTGCTGCACCAAACTCACAAAATGTTGGTGTTTCCAAAGGGAGTTTATTCAGTGTCTGTTTACCCTTTGTATGTCATCTGCAGGTATAATGAAGTTGAATTGAATTATTGAGTTTGAAACAACTTGCATATAGAGTGACTCTGTAACTGGGTTCTCTTTCCTTTTAACTTTTGTTTTTTAGCTTTTGATGTAGAGGTTGCTGGTCTAATTCCTGACTCAGTCATGTCATGGGCCCACAAAAACTCTCCGTAGCCTGGCCAGCCAGATCCAGTCACTGTGTAAGAATTACCACTCATGAAATGGGTCTGGTTCCCCTGCCATTCACTGCCTTTTCCACCAGTTCAGAACGTACCAGACCAATCACAAAGGGGTGGGGGCGAGGCGGGGGCGGGCTTTATGCGATGACTCACACAGGAGTGTCCAAGAGCCACTGCTCACACACTAAGGCGACTGCAGGGTTGATGATAACATCTTGGCTCAACATGTTTTTTTTTTTTGTTTTTTTTTTTTGCAAATCCGAGAACTGATGTGAAGAACCAGATTTTGCATACACGCGACCAAACTGAGTTTCCTTTGCTGAGAGGAGCTCAGAGTGGAGCTGCTGCTCCTTCATATTGGGAGGAGCTAGATGAGGTAGTCTGGTGAGGATGCTTCCTGCATGGCTCCCTGGTGAGCTTTTCCAGACACCTCCCACTGAGAAGAGACCCCAGGAAAGACCCAGGACCCGCTGGAGGGATTATGTTTCTCAGCTGGCCTGGCAGCGCTTTGGTATTATCCTAGAAAATCTGGAGTGGCCAAAGTGGGCAGGGAGACGGTGAATTGATTCAGCATTGTCCATGTCTGCATCTTGATGCCTCTTTAAGTCATTTTTACGTCCCATCCTTGTTGGTAAACATGTTCTCATTTCCTGCTCATCACTTACTGCTAACACTAGGTGCAGCATTACCTTACCTGTTCTACAGGTGCATTAAGTTCTCCTTCTGTGGAGGAAACTGGTGCTTCAGTTGCACCAATAGTTTAATGGCAACATCAGCTTTGATTGACATCAAGGATGAGACTCATGTCTCCTCCCTCACTCTACTGCTGTTGCCCTCTGCATCTTTCAGCATTAAAAGTACTTGCTTAAGGTTCATCATTGTCAAAAGAAAAGGTTCCCCACCATCTGTAAGAGGCGAATTCTAATTAACATCATTACCAGCATTAGAGACTCAAGGAAAACTACAAAAGATCGTAGTAGCTCGAGTGAGCATGCAGGTTTTCTGTATCCAGTTGCAGAAGACAACAATGAAAGAGAAACAACACGAGTTTATTTAGGAAAACCAGGTGCTGTGACAGATTACGGCCAGTCATTCATGCTCACAGAGACAGCGGTGGAGAATTTTTTATTTCTAAAGGTAAATGATGACATTTGTAGCAGCTTTATAGTGAGCCCTGCTGAGAGCCAAAATAATGAACAAAGGGTTTTGTTTTCCTTCCTCAGGTTGTCAGACACCTGTGTTAGATGTGTATGAAAACATCAGCACGTCATTTGTCACGTACGCTAACCGGACTGGAACCTCCTGACTGCTGCATGTAAAAGCAGCGTGATGTGGACCAGCAGGTGTCTGTCACACTGACATTTTTCTGAAATTTACAGCATCATCAGAATTCTGCAGCATCTATCATCAGAAAACACTGAAAGGCTTGATACAGACAATCGTTTCTCTTGTGGAAATATGTAGCAGGGCTAATTAGTGGGAAGTCAGAGGGGGTGTCAGTATGATACTGTTGTAACTCTTCACACGCCATCAAAAACTCTAGCCTCTGCTTCATGGAAGGTTTTTGTGTCAGGGCTCTCTTAGGAAGAATGGTAACATGTTATATGAGTTTAATTAAGGGGACAGGAATTGTGATAGAGGAAAAAAGAATTTTCTGATGCCAAACATCATGACAGTGTCTGTTGTGACAAAGGTGAACATTCAGTTCTATGTAGAGAAAAATACCTGAACAAGCTTTCCTGAAGAGTTTCCTACACAATCGTATCCGAGTTCTCAACGCTCTTCCATTCGTGTTGTGGCAGTCAGTTAATTGTGTCTGCATATAAGCACACCTCAGTCCATTTTGTGTAATGCAGACTGTGGGAATTTCCATGCACGGGGCCACATACAAACACAAACAACCATGCACGCTCCAATTCACCACAATTTACAATAATCAATCAACCTAGTATGCATGTTTTTGGACCGTGACAGGAAGCCGGAGTACCCGGAGGGAACCCGCGCAAGCACGGGGAGAACATACAAACTCCACACAGAAAGACTCCCGCTGGGCCGGGGAATTGAACCAGGGATTAAAGGGGGAGTTCCTTTCAAACAGGACACCAGCCTGCTGGAGTCACAGCTCAAATTCCCGTTGAATTGCCTTACCCATGCAGGTCCAACCATTGCAACATGTGCAGCAACAAACTCTGACACGGTTTAAGATACACTCTCAAATCTAACATCTGAAAATCCTTTGGATTTTGTAGGAAGCAAGACTTTGTAGAAGAATGCTGGCTGTGTATCGGCACATTTAATGCTCAGGCTTTTAAAATTAGATGAAAAACTTTTACATTTAACTGTTCCCTCATATGTTTCCGCTCATATTATCAGCTGCTGTGGTGTATGTGCATTCAAAGAAGGAAGCGCCACCCTGCTTCACCCTGTGGTGTCTCTTTGTGTCTCCTCTGTTACATAAGAGCTGTCATGATGGGAGACCAACAGGCTCTCCTGTGTTTTTTTTTTTGTAAAGCCTCGACTGTGACTCATTTTTGTGGTGTTGGTAGTGGCCTGAAGTGGCACTGACTCCACCCAGGGTCATCTCCAACTCAGCATGCTCACTGTACTGAAACAGGACCTGAAAGCCGTTCAGACAAATTCACAGCAGGCTGTTCTGAAACACAGTCGCTTCTTTTCTGCTTCTTCTTAAACATTCGAGCAACCGTGTAACACAAAACCAACACCTCAAAGCTTATTTCAAATTCTTGGCTTAGAGAGAACATTGACTGGCCTGCTCTGAACCTTTCAAATAACGTACATGAATTCATATACCCATGGAGGATGGGGATCATGGAGGTGAGTCCTGGGTTTGTGGAAGCCATTTGTCCAACTGGATCTCATTACGCTGTGATGTGGCCCCTTAAAACCTCATTCGTCCCTGCAGGAGATGGAAAAGACGAGCAGGATGCTGGAGAGACGAGGCAGGGAGCTAAAAAAGAATCTGTTTGTGTCTGAGCTGGAGATCATAGGGAGCTCGCTATCTGACAATCAGTCAGATAGTGAGCTGGTTTGCAAAGTAATTCATATCTATGAGGATTGTTCTAGTTTGGGGCTGGAAACTTGGCAAATGCTAGATGGTTTTCTAGCTTTAAAGGAAGAACCTATTTGCTGCTGTTCAGAGCTGGTCAGTGTAAATAGAGTGAATCCAACCACTGTGAGCAGAGGAGACAGAGAGCAGGTTCTCAGGTAGCGATCATCTCTGCCAAAGACTCCTAGCCTTTGGTCTCTGCAGTGTTTATATTCTTATAGGACTGCTAGTGCATATGGTAAAAACATCTATGATGACTTGTGTGAAAAGAAACAAAGACCTAGAGTATGTTGGGCTTTTTAGCATGCTCAGACAAAATGGCCAGTTAAAATACCATAGAGATAAAAGCACAAAATTAAAAACAAATGAGTGCGCAGCATTAGAGGTCTGTCCTACATCTTTCTGCTACTGACTTCAGAGATGCGTTATATAGAGCTTAACGTGGGGCCAGGTGAAGCTGGATAACTCTTTTTCTATTTGGGTCTCTGAAGTCAGTGAAACTTACACATCTGCTTGACTCACAACAGAGTAACAACAATAACAGATTTTCAGACTGAGGCTGCTCCACACTAATAGATGGGGTTGTATGGAGTTTTTGAGTTGGTAGTGACTTTAGACAATTAAATATATGCTCTAATGTCGTTTTTTAAAGTTAATTTTTCAGTGTACAGTTGCTGCACGTGAATCTTCAAAGAATCAGAATCGACTTTGTTCCAGGTTTGCGCAAACAAATGAATTTTATGCCATCAGATTTTGTCACTCAGTCCTTTTCAAAGCAGTCAACAAAAATGTATAATATATACAATTAACAAGGATATAAATTAGTGGTTCTTCATATCTGCTTAAAACCAGTAGGTGATTTGAAAGACAACACACTGCCTCTAATTGCCAAAACAGAACAAGAGCTAATGATTAATTAGCTGCAGTCCTGTTTAGAGTATTGGGAGGTTGGTAGGGGTGCAGAAGAAGTGGAGTCAGCGGTCATCCTGGTACATCCTGGACACGTCGCCAGTCCAACAACTATGCTCTCTCACCCTCATGTCTACAGTCGACTTAGAACCACCAATCAACCTAACAAGCATGTTTCTGGACTGTGGGAAGATGCTAGAGTACCTCCCAAAAGCAGCAGTTTGCTTGTTTTACTCATAATAAATCTTCTACCTCAAGAAGAAGAAAAATAAAAATGTAAGCATTGCAAAAAGTTTCAAACTTAGCTTTTAATGGGGACAGTTTTTGGAAACTCCAAACAGGCTGACTGATATCTGCCCACATCAAACATCCATGACCCCAGTAATGACAAAATGAGCAACCAGACTGTTCGCTACTAAAAAGATGTTGCTGTCCATGGTCCTGAAGTAGCACAAATGGTGCTGAAGTAACAAATGGCCTCATGTGGCTGTAGAACAGAAAAAGGATCAATAAGATTAACTGCATGCAGTTTTTCTATGATCTTCCTTTTTATATTTCTGTGATCATTATGTGCTAATGAAACTTCTCATCTAGATTTAACTCTTGGGGGGGGGGGGGGGGGGGGGGGGTGTCGTTTAAAGGAGGCATAATGGGAGGTTTACTGTTGATGTTTGGTGTGGGGGGGTAGAGCAAGCCATATCGGGAAAATTAACCTTTCCTGACTGATCATACTTAGCTGCTACATTTTAATATAAATCAAGGTCAAATTAATGTTCATGTAAAGACTAGAATGAGTTCGAATTGTATGCAAGAGAATCCCAACAACAGAGAAGATTTGTTCAGCAGTCTGGGGATAGAGATGGGAATTAAAGATCAGTGTTGTACTGTTACCAGCTCTGGGCTGATCGATACCGTTGTAGCATAAGCTCCAGAACAAACAGAGCCCTCTGTATATCTGTATTGAAAAATGTATTGAACCTTTTCACCAATGACAACAAAACTTTGAGTGTTAGTCATTATGTTTGACTTGAGTAAGAGTTTAGATTCTCTGACTGATTCATGGGCAAACTCTGTAGTGTGGGCTAACTCCAGCAAATGTATAACAAGTCGTCAGAGACTATCCTGATGAAACGCTTACAAATACATTGTAGAACTCTAGAGACTGATTTAACTAACCATCCTCTGCAGCTCCAGCCACAGCACAGCCTCCTGCTGGCTCCAGAGCTGTTGAGATTTGCTGCCTCCAGTTTTAAATTATGTGGACAGTTTGGTATTCTTTAATAGTGGTGCTCACTTTTTTGTTAGTAATGACAGTTGCAGAGAAAATGACAGAAGAATGCATTTGTTGGAAATTTGATTCTGACTTTGTTTTTAAAATGCTGATAACTGATACTGATGACAGCTTATCTGTATTCATATATTTTAATATGAATGGATAATGATACTGATTGATAATATTTACTATTTATATTACACTAAGCTACTATATTTAAATTGTGAAAGAATGTACTGAATTGACCTTTGACCATCAGACACAGCACCTTTTTAAGCTTCACGTAAATTATTTTTTAAATGCTGCTAATGCCTGGATATGCTGCATATTTATTGATTTATTTCTGTGAAATTTATTTTCAAATTTTCATTTTTTTTAAGTATTCTTGTTTTTAAACTTAGTTTTCAGAGTTATTTCATCTAATATTTATATCACACAATTGGGTACTTGCTATGTTATTTATCACGCAGAGATCTGGTTGGTGCATTTTGATTGTTTTATGTTTTCATGGTCAGATGCAAAGTATCCTAGCCTCAGTCCTTCAATATTAATACATCTTAGCATTGATAAACTAGTGTCTGCATGGCTACAACCATTTTTAGAGATTGATGACAAGCTCCTACTATCACGTATTGGAGCAATACCATATTGACTTGTGCAGTGAGCAGGGTGGTATGCCATTTGTAGGCAGAGACTCTTAAACAGACACTCATCACTGATGAGTTGTGATGCAGCTATGCTCAAACTGCACATGTCCACAACTAATCGTGTTTTTTTCAGCTACATCTCAACATGGATGGATGGATGGATGGATGGATGGATGGATGGATGGATGGATGGATGGATTCTCAAACGGCATCTTGACTAAAATACATGTAAGAGTAGATTAATTTTTTAAAACCATTTTCAAATCCATATTTAGCCACTGTGTTGATAGACTTCATGTTTTTAGCTGAGAAGTGGGTAAAACAGTTTGTGATCTTCTGGGATTTTTTTTTTAGTGTCAACGTCACAAACAACTGATCAGTGTGGTCTGTTTTATTGACGTAGCAGAGAGAGATCACCATTTTTGCATGACTTTTGCCTTCGTTGCACAGCAACCTGAGGCGCCTCTCTAGGTATCGCTCATGTTTATTTTGGCAGGTTTTGCAGTGTCCTTGTCTGTTAGAGGTTTCCCTTATCAATCAATCTCCAAATGGCTCCAACCAACAGTTGTTTCTTCCAGTATGCCCCAGTCTAAACGTGACCAGTCATCATTTCTCGAATCATGCATCAATCTGAACCGCTGTCCCTATTAAGTCTTAACAGTGTTGATATTGACCCATCACGGCGGACCAACTAATGACGTTTTTTTTTTTCTTTTGCTCAAGCACTACTTTTGACTCAGTGATTCCACCCTCCAAATACAGGGATTATTCATGATCATGTGGCTTAAATTTGCACAAGACTGTGTTGTGTACAAAACAGACAGAGATACTGGTGAGAAAGTTGTTTTAAATAAATTGCATGCGACAAGTGAGTTATGACAGTTAGTGTTTGTGGCTGCCTACGGGTGAGAATTAAAATATGCTCCAACTCTGTTTAATCCTGCAGTAACACAGCAACTCTCGTACGTCCACCGGTCTCAGGCTGAAATGTTCTTAGAGTCTGGCTTCCAGGATAAGGCTGTCATCTCTTATTTTTCTGGGGGGTCCCAAGCTGAAAAAATTTGCAGAATCAGTCGTAATCAGAGTCAGTGCAGGAAACAGGAGTTGGTGTGCCAGTCAGACAAAATTAAGAGCTCTGCAGCATTGACAGTGCATGTCTCCCAGCCATGACACAATTAGTTTTTCTCCCTTTCCTGGTGTGCAGCTTGGCCACTTACTCCGAACTAAAAACTCGCCATGGAGATCTATCTGTAACGGTCTGAGAAAATGGTTATCTTGAGCTGCTGCTTTTGCAACTTATGCAACATAAGTGGAAAATGAAGTTCTCTCTGCCTTTTGCAACAGTGCATTGACATTTTGTCTGCATTTTCAAGGACTTGTAGTTGCCATGGCAACCACTTTTTGCAACATGGACAGCACAGGCTCATTACACCTGTGTTGTTTTTTTGTTTTTTTTTTTTGATTACCTTGGAAGGTTATTCAATAAACTTCATATTTTATACTCTTATTATTCTTGCATGGTTTATCCAAATATGTTTCAGTCTTTTCCCTTCGTTGTCCATCTGAAGACATCTTAACACCACCTGTGCAGCAGCAGACTTCTTTTAAAAGAGTTTCAGGATGTTTGGAACTCCTTCAGTGGAAAAAAACAAAATTAACTAAATAAACAGTTTATTGAGGAAACGCATAATTTCTGATGTGAGCACAGAGTTTGTTGTGGTGCCTGCAGTTCTTTTCATCTCTGAGACCAGAAACGGGGAAGAATGAAAGAGAGAAGGAGAGGAGGTATAATAGGGGGGATTTTGTTATGTGCAGGCCTGCAGAGACATTTGTGTTATTTTCTGAAGCAAATATTCACTCAATATTCCACTTTAATGAAATCTGTTCAGTTCAGTTTATTTGTATGGTGCCAATTCACAGCAAAACTCATCTCAGGGCACTTTAAAAAGGAAGTAAAGGATCCAGTTCAGTTTAATTTCCTTTACATAGTGCCAATTCGTGAAAAGTAGCCTGCCTGTCAACGGATTGCAGTGAATCGGCTGTTCTGCGGACTGTTCTGGAGCTTCTGGAGCCGATTGTGCAAAAACAGATGCTTCATGAAATTAAAAATATAATGGACAACCCTGAGCATCCTCTTCAAAACACAGTGACTCAACAACAGACTGTCGTCAGTCAGACGCTTCCTCAGATCCACTGCAACCAGACTGCTACAGGAGATCCTTCCTGCCCACAGCTAGAAACATCTATTATGACTCTTAGATATTGAACATTTTCACAACATCAGATTAATTCAGGGATTGATAAAGTATTGTTGAGTTGAGTTGAACTGAATCAACTGAAACGATGATGGTATATATGTTCATCTTTCAGATCTAACCTTTCTTTGAACCACAACAATGAAAATGATCAATTGTGATTTAATACATACATTGAGAAAGGTGTTGCTTAAAATGTTTTTTGTAAAAGCATTATATATGAGTGGGGAGTTTATTATTTCAAGATAGTAAAGCCTCTACCTGTCATTTTAGCAGGTACAGGCCCACAACTCCGTTCATCCTCAAGAACACGGTACTAATGGGGCTGATTGATGTGGGTCTGAATAAAAAAACAAAACAAAAAGCATCCACTAACCAAGTAATGTGTCTGGGGTTCATTGTGTTGAGTATGTGGATTTTTGACTGTAAATTGGCACTGTCACTCCAGCGCCGCTGCATCTGTGATGACTTTCCACCATTATCTTGTGGGATTCTGCAGGAAAATGATATCGCTAGTCTTACCCGTCTCTTCAGAGAGTCATGTGCAGATTCCAGGGAGCGCTGCTCCCTTCTCCCACTGGTTTATTAACCCGGATAAAGCTGATACCTTTAGCTGTAGACAAACTTTACAGAACACAGCAGATGCAGGACTCACACCTCTCTGCTCGTTTAAGAAAATGGGATAAATGTGACGTATTACAAATATGACAAATCTTCCAGCTGTTTGCACAATTTGCACGACGTGCAGTCAATTTGTTTTTAGGGGAAACACTTTCAACAGCAGACGTTGGTATCCTCTGGATTTGTCTGAATCCTAAAGACGTCTCGCGGGAGATGAACTACAAAAGCTTGTGGAAGCAGTGCTGGCGCGGATTAAAGTGAAAATCAATATCAACTTTTTTTTAATGTTAGCATAAACTCAAATCGATCAATAAAATCGATTAATTTCCCAGCCCTGTGCACCTACTCTTCTGCATGGTGGTAGCATTATGGTCTGGAGCTGTTTTACTTATGTTATTTACATGACTTTTAAATCATTTCAGAAACCCCCAAAATAATTCAGTTTAAACAATAAATTGCTGTTTTTCATTCAATACTTATTTCACCTTGATAAAACTTCGACAGCATAACTAAAAGACTTTTGTTGAATATATATTGATAAAAGCATCTTACAGCAGGCAAAACTAGAGGTAAAAAGTGTGAAGCTCCATAATTTTTTATCTCCAGAAGGATCTGTGGGACGCCAGATAGCTGTCCTTAAGTATCAGCATTGAAACTATTTATTATCATTTGTTCTGTAAACACAAACTAAGCTCTTAAACATTAAAAAGCATGAAAGGAGGCGAAAAGTCAAAACTCAAAACATAAATAAAGGAAATATTCTTTCCGACAGACTCTATATTACCCCAAGAAGACTAAAAACATTGTGAACACGAAGCAAAAAAGTTCTAACTCTGTAACCCCATGCGTCGCTCTTTATGGGTCACATTTTTTTTCTCAGTCATGTGCAAAGAAACTCTGTGAGGTGCCGACCTTTCTTCGCCAGTGCCTCCGAGGCATATTCCTGCTCATTCATCATACTTGTCGGATAAAGTTACTCTGATTTAGATCTAAATCTCTTCCCTTTTCTTTCTGCGAAGCGCTGCACATAAAAATGGCTTTGTCCCCTGTGCAAAAGAAGAAAAAAAAAAGGAAGAAGAAGAGATGCATTTTTCTTTGGGTGGCCGAGCTTTTGCTCCCCTCATTGCGTGCTGCTTCTGTCAGCTTTTTTCTCCTCCTGCACACCAACTCCATCTGACTTGCTTATCCAGCACTATCCAGGCCGTGGCCTGAGAGCAAACACTTCCTGGCCTGACTGAAATCCATCATGCCACCTGGGCCACTTATCACATGGAGAGGGTGGGGTGTAGGGGACAGAGGAGAAACAGGGGTGGTCCTAACCCGGGGACAGTGGGGAGGAAGGGAAAGAGGGAACCAAAGAGGGGCAGATTTTAAAGTTAGGTGCAGGGGAGCAGGAGAGCAGGAGAGAGGAGTGTAGAGAAAGAAGCTGCTCCTAGGTCGTGTGTTACTCAACATTGGATAAGACAGAGATGAGGGTTGGATATGGCATCTGGGAGACATGATGAAGATGAGATGGATGATGAGCTACATAGGCAGCACTGGGCTGATAAACGGAGGAGGAGGAGGTGGTTGAAAGAGAGCACCGTTAGAAGCAAAAACGGAGGCTTTACTTCCCACAGAGCTCTAAAACTGACTCAAGTATGTTCATGTTTTGTCACTCACTGCTTCCATAGCTCAGGTTTTTACACTCACTGGTCATTTTATTGGGTACGCCCTGCCAGCAGACATCACAGCTCAAAAATCATGAGCATGAAATATGCAGAAGGAGACGCCATGGACCAGTCATACGCTGCCTGCGTCACCCCAACGTGTAGTTGAATCTCCAAGAATGTGCACACCAGGCTGCAGCGTAGATGGTGTAACCCTCGCCGTAAAGCAGTGTTTGTCTTATGTACTCAAACGACCTCTTCACGACTTTTTTTAATTTTCTTTTATTATTGATGTTTTCTCAGTTTACCTTTTATTTAGGTCTAAATGGATAAAAAGAATGTTCGCAGAACAAACGTGAAGGGAAAAATGAGCTCCAGACACGTCACGTGCACAAGTCTGAACCAAGTGCACAAAGAAAAATGAGACAAATTTAATCACAGCTGAACGTTCACTTAAGTGTTTCGAGTCTCGCTGCAGCTGCCCCAGATCTCCAGCTGACTGCAACTACTCCTACATACAGTGGACAGAATGATAACGAGTTCGTTTTGCACTCATCAACTATGAATGACAATGATGTCATCAGTGTTTCCAAAATACACTCGGTATCCAGTTCAGTTCTTGCTCAAACTTCACAAGGGCAGAAGTAACAGACACTAACAGCTGATGAGGAGGCATAAAGTATGCAAGAAAAGACTTGCAGTGTATGCCTGACTGAACGCTCTGTCCTTGTGTTTCACTCATTTTTCTGTCCACACAGACGTCAAAGTGCGCGCACACACACACACACACACACACACAAATGCACACAAACACTCAGATAAATGCTTCGCCTCTCAGTCATTTAAGGTCCCAGCAGCCCTGATCAGATTTCAGACTCAGCCAAGTGTGATGACACAAATGCTGAGCTCATGCTGCTTTGTTTATATGTGTGTGTGTGTGTGTGTGTGTGTGTGTGTGTGTGTGTGTGTGTGTGTGTGTGTGTGTGTGTGTGTGTGTGTGTGTGTGTGTGTGTGTGTGTGTGTGTGTGTGTGTGTGTGTGTGTAGTTCAAAAAGATGCCTACATGCCAGCAGAAGTGTTCCCACCTAGAATGAGAAGTATTTGCAGTTAAACCAATCATCAGAGTCAAAGCCCTGCGCTGCTCTCGCCAACTACTCGGTTTGAGTCCAAGAGGCTTTTCACAAGGATGTCAGATTAGGAAACAGCTGAGATCAAATATTATGTGACATTGCCTCAGAGTCGCTGTGGGTTTGCATAGAAGTGGAGGAGTGTTCAGGATGTTGAGGACTTGAAGCAACAGATTTTCTGCACTTTAACCAGTCATTGGCCAGATGAAAAAAAAAAAAAAAAAAGGGTGACTATTTTCCTTCAGAGGAGTTTGGCACCTGAGGGTGGAACGCTTTCACATGACTTTAAAATTATGACTTTTGAGAAGAAAGTTTCTTCTTTTCTGAGGAAACTTCACTCTCGTCTTGCTGCAGATGGTGTTCAGTGCATGTTAATATGCCAATAGTTGTGTATATGTATATGTGTATATATATATATATATATATATATATATATATATATATATATATATATATATATATATATATATATATATATATATATATATACATATGCTTTATATGTGTGCTGACATTTTAGCCTGGTCACAAAATGATGCTTCTTTAGGCTAATTAATACTAACAGCTTGAAAGCATTTTAATGGTTTGGCACCAGGGTTACTATCGTATTTGTCTGATAAAAACACTGCTTCGGCAATACGCCATAAAAAATTACTGCTGATATTTACTTGAGAAACACATTGGTAAGTTACTACCTGGAAGGCTATGCCATCACATATATATCAAGGAGAGGAGGATTATTTAAATTGTGGATAAAAAGTTATTTTCTGTGCTTTGCACTTACATTTGACTGCTAATTGCACCATTATATACTGCAGAACATGTAATAACCTCTACATGTACATATGTTACACCTGGAGGAGTAGAGAGGGTGTGAAGGAGCAGATTTCCCATTCATATGTATTTGCAATGCTTGAAGAAGACATAATTAGAACATCCTGACTGCCAACCAACATTATTTTTAATTGATAGGAAGAAATTTAAAACAAAGTGTCATGCAACACCTGCTGCAGGTTGTCCCTGTGAGTGCAGAGGAATACAACAATACTAAATGGTGTGGCCACAGTGACACACCAGCAGGTTTAACGCTTATAAAGTGCATTTTCATTATCCTTCAAATTTCACGAATTGGGAATTTTGAAGAGTAAATATGACTAATTGCAACATATCAATTTAACAATTAAAAGGAGAAACGGCTTTTAAAATTCACTTGGTTTTTGGAAGTAGAACAACTTTACAACTTTATCCGGCAACAACAATCGTGTCACATTCAAAGTCACTTCAGTCACATTTCTTCTCATTTTAAAGAGGTAACTTATGCTTCTACATTAAAACAATGACACATGTTCATGTAGATAGGAACCCTGCACTGTAACCTCGCCTGATGTGCACTTCCCCAGAACTATAACTACGTGTCCAGATGTGGCACTGCAACATATGCGGCGCGTTGTATTTCCCTCTGCGTATTTCCAGCTAATACTTTTACTTTATTGTCCTGTCCAGCTTTAAAACAACAGTGTTGGCATGTGGATAAATGTTGAGTGACAGTAACACTCCCTAACTCCAACCCATAAGCTTTATCAGCTCTGTTGTCATGGACACAAAGGCAGGAAACAAAAAGACGTTTGGGACTAAAACCCGCAGACCTGTAGAAAACAGGCTGCAGCGCCATCTAATGTTTGGTGGTGTAATTATAGATGGACACAAGCAACAATGAACAAGTGTGAACGCCATCTACGATGTAGGTCAGATCAGGTTTACGCACACTTTGACTTTTAGTCACCTTAACCTTGTCTACATACTGAAATGCCCTGAAGCAACTTTCATGTTTTGCTTACAAGTTGCTCAACGAAAACATTGTACTTGTTTGCTTATCAGTTACCCAGATATTTTCAGTTTAATACTGGCCCACTTTTAACGATAACTTTGCTCTCTTGGTTACAGAAAATATTCAGACCTTTTGCAGCAGTGAATTAGAACTTCAGCTCCGATGCCGCTCTCCGCAGACTTTCCTCTTGTAGACGGATTGATTTTCTGTCGTTTTGTCACCTTCCATCTCTGCCCCTCCTGTCTTCTGTGACAGCAGATCTTGTCTGTCCATTACTGCACTCTAAAAACACTCCAGAGGGACGGCAGGACACGTGTCACTCATCGTGTTGACTCTAGCTTTTAGTGTAAAAGCCCAGCAGCCGCCGTGGACGGAGTGCTGCTGCTTCTTTGCCTTCCTCCAGAAAGGGCCGGCGGTCAAACGTCTCCATTAGCCTCCCTTACTATTTAACATCTGATTTTAAAGTTTTACTCAGAGCTCTGGCTGCACAGAGGCAGAGCAGCTCCCCAAGTTTATAATTAAAACCCTTCTCCAAGTCGCCTCTTTTGGAAATTCAGCCTGTTACACAGTGTATACGAATCATGATCATGATCTTTGGTTTGATTGATAAAGCTCTGTATACAACCTTGTTTTGGAAAAAGTGCGATGCTGCGTCAAAGTGGATGATGACACAATTGCAGATTTTTTTATTTTTTTATTTTTTTTTTTTATTTTAAAGATCAAGTAGGAGAAGAGATTCTGGGAACAATGGTAAGGAAAAAGTGCTGGATAACCTTGTAATTAGCAACTAAAAACCTGCACAAGTCAGCTCATTAAGTGCTTACAAACCTTAACAAGGTGTTGCACCTGGTTGATTGGTCGATTGATTGACTGGAAACTTGGGCCAACAGATGTCAGATGCAATGATAGAAAAAACTATGAAAGTATTTCAAGAAGGCAGTTCACCATAGAGTGATTTCTGTTTCATTGTGTCTAACTTTCAGCAAAGAACAAAGAACAAAGTCTTTAATATTAAAGGTCTTTCCAATCCAAATACTCATCTTTATTTACAAACACATACACACACACACATATATATACATATATATATATATATTGTCATGAGACTTTGCAGAGCCACATCTTCTTTTCTTCTTTTAATATATTTAGTAAAGCACCAATGGTATTCTTTAAGGTTTTTACACTTCCACTCTGCTACATTTGAAAGAGAAACCACACACTCTTTATTGCAACATATTTAACTTGTGATTATAACTGAGCAGATGGTATGAAGAGTAAAAGCTCAAACTCCCAAATGAGTGAGAAGAAACTTTCTTGACCTTGTCAAAAAGCTTGTGTGCAGCTCTGTCTCTTCTCCGTACATTCGCTGGTACACACCAGCAGGCTAATGGATCCGGTCTTAGAGGTCACCTCCCATCAGAATCCTGCAGCTCAGGCAGAAACCCTCGAGTGCTTGCAGGAGTAGTGGCCAGCTACGGCCACCAGGTGTCGCGACGCAATGAGCCATCAGAGAAGTGTCTCGTTCTCTCTGTCTCACACACACACACATATACAAACACACACACACACACACGCACACACACACACACACACACTGTGATGCGCTGCATGGCAGCATGTCAGGTCAGAAGCAGCATTCATGAAGGTCACAATCATCAACATCATTACTGGATCTGGTCATGGAGGGTTGATGAGACACCGCACCTCTGAGTCCCGACAAGTCGACTGGACCCCACTCACCAAAAACAACCACAAACAGCAAACATGTCCTTAGTGAATAGAATAGAACAGAGTAGAGTAGCGTTTATTGCCATTTGTACAAGTTAAAACAGGCACATTGGAATTCTTGTGCATGTCCCAGAGTCAGTAGTAACCATAATCAATAAACAAATAGTGCATGCAAGACAAGGTGCAAGTGATGCATTAAAAACAAAAAAAAGTGCATTTGTGCAGATCGTATTTGCAAATAAAACAGTATCAATGAGGAGATAAATATGCACAGACATAGATTTAGCCTGAGGTGCAGAAAATTAATATAAATATCAATATAAATGTTGCACGTGGTTCTGAGGTGGTGTTGCCTGTTGCACGTAAATTGTCCAGTGGGGGGTTGGCAGAGTAATTGTTCAGTATCTGAGTGGGTTGTGGGGTGAGATATTTACCCTCTTTAATGTCCTGTGCAACCAGCCTGACAGTGGTTGTAAAAGAAAGCTGCTGTGGAAATGGTCCTTGGGACTGCTGATGCTCACAGGCCTGCGAGTCTCAGGTTATAGCCTGACTCCACCCACAAAGACAGAGCATGGGCTAGGTGGTGTTTGTCCCTGAGGATGCTCCATGCGTTTCTCCTGCTGCGCTGTGTGCAGAGTGTCCATGGAGGGGAGTTTAGAGCCAGTGACCCTCCCTGCAGTTTTGACAACCTGCTGCAGCTTCTTCCCCTCAGCCAGGGTGGTGTTCCCGTACCACACTGTGATGCTGCTGGTGAGGATGCTTTCAACCAGTCCTCTCTAGGCCTGGGTGAGAGGCTGACGTCTAAGCCCGGCCTTCTTCAGCGGCCTGATAAAGTGTAGCCTCTGCTGAGCTCTTTTCTCTGTAGCAGCAGTGTTTTTTCCTCAGCTGAGGTGTAGGTCGAGGAATTTGCGGCCGTCAGTCCCTTCCACCTTGGTCTCCTTGATGATGAGTTGCTGCAGAAGGAGGGGCTCTTCTCCTGTAATGAACTATGAGTTCTTTTGTTTTGTTTATGTTGAGAACAAGGTCATTGTCCTCTCCATAGACTGTAGTCCTGTGAACCAGGTTCCTGTATGCAGACTCGTCCCCTTCTCTGATGAGGCCACAGATGGCTGTGTCGTTTGCAAATTTAATGATGATGTTGTTGTCATTTCTGATGATGATGTTCTCTCTTCTTCCTCTACACCCATGCCTGTGGGTGTAGAGGAAGAATAGTTTATAAGAGCAGTAGGGAAACTGAGGCAGCAGCCCTGCAGAGACCTTCTTTCCCATCCTTACCACCTGTGATCTTTCGGTGAGGAAGTCCAGAATCCAGTTAAGGGTGGGTGTAGGAACTCCCAGGTCTGTCAGCTTGGCAGTGAGCTTCATCGGCCCAGTCGTATTAAATGCAGAGCTGTAGTCCAGGAACAGTAGCCATGCGTAGCTATTGTTACCGTCCAGGTGTTGAAGGGTGAAGTGAAGTGCCAGGGCCACAACGTCATCTAGGCCTTTAAGACTCTTAGTGCCACACAGTTGGGTCCCACAGCTTTACGGGGGTTCACCTTCCTCAGAGCTCCAAGGACCTGTGAGTTTGCCATCTGGAGTGCAGTCTCTTCTGGGTCGCAGGGGGCCGTTATGGGGTTGTCTCTGTTGTGCTGGTCGAATCTGGCGTAAACGCTGTTGCGGTTGTCTGGCAGGATTGTGTCTTGGACCACCATTCTGTTAGCACCTGTGGCACTGTTGGTACTGGACTTAATTCCCTGCCACATGCTGCTTGTGTTGTTTTCTCCAGTCTCTAGGTATATGTCCTCGTGGCAGCCCTGATGGATTTCTGGATTTTGCTGCGTATATCCGCGTTAAGACACGGCTTATGACCGGGGAAAACACAAGCCGCCCCGGAGGGGCTGCAGGTGGACCTGCACCAGTCAATATAGTTGCTAACAGCATTTGTGTATTTGTGCATATTGTCTGCAGCTTCTTTAAAAATGTTGATTTCTGTGGCCTGCGGGCAGCACCGCAATTTTTCCAGTCTGTTGACACAGTCCTGACCATGACTGGGACTGCTGTGAACCTGTTACTGTAGGTGGGCTGGAGAAGGAGGGCAAGGTGGTCACGTTTTCCAAAATGTGGCTTGGAGACAGCAGCATAAGCATTTCTAATGTTGCTGTAACTTTTGTCCGAAGTGTTGTTTCCCCTTGTGGGGAAGTTGATAAACTAGTGGAATTTGGGGATGGTTTTCCGGAGATCACAGTGATTGAAATCCCTGGATGTGTGTCTGCTTATCATGTGCAGCTCTGGGTACATTGTCCTCGTCAGCGTGGGGGGGTTGGGAGGATACACTGTGCTCAGGATGATGCACTGCGGCCCTCTGGGTAGGTAAAATGGCCTGCTCTTCAGGGTAATAAACTCCTCCGAACATGACTGAGATAATACCGTGTTATTGTTGCTCCAGGATTGTTTGACGAGGTTTGCTGTTCCTCCCCCTCGTGTTTTACCACATTCCATAGCACTGCGGCTGTGTCAGCTCTGTGAGCACAGTAGCCTGCTGGAGTTATGGCCTAATCAGGGTCCTCTGTCTGATCCACCACCGATCCTGGACGTACCACTCTGCAGCCACCCTACAGAGATTGTTGCTTGATACTGATAATTGATACTTGATGGGCTTTGACAGACATTTGAAAAGACAGAAGCAAGACTAAAAAGCAACAACTCGATAGAGAACTAGAGTTTTTTTGTGGCAGAATTTCACTGGTTCTTGGTTTTTTTCTTGCATTTTTGTGCTGATTTTGCGTCACATTGTGTATGTTTTATAACTCATTGTGGTACATTTATATCTCTTTCGGGTCATTTTGCAGCTTTTGTTTCTCTAGTCACAGTTTTTCATCTTTTCTAAACTGCATATCTATAGTTTTTTTGGGGGTTTTTGGTTTTATCAATAACTTATCTTATCTAGTTTGCATTTGGTTATTTATTATTATTTTGTGCCTCATGATTGTACGTTTGTGTCCTTTTTATGGTTGTTTTCCATCTTTATCAGAATGTTGAACCTAATTTTTGTCGTTTTGCTTTCTGTCTTTTTTTTCATTTGTTGTATCTTAGATTTTAGCTTTAAAATGTCTTACTTTCTTTTTAAAATGATTTTGGTCATTTTATTTTCACTGGAGTTTTTTTTAACATCTTGTTTTATGTACTTTCTCTTATGCTGTCTTTTTTTTCTTAATGTCATTCCGCACTCCTTCCTGTCGCTGCTTTCTTTTTTTATTTGCTTTGCTTTTAGTTCATTTTTGTCTGTTTGTATTAGTTTTCCATTTTTGCTTCCATCAGGGATTTTTTTTTTTTTTTTTTGGTGTCCGTTTGTGCACTTTCATTTTTCATCATCAAGTAATCAATTTGCATCTCTTGGTATCATCTTTGGCTCCTGCTATGAGAGAGTCTACATTTCTTTATTAACTTTTAGCATCTCAGTGGTGTTTTGTGACTCCTTGTGTTCCTCACTTGAAAGCTTTTTCAGTGATCCATAGCTCCACTTTACACACTCACACACAGATTTAACGCTTTGAACACTTCCTCATTCATCTTATCAGACACAAATGCAGGGGTGGAGCAAACATTTGGGGCTCAGCCCTCTGTGCAACACAGCATTGCAAGCTGCAGCTACTTTCCTCCCAACTCAGTCAGCTGTGAAATCACTAACCCTTGAATAAAATCACCCAGTTTACTGATTGATGCTGAAAAGGAGTCCTTTGATGGAGACGTCTTGAAATACCTTCTAATATCCTCCTTTAGCAAGCCAGATGGACCCGATAACGGCGACCTACTACTGATAAGCTTTAGAGTTGAATTAAAATTTCTGTTACTTACATATAAAGTTTTTAAGGGCAAAGCTCTGCGTCATCTACAAGACCTGCTAGAGCCTTGGGTTCCCAATAGAGCTCTCCGTTTTTTCATTTTCTTGCTACTGTTTGGCTAAACGTTTTCTCCCACTAGGGAAGATTTTTTTCACATGCCGTTGTTTCTTTAATATTTGCTGAGGAGTTTGCTCCTGGCATCTGGAAAGCATCTAGGGGAAAAAATATTCCTTTCCTGACCTTTCACTTTTGCACAAACCTCCTGTCATCACACAATGACATTTATTCTTTGTTTCCGTCAAAGCTGCACAGCTGCAGACAGTCAGAAGGTTTAGCATGATGACCCAGCATGCACCTGTTGCTCTCATGTACATGTATTGGACATAGTTTGTTACATAAGTATGGTACGATACTAATAACACAGTACTTAATGTCATTAATGCGATTTCTTGGACATGTCTGAAGACTGTGCATTCCAGGTGTTCAAAACATTGTGCTTTCAGCTGCAGGTTGGGTTTATGCTTCAGGTGTTAGAAGGGAGTAATGGGGGAGCTGGTGTTTTCTCCATCTCTCGATCTTCCAGCTCCTCAGACTCTTCAGTTTTGTTTTCCACTGTATTGATTCGTTAATGTTCCTTTAATGTAGCGCTTCATGTAGGTCAGCGTGTTCACAGCTGCGTGCTGCATGCTGCCGGGTCCTTCGGCCGGCGGTGCTGCACGCTCGCTGATTTTACCGATTCATATGGTAAAAAGGTTTGCATGCAGAATTTATTATAAATGGAGAAATCATTCACATTTTTTATCAACAGTTTAAAAAGTGAATGATGCTATAAGATGCATGAAAGAACAAACTGATCAGTGGTTTTAATACACCTTGTTATGAGTGGTGTCTTCTTTACTGTTTTCATGCAAACAGTGTTTTAATCAAACACTTTGGCTCCTGATCATTTGTTCTTCTCTTTTGGAGACTAAAACTAAGGAACCTCTTCATCTTTTTTTTTTTTTTTTACAGCAATGTGTTGCATCAGCGGACAGAGATCTTGCACTTATTGATGGAAACGGTGAGGGTCACAGGAATCAATTGTTCACATGCGCCTTTGACAAGGCTTTAAGCACAGTGTGTTGAGTCACCGGGTTCACTCACATTTACATTGATCTTACATGTTCTAAACCACCTCTGGAAGTCATAAAAACACAATAATAATGTTGCTGTAGCTTCCGTTAATAACCCTATAATGTATCATATAGACCTCTGCACCACCCCATGTATGCATGTATGTACGTACGTACGTATGAACGCAATAATTTAAATATTTTCAATTATAACTTGTTTGAGTTTGTACCAGTTGACACAATGTTCTAGAATGTGATCTGTGATGGTGAAAGATCAAAGCTAAGAAAAAAGGTCTGAGTTGATTTATGTTTTGTCTTTTTTTCTGTTCAGCTGGCAGCTCGGTTCATTTTTGTTGCAGACATGTGATCCTCACGCTGTTGCAATCTGTGGCACGGCAAGTTTGCTGGTTATAGCACAGTTCAGAAACAAGACAATTCAAGTTGCTTTACATAACATCCATCCATCCATCCATTATCTATACCCGCTTTATCCGTTTCCGGGTCACGGGGGTCTGTCGGAGCCTATCCCGACGCATAGTAGGCGAAAGGCAGGGGTACACCCTGGACAGGTTGCCAGTCTATCCAGGGCCACATGGAAGACAAACAACCAATCACACTCACATTCACACCTAGGGAGAATTTAGGATGATCAATTAACCTACCCTGCATGTTTTTGGACTGTGGGAGGAAGCCGGAGTACCCGGAGGGAACCCACGCAAGCACGGGGAGAACATGCAAACTCCACACAGAAAGACCCACCGGGCCGGGAATCGAACCGGGAATCTTCTTGCTGTGAGGCAACAGTGCTAACCACTAAGCCACCTTGCTGCCCGCTTTACATAACAAAAACATAAAAAGTAAAAAGAAAGAGAGTGGGGGCTTTAAACGACTGACAGGGTCGTGTTTGTAGTTTATAGATATAGCAGATTGTTTGTCCCAGTTATTTTGAGAACCTCACATCCTCCTCTTCTTCTGATGTGTTCACCTAGTCGCCTGCCTGATGTTGGAATTAAGTTTTGATTTAGTAGAAATGGTTTCACTTATGAGATCAAAGCTGAGATTTTCCCTGTGTGCTTCATGTTTATATTGTATCAAGATTTGTATGATTTAAAAAATGTTTAAATTATCTATGTTACACACAACTACAAAAGAAGCAACTAACCACAACCAGGGGGACAAAACAACTACAGAGAAGATCTTCAAATGGTGACAGACACACAAAGTGATCACAGAAGGTTGAGAAATGGAAAGGAAACGTAAAGTAAAATAAACCATGTCAAACAAACAAAAGAAAGAGCATAAATGAAGTAATTATTCCACCTCACATATAGGTCTCTTTAAAATCCCCACCTCTTTCCAGCTCCACATTTGATGAAAGGGAGATTAGGTTGTTTCATTACTTCCAAAATCTCTACTTGTGCCTTTAAAAGAGCAGATTTATTAGATCAGAATCTAGACGCCAAAAGTCAAGGGTTTTATCATTAGGAAAGCCTTTGAAGTCTTCATCATGACACTTATCTGAATTAACTTGACAATAAAAACACACAAAAAACTCAGAAAACAACCCAACTCATTACAGAGCTCCATCCTTGCAATCAAATCTAAATTTTTCACCAAAATGGGCTACAGGCGATGTTGGTGACCCACATCATCCGTGTGTTCATGTAGGAACACATGCTGTATATACGGTCTGCCATGCTAATGAACAATAAGACGCAGTTAAAAAAGCCTTCGCCAGCGCTGACAGCAACTCACTTCCACACACATGCACGCACCTCGCGGCGCGCCGCAGAGCCGATCCAGTCGCCCGGCCCTTACACTCTTTGCTCTGCAGGGTTTGTCTTCTAATTGCTTGGTTCCACTGACTCTCATCTAGCGCTGCAGTGGCCTACAAACACTGTGTCTAATTCCACAGCCGTGAGCATGTTGGCCTCGTTTCACTGTCGGCTCAAAACGGACTTCACGGCAAACTGTTCCTCAACAGTTTGTGCTTTCGTACGTGTTTTCTTTTTTTTTTTTTTAATATGAAGTAGGACAGCGAGTGCTGCAGGCTGCTCCAGTAAAGCATATGTTGTTGCTGCTCGCTGTCTTCACAAAGCAAGCGGATGAGGCCACTGCTGCTCCACCAGTTTGTCTGCGTCTCAAATTATTCCGAAATGCAAGGCTGCATGTTGGATGTTTGACTGACTTGTTTCTTCTTCTGGATTTTAGGGAGGTAAATCGATATCTGCCTCCACAACAACGGTCTTCCTAAAACATGTAAATTCATTAGCCTCAGTTCCACATTTGAGAGTCTTTTAAATCCAAAGACGTGGACTTTTTTCAGTTTTGGCACTTTGCAGTAAAACTTTTCAAAGCTGAAAACTGCAGTGTTTATATGTCAACGAGACACGTTAATAGAAAATATCTCAGATGATATAAATCAAACTGCTTTAAGTTTCCATCTTTAATCAAGAAAAAGAAAACGACACAAAAACAAAATTAAGTGAAAAAGAAAAACCAAGCAGCCACAGCAAAAAAATTCTGCAGAGCTGCATATGGACCTAAAATATGTCAAAAAGATACCAAGAGACCACAAAGTGAGACAGACAACCACTAAAAGAAACGCAGTGACTGCAAACAAAATTCATTTTAGAAAGTAACAACAAACATAGGACAAATAGAGCTGCGTGACCACAAACAGGCATAAAATAACAAGAAGGCAAACTGGCCACACAGTTGCACCAAATTACCATGAAAGTGACCAACGGGAAATTGAAATAGTTATAGACGCAGAATTGCACAAAGATTCGTTAAAAGGGTTTGAAACAAACAAATATTCAAAATGAATGCATGGCCACAAAAAGATACAGGTGGCAATTAAAAATGAACACTAACCACAACTTTCCATTTTAGGATAAAAACGCTTTTCACTGCATTTTACATCCCAGAAATAAAAAAATATGGAAGTTGTCATGGCACTGAGCTTATACAACGAGGTGCGGATTTGTAAGAATCGAGTGGTTAGAGATCTTTGCTTTCGGTCATTTGTACACATTGCTGGGGGCGTCCGTGTTCAATGGTCGTGGTATTTTTGTGTATTCCTTACACCTGAGCGTCCATCCATTTCTCTCTCTTACCCTCTGACTTCCTCCTTGTTGTTTTTGATCTTTCTATTCCCATCCCACCATTCTTCCGTCTTTGCGTCCACAGCCTCATCTGTTCTCTTATGGCCTCTCTGCTCATAACTTTAATGTCATGATCTTTTGCAGCCAATGATTTTCAATAGCTAAAGGTGGCCTGACCTTTCCGTCAAAGCCTTCTTTCTGAATGCTCCTAACATGAGCTGGCAGGTTGTTGTGAGAGTCAGCTTCTGGCTTTGGTCTCTGGTGATGCCTTGATGTGAACTGTATGCAAAATTTATGAGAAAATGGCTCATTTCATGGGGTACTCTCTGAAGGTTCAGCAGCCACCGTGAAAGTTAACCTGTCAAGCCCCAGGTATTTAAGGGCTCGTCAAAGCTGTGCCTGAACTTTTATACTCCATAAGCAGAAGTTTGCTGGATCCCAGAACCATTCAAGTGGCATTTTTATGACCAGCAAGACCATAACTAAAGTTTTTTTTATATAAACAAAGCTGGTGTCTATGTACCTAGTCTAGAAAAAATTAATAAGTACCTTCTTGCACTACCAGAATTTCTATTCTGCTGTTAAATTATTACCCAAATTAATTTTTTTTGTTATATATTTGTATGTATATTAATTAAATTTAAATTGTAATTTTCTTCTAAATTTCCACTCGTTTCTGTACATTGATATGCTGCTGAAACACAATCATTTCCAATGAGGAAAAAGAAAGTACAGACCGACAATGAATGAATGAGTGAATGTTAATGTTCATGTTCATGACAGAATGAATTCTTTGGAGTGGTTGCCAGGAAAAATAAACCTCTCATCCCATTAAGAACATGCTTAATTTTACAAACATAAACAGCCTGGTTAAAAAAAAAACTCTCAATGTTTATTTTATTTTATTTTATTTTATTTGCGTGTGCGTGTGTGTGTGTGTGTGTGTGTGAACTTGACCTCTTAGCTGTGACTAAAAAGCTGACAAAGAATAATCATTATTTTAAGGATGATTTAGGTTGTTGCTGTTAACTGCAACAACGATCACAACCGGCTCTAGGTTGGCCTGGAGGCGTGCAGAGCAGCCTGCAGCAGCCACCTCTGCAGCCAGCTGAAGGTTGGTAGCCGTGGCTGGCCTGGACTCCTTCAGTTCCACTAACTTGACCACCAGCCAACAGTCACCCAGCTACCTTCATCCAGACCTTTTTCTGCTGGAACCGAGCTCCAGCCACGCTCAGCAGGGCCCCCATGCTGTGGTCAGTTATCCAAGCATCCGCTAGGAAAGGGTCCCAGCGATCCGGGCACTTTTCAAACCACTCGTCAGAAATCCCAATGAGTGATGTCACAGGCTTTTCCAGACCGTGATGTTTTTTTTCTTCTGAACAGCCAACATTTCACTACATTTACAAAGTGATGATGAACTCAAGTGTTTTACACCTTACTCTGCATGTCTTTTCCATAGTGAGACAAGAAATACTCCAAATATTTCATTTCACGGGACCATTTTAGTTTCCTTCACTGATGGAGGAACGTAAAACAGCGGTTTGATAGAGAAGACGGTTTTTGATCTTCGTGAGTCGATCTGTGTGAAGAAGTGAGAGTCCTCAATATTAAAGCTTTTTCTTGTCTAGAAAAACTAAATCATGCGGCAGAGTATAAATGGCACATTGGTATATCCTTTTAGTAACATCTGTGCAGTTTCTTCCGTCACACTGAGGTTGATTTGTTTTTATAATTGCTGAAAACTGTAATCTTTGGCAGTTTGACTGATAATATATTGGGAAAAGGATTTGAATTCTAATTCAGTTTGCTTCCAAATGCATTTCACATGCTGTCACAATGAGGCATTTAACATTTTTTAGCTTGAGGGTAACAGTTTGACATGCGGCTTGATGCACTGCAGTACAATAAAAATGACACGCGCTCACAAACAGACCTAAAGAAAGGCTGCACGAACATGAAATGAGTTTATTTCAAGATAAACAATTGCACATTTGATTATGTAGCAGTTAGTGGGGACCATAGAGGAGCTATACCACCCTCTAAAATATTAAAATATGGCCACACAGCTTTTGTTTAAGCCAATTTTACTCTTATACAATACTGCCACATTAGATTTTGTCTCCTCAAAATAACCGACTTTGTCTTTCAGCAATGCTCCTCCTTTATTCTGACTGCTCTGTCTGCAGTCTCTGTCAACGCTTTTTGTCTGAAATCTGCATGGAGAGATGTTGCGGCCCAGAATATGTTCCTGCAGCCATGTAAATGATGATTCTGTATTTCTGATTTTCCAGCTGTGTCGGTGCTCCAAACTCCTACATATGATCTAATTCCTCCATTCTCTCTGCTTTGTTTCTGTCCTACATCCTTAACATTTCCTCCCCACTCTGTTCAGATGTGGGATCTTATTTCAAGCTTTACTTAGGCTTTGGAAAGCTAAAACATATTAAATCTCTAATCAACTTATACTGCAGCCAGGCACTTCTCCTCAAATGATGTTGCACAAAAGACGAAGAAATCGGAAGCAGAAAAGGAGTCAAAGAGGAAAGTAAAACTTTTTGGAAACAGAAGGTGGAGAAGAGTGAAGCTAGAAAACAGGGTTTTTCTGTTGACTGAACAGCGCGCTCACAAGCAGCCCGAGACACAGTCTGAGTTTATATCATAAAGAAGAAAACAGGAAAAAAAACAACTTGCATTTGGAAATCAATTCTTCACCCTTTCGAGGGATAATTGCCTTCATATTGTGCGTGGAGCTCAAAGTCTGTCACAAGCTGTCGTCTTCAGAAAACCACAGTTTTCTCACATAAACAACAGGAAAATCATTGGATGTTGATTAGAGATGGAACCTTTTTTATGTCAAAAATCAGTCATTTGACATGGTTTTACAATTAAATCCTACTGGAGATTAATTTTACTGTGTGCATAACAAAAGACACCCCTGATTTTTTTTTATTTTTTTTTAATATCGGTGACACAAAAAAAAAACAACAAGCACCATCATCTGACTTCTGTAACTTTCTGAAGCACAATTACAATCAAAAGTATTGATCACTCTGTGTCACATTCAATAATGTTTATGTTTTCAGGTATTTTCACATCCCTCTAAGAGTTCTGAACTTTTTAAAGGTCTTATACTTGCAAACTGCATTGATCCATCAGCAGTACACAGGACTTCTTTTTATTAAGTCTGGCATTAAAGGCAAATGTCAGAGGGATTTTAGCCCCAAAGCTCAGGTACTGACTCACCGTGGCAATTAAGATAGTGATGAATGTACTTTTACTGTTCCACCCAGCTGGAAATTTCAATTCCCCTGCTTTCATCAGTTTCACTGCGCCTCATTATGTTCACTCTGATCCATGCAGATTGACGGCGGCACAGAGACCTTTCTCCCTGCAGAGTGGAAGAGTGTGACGCATGTACTACACAGCGCGTCCTGCAGCAAATCATAGAGCAAATATTGGATATATGAAGATACAATAAACACCCAAAATCCAGTTTCAGAGTGAAATAAAGCAGCGTTCGTGCGTTCCCACTGTTCAAACGTTATTGAACGCTGGTCGTTTGGCGCAGCTGAAATTTGTGCTGAGGGCGTAAACTGTGTTCTTGTCTTTCATGCAGTTTCACGGGAAGTCAAATCTCAATGCAGACATCTTAATTGATTTTTTTTTTTTTTTTTTTTTGGTCATTTAATCCCATTTTGTTTCTTACGGGCTCCTAAATTCAGCTTAATTCAATTCAAAATACTTTATTAATTCCCAAAGGGAAATTTATTAAAAGTGGGATTCAAAGGGAAAGATTATGCAAAAAAGGGAAAAACAAGGAAGATATTAGGAAGATAAACATTTAAACACAAACCGATACACAATGCAGAATATGTTTTTATTTATTTTATAATTGAATTCTATTGTTTTCTTTTCCACACTGATATTTTTTTCCCTGTAACTTTTATTTTTGTTATTACTGTTGTTACTTCTAAAATTGCTTTTGTCATTTACATGTCGCTTTTGCATTTATTTCTTGTTTTGGCTTCTCCCACTTTCTCGTTGCTTTTGCTGTTTCCCTTTTGCTTTGTGTGTCTCAATTGCTTTCACTTTTCTAATCACTAAAATTGCTTTTAAAAGGGATACACTTACATTTTGGGAATGAGCTGGTTTCCTGTCAACGCCAGAGTTTGATAAGAGGTTATAAACCGTTCTCATCTCTGTGCATCCAGCCTGACAAAGTCCCCACTAAACAAACAATTCTGTTGAATTTTTTCAGAAAATTGTCAGGTTTTAAGAGGCTGCTTGAAAAAAAAAACAAAAAAAAAACACTTGAGTGAAATCAAATTTAATAATTAAATGTTTATATATTAACTACCTCCTGTGCCAATAAAACTAATTTCTTTATTTACTGTTTCCACAGAAAGGCTGACATTTGTACTCTATACAGGGATGAATTGCACTTTACTCGCTGTATTTTGTGCCTCAGGGCAGCATGAGTTAAAACAGTGCTGAGTGTACAGCTACTTTTGAATCTAACGCCCTGAAATCCAAAACTACTGTAGCCAAAGCTGACAAAATGAACATCTTCATCTGAAATGAAGTATTTGGACTTGCGGGTATGCTTGCGATTTAAAGCTCTGTATTAAGTCAAAACTTGGGCGTGCTTTGGATGTACTGAGCACCGGCATGAATAGAAAAACTGAGTGCACCGCAGAAGTGGTTTGATAACTTTCTGTAGATGTTTTTATACTTCTTTTTTTTTTTCTCCAATCTTTCAGAGATCTTCAAAGATTAGATGAGATAAAAAGAGGGATGCACAGAGAGAGAAACTGAACACTCAAAAAAAGCAGAGACAACAGAAGAAATGGGTTTAAAGCAATGCAGAATAAAGAGAGGTTTTTAAAAACCCAACTAGATCCCAGTGGTACTAATGAGGAGAGATTTAAAAGAGACTGATGATGAAATAATTCCCCATAAGTTGTATATCCAGGTCACTTAATAAGGGCACAGAAATCCAAACGTGAGGTCCTGTTGCGGGCAGACGCCCAGGTCTGAGCCCCTTCACTACCTTATCCATTAACACCCATCCTCTAACTTAAAAAAAAGAAAATAGAAGTAGATTTAAAGCAGCAGCAGGAAGCGCTT
This sequence comes from Xenentodon cancila, assembly GCA_014839995.1. Classification (NCBI taxonomy): domain Eukaryota; kingdom Metazoa; phylum Chordata; class Actinopteri; order Beloniformes; family Belonidae; genus Xenentodon; species Xenentodon cancila. The sequence continues at coordinate 5,674,478 of CM026213.1, read as the reverse complement.
ATTAAACATTGGCAGCTTAAATATGGCTTCCTATTAACATGTCAGAAGTGGATTGTGAATCACCAGTAACACAGCAGCCTCGTTCTTTTTTCTTTTTCTAGCACCTGAGTTTTCAGTCATTGTTCCCATTAAGGGTTTATGGGCCTCTGCTGGAGGTAAGTAGGGAGGAGGGCAGCGGGGGGAGAAGTCAGCCCCGGCAGAGTAACTGGAAGGGGGAAGCGGATTTAAGTTTCAGAAGCAAAGTTGGGAAAGAACAGGAGGGCGCCTGATTGCGGATGACTGATAGGTGACGGCACGGATACTGGGGGAGCCATCGGGTCCAACCAGACCGGACAATGGTTGTTCTGCTGAGTCTGGGACACGGTGTCATTGGTGTTGAATGCCTCAGTGTCTGCAGAAAAACATTTAAAAGACCTTCACCAGGTGGCTCGCATTTTAAGGAGAAAATAAGTTGATGTTTTGACATGAAGTTAACAAGGAGGAAATTTCTGCAGCCAGAATTCTCAGCAGTTAAATAAATAGTTGTTTGGTCACTGTTATTGATTCACAAAACCTCTTAACCCTCTGCGAATAGGGAGGCAGTGTGTGGGGCAGTAAATAAAATCTTACTCATTGACATTTTTAGGCAAAGCAGAATGAGTTTGAAGCGATAAAATCAACAGGCAGGAAGGCAGGGAACCGGAATGCTCAGAATCAGATATGTTGGCAAGAGGACGGTTTAGACGGGCGAGCAGACGCTCGCTGTTACTGCAGAGATGAAGAGCCGACGACGGTGTTAAGAGGCAGACGGAGGCAGTCACGAGGCCCCCTCGGGAAGAGCCTGTTAATCACGGAGGGATTTCCTGAGCAGGCGAGCAGGACGGAACGCTCAGAACGGTTTGTATCATCCGGTGGGTCGCGGCGTTCCGGGCGGAGACTTCCTGCAGTCACGCTGCCTTGACAAAGATGCGGACCAAAGAATGAAGCCTATGAAACATTGCTTTTTTTCCCCCTTTTTTCTTTCTTTTTATCACATAGGTCCTATTTTTAGTGTCGCAGCATGATGCAAGAGACGCAGGAAGTAACCTTTGAAGGGACTATTAATATTTTTATATGAGCAGTAACAAATGGACAGAGAGTTATCACACAACTCTGCCGGTCCCCTCAGCTCTCTTAATTTCAGTGTCTTTTACCTCATTACTTTGGTTTTACAGCATATTTATGGTACGGTTGACTTTCTCATTGCTGTTTTCAGCAGTAGTCAGCACTTTCCAGCAAATAAGAAGGGAAACCTATTATATGTTACCTGCCCTGCGCTTGGAGGTCTGAGCACATATAAAGAGACAGGTAGTTTCTCAGGAGTTGGGGAGACAAAATAAGATTTTATACCTTCATAGCAGGCAAATTTTGTAAAGATAATTATAGTTTCAAAATGTATCGCCAAAGCAATCTCACAGCAAAACATGAAATAATTACAAAAATCTATTGATTTGTGTCAGGACAAAATCTTCACGTTTTTTTTTTTTTCATGGTTATGGACATAAAAATCATATGTAATAAAACACGTTCTGACTGCAGGCGGTGTCATACTCATAACTGATGAAGAGACCAAATGTGCATCTGGAAGCTGGAGGGACATGACTGTCGAGCAGAGGAGTTCATGTTCGGTCCCAGCCGATGATGTGCGAAAGTAACTTCACTCTGAATTAACATTTTTTGATTCAGTTGCTGTTTTGTCACATTCCTAAACTTTACAAACTTGGTTAAGGTGGGAAAATGGGACAGATGGGACAGAATTTTCCTGGACTGCCATCTGAGCAGTCCCCTCCCCTCGGCTAAAATTACAGAACGTGTTGAACGTGTTGGATCAGCCACACATCCAAACTGATATAATTACCTTTGCTCATGTCTTTTTTTTTTTTCCCTGACTCACATCACAAGTTTTCTCTTCCTGGGCTGGATTGCCCCACAGCAGTAGCTCTCCAGATGGAAATCACTAATTGTTTTGTCTTTTCATTTAGACTACAAGCAAAAGGTTATAATAACTCATTATCTGTTTATTAGAGCGCGTGGATGTACACAGTTATGTGTGATACATTTATATCATCCTTAATGTTGACATCAAAGGAGGAGAGTGCATGTTTGGCTTAATCCATACAGGCAGAATTATAGGCGGCTGTCTAAACTGCATACTGTTTACAGCACATAATAACCAGTACACTACATTTATTTTCTTAATTAAATCTATTTTTTAACAAAGATCTTTCCTTTACTACATACTTGATTATGAATACTTTCCAAAATATGATTCTGACTCCACTGTAATGAAACGCTGCTCTCTCGTTGCTAAAGTTTTTATTCAACACTCTCTTAGAGCGCCTACATTATTCATGTCTCCTTATGTGAAAACACAGACACACTTTAGCAAATGCCACCCAGCTGCCATTATGTTCAGATAAAGTTCTTCTCTGGTCAACAATAATTCCTTATGGATGAAGCACCTCTTCTTCATTAAAGCCCCTCAAAGTGTCTGTGGTGGGCAGCCTGGCGTTCACTGAATCTCAAAAAGAACCCAAAGTGTTTTCTGTGTCTCTTCAAATTCAATCTTATTCTCAAATCAAATTACAGTGGGAACATTCAGCTACCATAAATGGAAGCGGCTCTTCCAGGCGGGCTTTTACTGTCAATTTGACAGTAATTTCGCCTTCGGATAACAACTTCCAGAGAAATGAGTTCTGATGTGTCACTCACACACAAGCATGATACACCTCTTCCTACCTCGCCACCACACGGCACCCAAAATCATCACCACACGCACAAGATGAAGGAGGAAGTTCCAGGGAAACTGTCATGACGACGTCCGGAGGTTTTCTGTCTCTGGAAACATTCAGGATTTCACTGAGGATTTGGTAACGTGACAGAAACTTTAACGCGTTTGTTTATATTTGACTGGACTTTACTTTTTTATCTTGACAAATCAAAATGCATTTTCTAGCCAACTGTTTGGTTGTGCTTTGACCATTTGGATATACTGTAGTTGCTCTTTTGCAGAATTAATTTATAAAATTAACATTTGGATTAGTTTTTAAGAACTGCATCCTGCCACTTCATCAGCCTGAGGGTGATGGCGGGAATGATGGAGAGCAATGGCACCGTTCCTCCACTCATTCCTGCCAGGTTCAAGCTTCTCCCTCAACCTCTGAATGTTTAGTTTATTTTTTCAGCTATGGTGCAGCCTATTGCCAGTGGAAATTAATTCTTTGATGCTGCGATCACGGATAAATCACTTTATCAAGGTTTTGGGTGGTCTAACCATATATCCATGCTTTACGACGACACGTCAGCGCTGCTGGCTCTGTGACGCCCACAGGACGGTCATTTCGTGTGATGATGATGAAGGCTGGCTTTGTTATGGAGCGTTGTGTTCCAGTTGAAGGTGGTGATAGACTTGACAGGCTGCAGAGGCGATGAAGCGTGTGTTGATGTGGGATTTCCTGGCGGGAACACTCAGACCTCTGACAACAAGCCAGTGTGACCTTTGAGCATGAGTTTCCATTCATAGCTCTAAACTCATCAACTCGATGCAGTTTATTTATAGCACATCAGTGAACTTCTACGAACACCGTGGATTAGGGGCTCATGTCTCACCCGAACTAACGCATAACTAGCAGCTTTAAAAAAGAACATATTTAGAGTTAAACAAGAATAAAAACCACTTGTGTGATTAATTCAAGTAAACCTATTTACACTTGTGCCATTTCTGCTTTTCCTGATGTAAACTTTTATCTTTTATAGCTTTAACAATAAATCCTACTATACTGAGTTGTGGTTGGAAAAAGCTTTTGGTATCTGCATCTTTATGTCGTGTGTTGTTTTTGTGCTATCTATTCTTGCTTGCACCACAGACATGAGCAGCTGTTTGACAGGTCAGGTGACCAGTCAGAGACCAATCAGAGCAGACTAGGGACTTTAAAGACACGGGAGCTAAAACAGGGCATTTCAAATAGCAAGTACCGTAAATGTTGAAATGTACCATGAAGAAAATGTGCAACCTTTGATAGCTTTTCTGGTTTGAATTCTGACCTACAGAGAATATGTTAACTTAAAAAGTGTCATCTATGGCATTCTGATTAAAAAAAGGTTTGTGTACAACTGGACTTATTCTGTTTATTCTCTGTTTTTGGGAGCTGAAATTTGCTACAGTAGCTGCCCATTTGAATTCTTTGGCCTCATCAGTTTCCACAGTTGGACTTTAGTTTCAGGGTGACATCAAACACTGCACTTACTGAAGCCAACAGTCACTTGATGGAATTTGGAACAATATCAATCGTGCTGCGAGCTTGGTCAAAACCTCCCAGAGCGGGATGCCAGGGGCTCTGCAAACCCCCTGGCAGTGTTTCTGGGTTTTCATCCACTGGCCAGAACACTTTAAATATAAACCTTTATGTCAGCAAGTGCGGCCTGGTGGGGTAAGACAGCTGTTAAGCTGCTCTTATGCCAGACCTGCTGTTTATTTTCTTGTAACAAGTACACTTTATGGCCAAAATATGACACTGTTACACTTGCAAAGGCAGCACTGCAAAGCCTTAAATTACTCCTGAGCATTTAGACAGCTTTGGGTCCCAGCTCACTTACAGACAGGTGCAGAGATTCACATCTGCCCCGTTCTAATAATCTCCTCTTTAATCTGCGCCTGGCAATTTATCAAAAAGAAACCACAGCTGAAAGTATGGTAATGTTCGGGGTTTTACCATGGAAATAAGGGTGAACTCCTTCTGAAGATAACAAGGTGGTAAGAAGAAAGCAATCCATCAAGTAAATCCCCAAACAAACATTTCTGCTTGTTATATCAACAACACTGGCGATCAAGCTGAATGGGCACTTTGTAAGAAACAGCAGTCATCTATCAGTTAAACAGCAACCAGTTGGTGCTCCAAAGTTTACTTCACGGTAACTTTTTCTGTAGTTTTGGTCCTTTCTCCTGACTCAGAATACCTACTTTTACTGGTGAATTCTGAAAAACATATGAAACAGAAATCATTGTTCTTACTCTGTCATGCCTGACTGTTTAGATCGAGCAGCAGTTTTTACACCAGGAATCTGGACAGAGAAGCTTTCAGCGATGCATGAAATTTAGAGACGTTTTCAGATGTAGATTTTTCACGGGAAAACCTAGAAGTTTTACTTCTAGGTTTTCCTGCCATTTACTACCATGTGGTTTTTAATGTAAACTAAAAGAAGATGACTGTAACCATCAGAACGTCATTGTCAAGGGAAAAACAAAACAAAAAAATGCACAAAAATATATCTTGGCTTTATAATGTCTGAAAAGAAATGAAGGTCAAAGAACATTTTTAAAAAATACTTTCTATTCCATCCCAACTTTTTGTGATTTGGGATTCATGGTGAGTTCAGCTGAAGCCTCCCGTGTACAGACGGAGGGATGTTCTGTATCTGCGGCAAAGCTGGAGTTTCCAACTAGCAGCTATAGTCCTGCACCCAACTGTCTGGCAGAAAGAAGGAGCACGAGCATCACATTTCCAGACATTTTGTCATGGGGTTGGATCAGCTGGGCTTTTTCCATAACAAATAAACCTTTGAGGCAGATGTAGCACTTCTGACTCCCCAGAAATAGATTTAACATTGTTGTGTCAGCTTTTAGTCCAATAATCAGACTGAATTTGAATTTAATGTGTTTAATGTCACTCAGTGAGCTTTTCTGATGTGTTCACAACACATGCAGTCAGCATGGCAGGTGTGTTGACAGTACCAACAAAGTGAACACTTAAATTTTAATTACTCTTTTTTTTTTTTTTTTTGGTGGGTGTTTTAAATGAACATTGCTATTTCTAACAGAATAATGTTAAATAGAACCTGTCAGTTATTTCTAGCTCTATAACTGTACTGAGTCTACCTGTGGTAGCTCTACTTCATATCATATATTCCTGTTTGTGATCCAGTTCATTCTAATTTGTTATCACTGTAATGCAAAGCCATGTAAAGCAACCCCACTAACGCACTTGGCGTGGATGGATCACCTGGTGACAGTGAAGACGAAGAACTCGAAGAACCAGAATCAGGAAGAGCGCCTATCCGCCTCAAACGGATGCAGGGTGAGAGGACAGAAAATATATGTCAACTTAAAGCATCAGGCCAGGGATACCTGCTATAAGATACAAGGAAAAGAAGAGAAATGCAAAGTTGATGATGGCGATAATGACACATGAAGAGTGAAGCAAACATAGAAAGAAAGTCGCCTTTGTCTTTGCCTTCTTTCACTTCTAACTGCTGGGTTAGAAGTTGTTAAAATGACCTTTTCTAAACTCTTAACCGTGTACGTTTAATGCCTAAACGTAACTGCTCCCCGGACCCGCCCTGTATGTCTTAAGATGTTTCTTCCCTTAAAACCCACCTGACTGCATCACCATCAACTTGTCCTCAATTTCAACACAAGTCTGTCAATGACCCGTTCATTTCAGCCCGACGTGTTTGAGCAGATAAACATTAAAAACACGTGCAGCATAGTGAGTCATGAGGACTCAGACTGAAGAACCCTACAAAAAAATGCAGCTTCTTTGTTGTTTGTTTCGCATAAAAATGTCTATCTTATTTTTAAAAGTATTACTTGACACCCAGATCGTTTGTTTAAACAATGTCCGCAATGAACCAAAAGTCAGAGTAAACGCTCTCTTGTATGTGTTAGTTGTGTTTTTTAAACCGTCCCACCTTTTTCTGGTTGAGATTTTGTAGGCGAGCAGGCTGCTTCCTGTCCGGCTACATCGGAAATACCAGGACTGAAGCCTCCGAGGAAGGATTTAGATTAGACTACACACACATATGTTCTCGCATTCATACACACACAAAAGCAAATTCAAACCCATGCACACCCCAAAGCACACACGCAAGCAGCCATCAATATGCACCAGGGCGAGGCTTGTGAGAGTAAACAAATCCTCACATGTCGTAGCTGCCTCCCTCAAATACCAAAATGCACACAAAGTGCTCTCACACGTATGCGCACATACCACACGTGAACAGAAACTCCTATCCGCTGGGAGTATTGTTAGATTCTTCCTCCTCTGACGCCCGAGAGGCTCTGGGTTGGGAAGAGGAAATGCAGTCTTGTGTAACTTTGTAGACAGCAGAGAGACACAGTCGGAGAGTGTCTTTGTGTTTGCAGAGCCGGAGGTCGGGCCCAAAATGCTGCTTTAATCCTCATTTCTTCAGTCAACGTTTTATCAGCTGCAGAAAAAAAAAGGCTTTAGCTGTGAGTTTGGGTCAAATGGATGAATATGAAGTCGATATACTGCTCAGTTCCCACAGCTCAGTGCTTTCATGGGAAGAAATAAGATGGCTCGATGGTGTGTAGTTATCACAGACACCTCACGGCTCAAAAGTCCGGGACTGCATTCTGCATGGGTTCTTTTTGCATGGAGTCATACGAGTTATCTTTCTGCATGACATTATGTTCCCAATATGTTCGGGTTTTCCTCGCACAGTCCATGGAGCAGGCCCGTGAGTTTGATAGGTGACCGTTGATTCCCCCACTAGGACTGAATGTGGCCCTGTAATGGCATGGCTTCCTTTCCCTGGGTGTTCCCACGACGAGAGTCGTTTAGAAGATGGCTGGAAAGAAGAAGAAGCATGGAGAGATGCTCCCACAACAACCACACATGAAGCTGCTGTTGGTTGTAACCAAACTTTACACGTGTAGCTGCCAGTTGGAAGGCTGATATGCCGCTACAGTTGAAAACTCATTTGCCAGCCTTGCTTTAGATTTGTGATATGTAAAGCTAACGTTCATTTAGACCACAGACTGCAGTTAATACTTGAATCTCACAGTCAAATATGGAAGTGTTCTACTGTCAACTTTCACTGCACAGTTAATCCCATTTTTGGATACAGACGACCCCCAAACAGTTGGGACACTGTGTAACATGTAAATAAAGACATAAAATAAAATGATCTGCAAATCTCACAAGATCATATTTTATGCACAATAATGTTTCCTGGAGAAGCTTTAGGTTTTGACAGGGAATTTCAAAAAATTTCTAAGAAAATATATATGTTAAGAATTATCAAAGTGAATATATCACAGGGAGAACTCCTGTAATCTATTCAGACAAGCTGCTGCTGCTCGGATAAAATTTTAATGTTTTAACTCTCGTTTTGAGGAAAAAAAAATGCTTCCAGATCCTCCCTCACTTCAAATAAATCCAGGGTTTTAAAATATAAGTAATCACACCCAAGGGAAAGAAAGTTTGAATATATTTTCCCTCTTTCTCAACTGTTTCACTTATTGTGTGAGAATCTGCCAACTGAGAAAATTCCATTAGTTGTTTACATGCTTCCTCCTCCTCCTCCTCCTTGACTGGTGAATTAATGTAGCGAATCCCACAGAGCGCTCTCTTCCCCTCTGAGGGACTTATTCTCATTTAAAATCCTATAATCAGACACCTATGTGTTAAATGAAAGCCCATTAGCGGTAATGGTGAACCTCAGATTGAGCTGAGATGAAACGTTGAAAAATGATGACACAAAACCGGGGACTTGCCAGGTCTTTTTCCATCACGTGTGGAGTCATTCACGTGGCGATTGGACTGTCCGTCAATCCTTTTGCAAACCCTCGACCTTCCAACACACCACCACCAAACTGCGCTGAGAGGCTCTCTGAATGGAAACTTAAAAGTTAATCTTGGCAATTAACTTGCTTGTTTCTGTTTTTAATTTCACCCTCTGAGGGCGGCCACGCGAAGCCAGAGCTGAGGAAAATATTGATTCATGCTGGCCTTCTTTTCAGGGGAAGTGGAACTCCTGACATCTTCTTTTAAATTAAAATATTTAAAGAGGAAACTTCTGCCTGGCCTGTGGTCACTCCTGGGCCAAGTGGCCCGCCAGTTCTCCCTGGGATCCATCATTTTCTTCTAGAGGGAGGGTCAGCAACATTGCACAGATTTTTATCTCCCAAATTCTCCGTGCCTCTCCGTGACTTCTTCCACATCTTAATTACAAAGTAATCTCTGTCTCCTTAGGCAGGCGCTCACATGTCTGCTGAAGTGTTCCCTTCGGGTTATTTTTAGGAGGCCTCCCTCCCGCTCTGCTGCTCAGATGGTCCCGTCCGGCTCAGAGGAAGGGGAGTGGTGGGGGGGGAAAGGGCAAATCTTCAACAATGACTTCATTAACATGATGCCCAATATGATCGACACAACTGGACTTAACTGCTCCATTACAACACTGGATCTACTACTTTTTCCCATTTGGATTTAATTCTTCAAAAACCTGTTTTTGCGTAATTCAAAATCACTTCTTAGACCTGACATGGAAACCTGCTGAAGATCCTCAAAGCATGTTGATCAAAAGTGAGTATGAGGTTATGACAAATAAGGGAATGATGGGATGAAGAGATTTTTTTAACTTCTGTATTAAAAATGTCCTATTTGTGCTCAATGATTTTCATTAAGGAGATTATTAATTGATCAGGTCAACAAGGTGACTAACGGGGACCTAAAGATCCCTGGTGGCTTCAGGTCCACTTGTTAGATTATCTGCAGAGTAGCTTAAGGTTATAAAAGTGCTTCAGAGGAATGTGAAGAACTTCAGCGCAGACTAAAAGTCCTTTTATTGTCTGAAAGTTGTAGGCCTGAAAACATCACGAGTGAAGTTTTGAACTCTGCAGGAATAAAAGCTTTTCTTTGGCACGAAAAGCGTAGGATTCGCTTTGAATGTGTGTGGGTTGCTTTTAAACTGGGATCCATTGACAATAACAGTGTAAATGTTCTAACATCTTAAAGGAATTTCTGCACACATGATGTTGTGTAATAGTTTCACTATGTGTGAATCATACACGTCTGTTTTTTTTTTTATCCTTTCATCTCTTTTTGCTGTTAACTGCAAAAGACCCTTCAAGTGCCTTTTTCACATCATTTTCATATGTGAATCTTCATTTTTCTCAGCATGTTCTTTGTCTGTAAAAGTGTGTTGATCTGTGAAAACAAAAAAACGGTTTTCATTGTGTTTTAACTTAAACGTGATGCTGCATGATGAGGTCTGTTAACCGTCAACTAGTTTACTTTACTACTAGCTTTTTAAAATATAAATCCCATCCTAATACCGTGAATTTTTTTTATGGTTTTGAGAAACCATTCCTTAGGTGGTATTCAGAAAATAACCATATGTTAAAAGTTCAAAGGTAAATAACCGCTTTAGTCATGTCAGAAAATAAAGAGATGGAACATACGTTAATAAAATAACCTGTACCGTAAACAAACATCTTTATTTTTCAAGTGCTGGTCGGTCACATAATACACTTTGAAGGTGAAGAGGACTTCAGTCTTTATAACTGCACTAAATTCTGGCTACTTCCTCCATCCTTTATGACATACTGAGGGGAATATTACAGAAAGGTTCTTAAAAAACAGCCACATCGACTTATTTATGATAAATAATAATAATAATGTTTGACGACTTCTTGGAAGACAAGTTAATTATATTTTTTTTCATAAATGTTGATCGTGAGGTGGAGAATTTCTCTCCTGCAAAGTACAAATGGGACATTAAGCATGAAACTGTCTCTGAAACAACTTAAGTTTGATGTTTTTAACGTGATTTATTGGACTCAGTGCTCAGGCCTGCAGGTTTATTATAAGTTTATCTCTCTTATCTTCAGGACAAGTTCATAAGAATTCAGTTTTATCCTGATTGAGTTGTAGAAAAACTATTTTGACATCCATAGTTTGATATCTTAAAAAACAAGCTTTTCTAAAACTTTACTTAAAAATGGTCAATTGGAGATGGGTCTGTAGTTATCAAGTATGGAGGCATTTAGGTTACTTCTTCTCAGAAGGAGTTTAATCATGGTCTTGAAAGCAGCTGGGACCACACCCACTGGAGAGAATAATTTACTATCATGAGTAAATCATCAATAAAACAAGAATAAGAGGATATAAAACTTATGTAGGGATAGGATCTAAAAAGGGTGTAGTTGTCCTCGTATGAGAGAGGACTTCACTCAGCAGCTCCGCTTTCCAGAAGTTTAAAATCCAAATTCTGATATTGTATAAGATTTGACTAAATAGTAGCTATTTTATTTATGAGGTGGACTGAAAAATTTCCACACTGAACAACGAAAGATTCACTGACTGCTATTACAGGAGCAGGATTAATTGTAGAGAATAAAACTTTAAGATCAATCTGACTGTCAATTATTAGTTTTACAAAGTGAGTCTGTCTTGCATGTTTAATTGCCTTATTCTAAATATTTAACTTTTCAAGGAATACCTGATGTTGCATTAACTTGTTTCCGTCTTCATTCAGCTCTACTACACTCTCTTTTTAATTGTTTAACTTCTTCATTTATCCATGGAGCCTTTTGAATAGTAGTGACCTTTCTTCATTTTAATGGCTCTGCTGTATCAAGAGTTGATCTTAATTTGTATCCACAATGAAATTGGATTCCTACATTGTTTTAGCAAACATTAGTTCTGCAAGTATGTTGAAAGAGAAGGAGATCAATAAGTAAAATATGTTAATATCACTTACAGAAATAGCTCATTTCCTTTTTCACTATTTGATTTTTGGTACAGATTACACTATAACATGATAACAGTAAGAGATGGACGCAATGTCGGTTTTCACTGCCAGATGTACCGAACATGCTGGTTTTCATGTGGGTTCCCACGTTAAACCAGCGATCCACAGCGGTATCCGGTGGTGCCTGTTGTTCACATGTGAGCTGAGCATCAGGGAAGCAGCTCTTCTAGCAAAATACACAGCTAAGACATGTGTCAGGACGGCGTCACATCAGCAACAATGCACAATCCTATATGTCGCAGTGGAAGTGTGTCACAGCCATTTAAAAGACAATATTACCTGTTATGGTGACTATTTTTCCCAGACAAACCTGGTCTTAAGCTTCCAGCAGAGCAGCTTTCTTCGCTTTTTGAATCATATCAGTCAGATTATACTCAACTTTGTTTATTTCTGAACATTGGTGTCTAAAGTGATCATCATAAACACATTTTAAAGTTTTAGTAAAGCTATACTAGCAAGTCCGGCACTGTGGATATATTTATCGTCATTTACCACTGACAGTACGTCAAATTCAAGCAACTAATTATCCGAGCGTTGTCAAACGCCCAGCAGGGGAGAATAATCGATGTTCTCAGTATGTTGAGCCAACGAGTCATTTACTATTTTACCAATCATTTTGAGAACACAGTTAGGCTGAAGAAAACAAAAACAAACCATAACTCTGCGGGAGCTGACCTGGTTCCAACAGGTGCAATGAGTGTCGCAGAAAGAGAATCAGACCAAAGACTGAAGGCTGAAGGCTGAAGGCTGAAGAGCTCTCCTCCTCGTCTACTTTGGTTTGGCTTGGCCAGGCGACAGCTGGGGTTCTGTCGGGTGGCACGCTGCTGGGCTGTGTCAGATCTGTTTTCCACGAAACACCCCTGTGGTCCAGCGTGTTGGCTTCACGGTAGCGAGAGAATGTTTATCCGATCTTATAAAATCCATCTTTCCACTGGCACGGCGGCTCGGGACTGGCAGTGTTGTTAGCAACGGAGGGCAACAGTGTTCAGGAACGATTATACCATACCCAAGTATGAGCTCATGTCATAATACCTGCCAGCTGAGGCTGGGACCAGGCGTGTGTGTGTGTGTGTGTGTGTGTGTCACAAGATTAATTTGAATGACCAGATTCAATTAAAAAAATAAATCCACATTTGCATATAACCATCTTGTGAAAAGATGCATTGCAGAGAACCTTTGTTTCTAAACTGAGAGAGCAAAATAAGACTAGAGCACAAAGAGAAATGTACTCGGCTCATTCAAGTATGAGAAAAACTTCAAGTGCTGTTTGATGAGTTATTAAATTAATCTGGTGACCATCTACAGCAAAGCGTGAACATGCAAGAAACATTGCTACTATTGGTACAATTGGTAAATGAGCAAGTGTTTAAAAACATTGTTTCTAAAACAAATAGTGGAAGGGATTTGCATATTTCCTCTTCTACAGTTTATAAAATCACTAAATCTTTCAAGAATCTGGAGGGATTTCTTAACGTGAACAGATAAACATTCATCAGTTGCTGAGGTCGCCACATGGAAAAAAATCCTTCTTTAGGACACTACAGGACTAAATCACTGTTGTCATTTAAAACTTAAAAAAAAAAAGTCTTATGTTAACCTTGTCCAGGGGCAGCGTCAACGTCTCTGGACTCAGAGGCGTCCAGAGTAGAAACTTTTATTTTGATAAGACGACTCTGTTTTGGAAGAAATCAGGACAGTTCTACTCTGAACAAAGAAGAAAAGGACCATCCAGACAGGAAAGCCGAGGTTTGTGACGGTGGTATTTGTGGAGCAACGTAAGCAGTCTTCCCAGTATCTTTTCCAGGAATCTTAACCCCATACGGCAATGTTTTGGTGGCATGAAATACAAAAGTAGATGCATATCAATCAGCAAATCAAACAAAGTTCACACACACACACACACAAAAAAAAAACATGACATAACTTCAATTTATACTGTAAAATGAAAACAAATGTAGGAATTACAGGTTTAGTTTAAAGCTGCTATCGTTGTTCCAGTTATCCATGAATTCACTGGGGGGAACAGTTCTTAGACAGCTGATATTAGTGAGGGGAACCAGCAAACTGCAGTGCAGCAGAACCATGTTCTCAAGTGAACTTGGCCTCTTGCTAATGTCGCCAACAGGGGTGTGCGCTGCCTTTTGTCCCTGCAGGAGCACGAAACGGTCACATACCCTCTTTATTACATATGCATGATTGAAAACAGGAAACGCAGTCACCGCAAAAGCAGATAATATCTTGTAATGTTGTAATTGACACTTCACCCCTGCCGAGGCTGCAGCCTGTCATCATAGACGCATTTCATGAAGACAATTATTAAACCCACTGAAATGTGTTTGACCTTATAACAGCACAATACATCTTCACACGCTGAGTGCTTAAAAAAGGCCATGTTTGTATTTTGAATGCATTTCATTAAAGCGTGTAAAAATAAGAGTACAAGGATTACTTTTTCCAACTTGGCATTTCTGACACCGAAGGAAACTGTCACCCCGAGTTCACAGCGTCCTTTAATACAAACAGTCTTTTTATTTCTAATTCAGGAACCCTGCCTGCTGCTGCATTCATAGTCTGTACTGTAAAGCGTTTTTACCGACGCTTAACAAAAGCGATGTTTCTGTGAACGCGAGGGTCATCCATGTGACTGAATTTAATTAAGTCCATTGTATAGCCTGAAAAACATGCAGGCTCAGGTTAATAGTTTTTTTTTTCTTTTGACGAGTCCAAGAATTTTTTTTTTTAAACTGTTGTTTTAAGTCGTGGTATAATTGTTTTCCAATTTGGGTAATTAATTAGATGAGGCGGGCCTTTGATGTCAACACTGAAATAGCGATTGCTGAAATTTGTCCCCAAAATTCTCCTTTATCTCCGTTTCCTTCAAACAAAACTTTTAATTCACCCGTGAAGTTGTCCCAGCCTTACTGAAGCTTATGTGACTTTCATTTTATTTATTTAACTTAAAGCAGATATGAAAAGCCAATTTTCTCAGGATGATGTGAACAAAAAAGTCAGTCATGATTGTGGGATTATTACTCTTATCATGGTTACAAAGACTTATGTCAGTCTTTAAAATTCTTTCTCATGACCAGTGGGTTATTTCTGAAGCACTAGAACTTTATTATGTTGTTCTGGTAAACCAGTCATGTTTTTATATTTATTCTGGTTTAAGATGTGTAGTAAGTGAATCAGACTTTTAGTATTTGACCTTCTGGCCCACTGTGACTCATCCTAAACCTTTCATTGCCTTCAAAGGAGAAACAATCAAGAGAAATACTCAAAAAAGGAGCGAAGAAACTTCGCTCGAGGCTTCGCAAATGGCATATGTGATATTCAGCCCACTGAGCTGCAGCCAAGCAAAGTGATTACCGCTGAGTCCTCCTCCTACTACTACTACTATTACTACTACTACTACTACTACTATTACTACTACTACTACTATTACTACTACTACTACTACTACTACTACTACTACTATTACTACTACTACTACTATTACCACTACTACTACTACTACTACTACTACTACTACTACTATTACCACTACTACTACTACTACTATTACTACTACTACTACTACTACTATTACTACTACTACTACTATTACTACTACTACTACTACTATTACCACTACTACTACTACTACTATTACTACTACTACTACTATTACCACTACTACTACTACTACTACTACTACTATTACTACTACTACTACTATTACCACTACTACTACTACTACTACTACTACTACTACTACTATTACCACTACTACTACTACTACTATTACCACTACTACTACTACTACTACTATTACCACTACTACTACTACTACTATTACTACTACTACTACTATTACCACTACTACTACTACTACTATTACTACAACTACTACTATTACCACTACTACTACTACTACTACTATTACCACTACTACTACTACTACTATTACTACTACTACTACTATTACCACTACTACTACTACTACTATTACCACTACTACTACTACTACTACTACTACTACTACTACTACTATTACCACTACTACTACTACTACTACTATTACCACTACTACTACTACTACTACTATTACTACTACTACTACTATTACCACTACTACTACTACTATTACTACTACTATTACCACTACTACTACTACTACTACTACTACTACTATTACCACTACTACTACTACTACTATTACCACTACTACTACTACTACTACTACTATTACCACTACTACTACTACTATTACCACTACTACTACTACTACTACTACTACTATTACTATTACCACTACTACTACTACTACTACTATTACCACTGAGTCCTACTACCACTACCACTACTACTATTACCACTACTACTACTACTACTACTACTACTATTACCACTACCACTACTACTACTACTACTATTACCACTACTACTACTACTACTACTACTACTATTACTACTATTACCACTACCACTACTACTACTACTACTACTATTACTACTATTACCACTACCACTACTACTACTACTACTATTACTACTATTACCACTACCACTACTACTACTACTATTACCACTACTACTACTACTACTACTACTACTATTACCACTACTACTACTACTACTACTACTATTACTACTATTACCACTACCACTACTACTACTACTACTACTACTACTATTACCACTACTACTACTACTACTACTATTACCACTACTACTACTACTACTATTACCACTACTACTACTACTATTACCACTACTACTACTACTACTACTATTACCACTGAGTCCTACTACCACTACCACTACTACTATTACCACTACTACTACTACTACTACTACTACTATTACCACTACCACTACTACTACTACTACTACTACTACACTACTACTACTACTACTACTACTATTACCACTACTACTACTACTACTATTACTACTATTACCACTACCACTACTACTACTACTACTATTACTACTATTACCACTACCACTACTACTACTACTATTACCACTACCACTACTACTACTACTACTATTACTACTATTACCACTACCACTACTACTACTACTATTACCACTACTACTACTACTACTACTACTATTACCACTACCACTACTACTACTACTATTACCACTACCACTACTACTACTACTACTATTACTACTATTACCACTACCACTACTACTACTACTACTATTACTACTATTACCACTACCACTACTACTACTACTATTACCACTACTACTACTACTACTACTATTACCACTGAGTCCTACTACCACTACTACTACTACTACTATTACCACTACTACTACTACTACTACTATTACCACTGATTCCTACTACCACTATTACTACTACCACTACTACTACTACTACTACTACTATTACTACTATTACCACTACCACTACTACTACTACTACTACTATTACCACTACTACTACTACTACTATTACCACTGAGTCCTACTACCACTACTACTATTACCACCACTACTACTACTACTACTATTACCACTACTACTACTACTACTACTATTACCACTACTACTACTACTACTACTACTACTACTATTACCACTACTACTACTACTACTACTAGTACTACTACTATTACCACTACCATTACCACTACTAATACTACTACTACTACTACTACTAGTACTACTAGATGCAAAATGAAACAGCTGAAGTATATTTACTATCACTGATAAGTCAAAACAGGACTTCACAATTCATTTCACAATCCAGTTATTTGAACTTACATTTAGCTTTTCTCAATAATATGCAAAGATTGACCTGACAGTGGAAAAAAAAACAGAAAAAAACAAAACACTAAATGATCCCAATTTAGTCCTGGTTAAAGCTTTGGTGTCCAGAACAAGCATAAACATCCAAACACAAACGGTCCACCGAGCACGTAACCCCGCCATCCACAGCCTCTCGGCATCCACACACAAGCTGGCCAGTTTCCTGCGCTGGCTGGGCGGAGTCGCCCCAATCGGACATCCAAATCTCTTATCAGGGTCCAGAGGGGCCAAATCACAACTTCCTCAGAGACAAAGTCATTTGGAAAGGGAAGAGGCTGTGGCTTGCGGTGGTCATACTAAAACAGAAGCCCAGGAGATATCATCAGTGGCGCAAATGCCGGGCTGAGGAACGAGGGGCCCCGGAACGCCGTCTTTCAGCTGGAGCCCTCAGCAAATGTGCTGGCCGGATAACTGAATCATCAATACACCTGAAAAAAAAACCATCTTGTGAAAACATAAAACGTTATTTGCGATATATTAACGTTTCTTTGAATTAGAGACAATTCCATGACAGCTTTTCCTTTGGGATATTTGGGTTTTGCGCAAATCTAGGGGTAATGGAAACGTGACTACACCAAAAACTTTGCTGCTTCCAAAAAAAAAAACTGTCAGAAGGCAACTGACCAGTCGGCCTCACGTACTCCCATAATACAACAGCCCACGGCAGTAGAGGCCAGTCCTAGTGGTCACATGGCTGGCTCTCGCTATTACAAATGTTTTAGTATTGTAGTTTTTATGCCAGCAGACAAGCTGAGTACTGGATGAGGTAAAATATAATCTTTAAAGAAGCAAGAAAGACTTTCTTTCATATTAAAACATCAGTTTCAGTCTCATTTAAAGGAACGTTTGCAGATTTTACGAACTGTCGTCCGGCTCTTGCTGTCTCCCGTCTCTGCTATCGACTAAGAGAGCTTTGAACTCTCGTCCGACAACGCCGCATCGCTTCATGGCGTTGTGTCATGATGTCATAATAAGGTAGCTCACGGAGCTACTGAGGCGACTAAGACTCAACAAAGTTATTGTGGGAAAAATAATGAGCAAAGTGACTGGTCCTACAAACTATGAAAGTTCTTTTGTGCTGCTTCAAACTTTTGCAAAGATTTATAAATTGTCCAGATAACTGCACTATTGGGGTTTGAAAAATGCCTCATAGATGTCAGATTTATTTTTATTTTTTTAGTTACGGAATTAAGTTGCACCCTTTCTTCTAAAGGCATAAAAACACCTTCAGTTATATTACTTTGTCCCAAACACATAATTTAATGACTTATCATTTTTGTCAGTGTTGGTTTTAACTGTTCTTTGCTTGCACGCTTTGGTCATTTTACACTAGAATCTTTTTTAATTATTTTTTTCTTGAGTCCACAACTTGCAGAGGTTGCAAACTGAAGTGACATCACTTCATTATATGTAGGAATAAAAGAAACTGCTTAAATGAAATGTGAAAACTTAATAAAAAACAAGTTAAAGTTGACTTTTCTGCTTCATATTGTTTCACTCTTTTAAGAGGTTGGTGTATAGTCAGTCCTTGGTCATTTTATCCACAGTAGACCCACACGTATCTCAGTTTGGATCCTTTTCTCAAGGGTCTTTAGATAAAACTACTAATAACAACAATTTTCAGTGATTTTGTTTTCCCACTCTGAAACTTTCTCTACTGACTTTGACCACAAACAATTGCTGCAGGAGCTCCTTTTTTAAAGTTCAGAGCTCCACGTTTCCTTAAAGTCTGATATTAAGACCTGCTAAAGGTGGAAAATTGGTTTAAATGGCAAGCTCTTTTAAGTTGTGAGCCTCGCGGTCGCAGAATGACAGGATATGATTTTCTGTGTTGTAACGATGGATCAGGGCGGTTCGGGGCTCTAACCGTCCGCATACCCCTGGATTTACAGATACTCTCATAGACGCGTGAGCCAGCATTTCGGAAAGCATATTTGATCCCTTTTCTATCTCGAATGTCACACCTCCACCGTGATGCTGGAATGTGGGCTCAGCACTTCCCTATCCGGTATGTGAAGGCTCCGAACAAATATACTCCTGCTAATTCATCTTTATTTTACCATTCCGTCTCACATTTCTCCACCTTCTCCCTTCTGTCTCCTCATTGTCTCGTTTTTCAAGGCTGACCATCAGCCCACTGTTTACATTGCAGACACCATCTGTTTTATGTTATTCAGGGGTGTAAATGACAGCAGACCTCATCTGTGGCCAACTTTCCACCCAGCTGTCAAAGGAATTTTAGAAGAAGTTTTGAAAAGTCACATAAAATAAAATGAGAATTAGATGCCTTTTGTGCTGTCAGTTTAAATGAGTAAGTAGGCAGTAAGAAACACAACCACCAGTCAAAAAGTCTTTGAAGAGCCAGTCTGTCACGGGCAAATGACTGTTGTTGTTCTTTAGTGCAGACTAATGTCTGTCATATTTCATGCTGTCTGAATATGAAAACAAGAAAATGCCCCTGGCATTATTCTAACTTCTAACTGTGAACTGCAGTAGAGAAAGCAAAACATCTCTCGCAGAGCAATGGACAAATATTTAGAGAAATCCGGGAAAGAAAAATCCACCGAGTTGCCCTGCCACACTGAGAAACCCATTTAAGTTTATTGTGAGCATCCCTGGTCAACAAAACATATTTTTTTCCACTTCAAGTCAAGTTATTTTAGCTTATCTATTTATTTATTTCTACCAGTTTGATTAAAATTGCAGCCGAATACATGATTGCACTTGATTGCACATCAGAGTTTTTGAATATGTGGTTCCGGTGAACTGGTTCACTTTTTTTTCATGCTTTGACATTTGTCCTTTGCGCTTAACGCAAGAGCCTTACTTTATCAATAACAAGTGCATGTACCGTCTGCTGCTTTGGCTCTTTTCTACGCGTGACTCGAAACATGCTTTATAAAGCGTGGTTGACGCCTCGCCGTTGAGCGTTGAACCAACCCGCCGCTGAAGCCTGATGTCCGCTTCCCCAGAAACGTTTCTACATGTGGGGTCAAATGTGATCTGCAGTTTTAAACCAGGCAGAAAGATAAATTACTGGAATGTCTGTAAACGTACTGTTGTTGAACATTTACCAGCTCCAACCTACATAAAACATGCTTTATTTGCTCCGTTGTCATGTTTGAGCACACAGAGAGGACAACGGATGAGCTACGTAGGACTATAAAACACGCTTACAACAAATTACCTGGTTATTACTGATCCAAATACTTTTGAAAATACAAATTATTGCACTTTCTTGCAGGACTGAGAAAAATTTATTTTTTCATCTGAGATATGTCGTCTCTTGTTGCCATGGAAACTAAGCACTCAGAGACTCTGAGCTTAACAGTGTAATTGTTAAAAAAAAACAAAAAAACAGTGTTTATTTGCCCTTCTAAAAGAAAACAAAAAAATCAATTAAAAAAACTCACAAAGTAGAAGAAGACGGGTACTTTGAAGGTGAAAAGGAGGGAAACATGAATAACCTCCTTTTCGCTCTTCTCAAACGCTTCAGTACCCACTTTCTGGCAATTAGCAGTAATTAAAATGTCCTCTTCCAGGAGTCACAGAAAATTAATAGCTTTTATGTGCTTCTAGTTTTTCTCCCTCAATATGCAGATGCAATTAAACTTCATAAACAGATGACTGATTAAGTGCAAATATTTGACCTCTTTAAACGGGTGAAGCATGAAATGATTATTCAATCAGTTGCTGTTTTTTTACATTTCTTTTCTCCTCTCCGTGTTTGCAGAGATTGAAGCCAAGGAGGCCCGTGATTGGCTGCGAGCGGCCGGCTTCCCGCAATATGTGCAATTATTCAAAGGTAAACACGAGAATGTGTTTAAGTAATCCCACGCCACGCGGCCTTTGGAGCCAGCTTCAAGATCGCATAAGAGTAAAACCAAATTACGCTTTAGAGCAGTTCATGCCATGTCGTTGATCGTGTTCTTTTTTTTTTTTTGCCAGACTGCAGGTTCCCCGTTGACATCGAGTCGGCGAAGCGTGATCACCACTTTCTGGATAAGGATGCTCTCGAGTCACTCTGCAGGTAGCGAATCCCTCCTTTCCAACTGATGTATGGCCATAAGAGAATGCATTGTTTTTGGGAAGTCACGGGATGTCACAAAATGTAATTTATATATATATATATATATATATATATATATATATATATATATATATATATATATATATATATATATATATATAGTAAATATTGAATTTCCACAAGTAAGTCTCAGGAAATCATCCAAACAACAAAATGAGCTTTTCTTTATTTTCATTCACTTCTTAAAGACATTGTGATGGTAAATGTCGAGCATGACGGATACTATAAAAGGAAATAATTGGCGTCTCGTAACCGCTGGCGTCTTCTCTCCCATCCCTGCTTCCAGGAGGTTAATCACCTTAAACAAATGTACAGAAATGAGGTTGGAGCTGCGCAGATCAAAACGCAGGGTAAGTGTTGAGAGTGAACGCCAAGAAAATAAAGAAATAATTAAATAAAGAAGACAATTCTCATGTCAGAGTTACAGCAGCCATGTGGACCAGGATTAGCAGAGCTTTTCATTTTTCTTCTCTTCAACTCTTTACTTCTGCTGGAGAAAGAAAAGTGGAGCAGGAAAGATAAAATACAGGGACTTTTAGCTCCTGTTATGGATCAGTAAACAAACTGTCTTCCTCCAGGGAGACGAGTGCGATGAGGAAGACTTTTGTGCCATCAGCCCCAACTGGACCTATGACAGGCCAACGCAACAGTGGCGACGCCTCAACTCCGTTGCTGAGACCCCTCACCCGTCTGAGAGTCTAGCTGGGTCTCAGGATGAGTCGTCGTGTGACAACAGTGACCGCCACGACGTCTGCTCCATCCACAGCTCCTGCAGCACGGAGAGCGAAGGCCACGACGGCCACCGCAGGAGCCACGGAGAACCTGGTACCATCTCCACCGCCATTACCAGCACCACCACAGACTATCAGGAGACCAGCAGGAGCTCCTCCCGCTGCTCCTCCTCAAACAAGACTCCATCCCTGGATACTTCTTTCAGCGGACCCCCTTCCCCTGCTGAAGGGTCGTCCAGTGTGAGTTTGGAAGCTGACGGCTGCTTCGCAGATAAACCACACAGGAAGAAGTGCAGCACCCTGCTGAGGAAGATGGAAAAGCTGAGGCTGAGGGGGACAGCTGGCCTCTTTTCCATGGAACAAAGTGGTGGCAGCAGCGGGGATCAGGCCAGACCCGTTATAAGTGGGCCAGTTCTGATCCAAGACGAAGAGAAGATGGATAGGCTGCACTGCACATCAAGGTGAGAATTGCAGTCTTTTAAAAAAAAAAATGGATAGTTCCAAAAATGCCTGCCGTAAAATATTTAGGAAAATAAAACTTAAGTTGCCTCCTACAATGTCTCCAGCCCGCAGACCCGACCCAGCAGCCATTCGTCGTCGTTGCCCTCATCTCCTCGCATCATCAGCAGCGGGAGCAGCAGTAACAGCCAGTCGGAAAACAGCAGCACCGTCAGCACGCCCAGCCCCGTCACCCGGGTCAGGAGTAACTGCAAACGCTCCAACAGCAACGCCGGGATGGGGAGTGGGCCGACACAGAGCAAGCAGAACCACACGGAAACAGAGGTCGGTCCCTCAAGAACCCGAGCCTAAACCCAACCAGCCGCCTCTAGAGTGGCTGGAAAACCCAGTCAACTAATGTTGTAGATGAACTTTATGTTGATGGATTCCTTTATTCTGCCTTTTCCTTTTCACATCGATGTGAATCCTAACTGATCCGTCTAATCGCCCTCTCAGGACTACAGGAACCAGGTCAACAACAACAACAACAGCCGTCACGAGAGCCTGGTCTTCCAGATCCCCCACGGACACAAACCGGGGACCTTTCCCACCTCCCTCGCACACAAACACGCCATCCTGGCCCCCATCATCGACAGCCCCTCCGTCAACTGGAGGACCGGGAGTTTCCACGGATGTCGCGGCCGACAGAGTCGCCAGCACGGCACATCGTCTCTGGCTGCCACAGATCAGGGTCCAACATCGACGTTGTCTTCGTCCAGTGGCGTCTCCAGGCAGCTCCCCATGCTGGATCAGCGGCTCAGCATCTACGACAATGTGCCCGATGACGTGCAGCTGTCTGGAAGTGAGGGGGGAAGTGGTGGGAGCGGCAGCGACGCCGAGCGGTTGGGTGAAGAGCCTGAGGTGCGTTGACCTGATGGGTTAATGATCCAGATTTCTATTATCATCATTTAATAACTATACTTTTGAATTACTACATACTCAATCAATATCGACGTCTGCTTTCAACAGCATGCAGCAACTTGAAATCTGCTTTTTTACATCACAAAACAAAACAAAAATCAGAAACTGATTCATCAGCTCCAGACAAGCAATGCTGCTCTATTTGCAGATGAAAAATCGGCTTTAAAAGATTTAATTCATTGGTACATTTTTCGAAACACTTCTAAAGGTAAAACGTGACGGAAAAACTTTGAGGGAAAACGGATAAAGCTGCAGAGCAGGTCCCAACCAGGCCCTCGGCCTGCTTCTCCAACAGTTGGAGGCTCGGGGGAGGTTCTCCTGCAGGGGATATTTTCCATGTTCGAGATCCACACAAATACAAAACAAATGAGGCAAAAATAAGGAGGCTCTCCTCTCCTGCCCCGCTCTCCTGCTGCTCTCCTGAAGGAGTATAAAATCTCCAATGAAAGTCTATAAAAGCAGAAGTAATTCAATCAAGGATATTGATTCTGCTAAGCTAAGCTCCATATGGAGTTGGACTTTTCCCCCACGAAGTCAGAGCTTGTATCAAATTTCATTTTAGTTTGAAACCTGATTGAAACTGCACAGTCATCTCCGACAACTTCCATTAATCTCTTCAGATGTGATTCTTGCTGAATTATGAAAGGGGCCGTTTGGAATAAAGTTGGATAAAAACTTTGCCAGCAAAAGGAGTAAAAGTAGTTGGAGAATTATAACTGAAGTTATCAGGAGATTGTCTTTGTTTCTGGGTTTTAACTTTGGCGAAAATGCTTTGAGCTTCTTCAACGCCAATGCACCAGACTGGACTACAATTTGCTCTCTTTGTTTGTCTCTCAGGTGAGCCGACTCTTGTCAGACGAGGACGTTTTCTCCGCGCTGGACAGTGTTCTGGCGAGAATCAACGACTTGCAACAACTCGTCACCTCCTTGTCGGAAAATCTATCTGAGGACGACTGTCAAAGAGGCTCCTCCCTGTCCTCCCCGTCCTCCCAGGACTCACCTGCCCACAGCTCCCCCTGCCCCTCCTCCCCCAGCCACATCCACCTGGAGGTGCAGCATCCAGAAGAAGCCGAGAGCTTCGAAAAGGAACCCGAGGAGCCGATGACCAGAACGCCGCAACCCAGGAGCAGGTGTGTGTTACGCAGTTAAATCCAGCTGTATTTACAGAGCATTTCACATTTCACAAGCAATAAAACTATTAGGTGCTTCACTTTGTGTTGGGGAAAACAGATCCGGGCCATTAAAAAGATTAATAATCAGCTCCGCAAAACACAAACAAATGATTGGACATTTGTGAGCATGAACCAGGTGCTGATGATGACAGTTATGGGAATTCATTCCCTCCAGCTTCAGCTGAAGAAGAGACGGTTAATGTGAGGCACTAAAGATAAGGATACTGGTGTTTGTTTTCAAATGTAGAGCAGTAAAAAGTTATGGAGTCTTTCCTGTGATGGAAAGTCGGACAAATCGTCAGAGTCCAGCGTCGCTGACGGGCCACGTTCCTTTAGCTTCTTCTGCTTTCTGTTTATTTTATAAGAATAGTTTTTATGCTTCTTTTGACAGAAAAATAATGTTCTTCAGGTCTCACTTCGAAACGAAACCTCCAAAATCGAATCAAATATTCCTTTAAATGGATTTAAAACTGATATTTTAACATGAAAAACAGTTTTTGGGTTGGTTTTTTTTTGTTTCCCTTCATGAGCTGAATGACTACTGTGCTTTATCTTCACGGGTCTTCCTTGGCATGGACATCCTTGCGTCACACTGAGGTGTCTTGCTTGTCTGAGATGACTGCTGTGTCTCCAGCAGGGCGAGTCAGCAGCTGCACTGGTCCAGCGAGCAGAGCCTGCCCTTCCTGTCCTCCAGTCCTGGACTGGAGAGCCAGTCGGCCTCCCAGATCCTCCTGCTGCAGAAACTGGCGCTGCTCAAGCTCACCGCTCTGATGGATAAATACTCGCCGTCCAGCAAGCAGGGCTGGAACTGGTAAGGAGCGTGAATGGATTGTGGGCGATTTCAAGCATAAAACTAGATGCAGAGGGAGTGGGGGATTCGACAGAGGTCAAGAGCAGAGCTGGCAAGCAGGTGCAGGGGGGAAACTCACTCTTCAAGGAAACAACTATAGGAAGAAGGGCGGGTGGGCGAGCAGGGGGTAAATATTTCAGGCACACTTTGTAGGAACATCATTTATTATTCATGAGTCAGGCACCGAGAGGTAGAAGCTGCCTTCCAAGAAAACCGCATGGAGGGCTGCTTCACCTCCATCGGCTCTACGGTTAACCGCTGAAGCGCTGAAGCTTATTTTGGGTCACGTCCTCTGATTTGAGGTGGGTCAAAGCATGACACTATTCAAATTCCTCATATGGCAGCAGACTGGGGGGTGGGGGTGTCAGCGAGAAGTGTTTGATTAGAGAGCATTTCAGCTGAGTGCAGCTGAGGTGAGAAAAACACCGGCGAAACTGCGACGAGCTGCTTCAGCGTCACTCGTACTCGAGTCCAGATTCAGAGAACAACAACGTCATTCATTATTATATTAACATGAATAGGGATTTGCCTTCAAGTGTTAACTGAAGTGAAAATGTGAAATACAATAGTCATAATTAGGTTTTTATTCATGTGTTGCCATGTTAAATTATGTTAATTGTGTTGTTTTTACTTTACCCGAGTATAAGACAGTTATGCCTGAAAAAGCTTCACATTCTGCACTCCTCTGCAACTACAGAAAAGACAAAACAAACACTGGCTTTAATATTTTACATTTGTGGTCGTCGTGGTTAGATATTCACTTTGCATCCCAGTGAAGTCAGGTTTTTAAGCTGTGTTGCTCCTGATATCAAATGCCATCATTCATGTGATTCCCTTCCACTGCTTCAAAAATAAAAAAAAAATAAAACAAAAAAGAGACATACCTGTAGGAAAGTCATGGGGCAAGATTGACATAACTACGATGCACTCAGGTCTGAAACCGTTGCACCTGTCCGTCACAAGATCAATCTCATATTAAGTGATGCGGTTTGATTGATTGTCTGGAGGCTGCACTTCTCCTGGAAAAGTTTGAGCTTTTCTCAACTTTCCACTCGAAGCAAAGCTCGCAGAGCGAAGCAACAGACCCACTATTCAATACGCCGATACACAACAGCATCCCATTCAAACTGAAGGAGAAGACGCGGAGCTTGACAGGCCATGTGTAAACCTGCTGAAGCAGGATTTTTAGGTGTGCACATTTGAAAACGTCAGCATTTGAATCTCAACCTGCTGCTTCTGTCTTAGCAGTTAACAGGTTCCTGTGGCAGCGCGTTTAGACTAAACACCGGCTTCACGCAGCACAACACTTTCAGACAGGTTGAATGGAAAATAAGCACCACCTTTATTTCACAACCTAGCCGCTTTACTCGTCTAAAACCAAAAAAAAAGAGCCTACTGAATCAGCTTTATTGCCAAACCATATATTAGCATAATAATTTCACACGAGTTCACATGCTTGACTCTCCAACCCCCCTAAACAACTGGTTGTACCTCGTTTTTGTTTTATACGGAGAAAAGTGGAATTGAAATTCTCATCTTTCTCTCCGCCACAAAGCAGCTCCATATATTGTGGACTAAAAAAAAAGAAAAAAAAAATGAAAAGTTTCAGATGTAAATTGATGCTTGTGTTCTTAAATGAAGCGTTTCCAGAGCGCCGATTGCAGCTCCTTCTTGTTTGTAGTGTTCAGCTGCCCGTAATTGGCAAACAGTGTGTGGATTTAATGAGATCAGTGTTTTGCCTCCTACACTTTGCTTTTGGAATAAGCTCTCATGCAAAATTGAGACAAATTCATTTTTATTAACAATAAAATGTTCATATACTGTCCCTGTTTACTTTGCTGAACCCTTCTGTTTTGTAACATCCTCTGAGCGAATGCATGACCTGCTTGTTTTATGCTTTGGTAAAAACCAATTAGATTGGTTTTTGCACGTAGTGTTATGCTCAACGAGATAAGGCTGAACATGGGAAATGAGCATTTTGAACAGAAACCCCTCCTGAAATTACTCTTCATACATATTAGTCTTTAATTTTCAGGATCAGACGAATGTTTGCAGAGAGATGTAGGAAAGGCGGGTCCTTTGTTGAGGTAGACTGGGAGGAGAAAGAGAGAGAAATAAAGTTCAGCATGGCCTCCTGTGGATCAGCTGTGTTTCACGTGCATTTCTCCGTTTTATAAAGTGTAAACGTTATTGAAACGCAAGGCTTGAGAGGGAAATTGGGTCTAATTGACATCTAAACCAAATGAGGAAAAACATCAAGTTACGTTTACTGAGCAAAGCTGAAGTTTTAAATTGGCACAAACTCCAAAGTGCAAAGTTACGTTTCCTCACGCAAATTATGTGGACATCATGTCTGTTGGACTCTGGATTATGGGATAATAGTGCAGCATGGAGACGTGGTGTTATTACAGGCTGCACATTAAAACACGTGGTCCTGGCGAAGTCGCCGGCGCGGTGGACACCAGGGATGATGCATACGTCTTCTCACTCTCTTTTTACCGCCTACATACAGTATATCTGCTGTAAAAATACTGCAACTGGCTCGGTTAGTGCACTTACCACTTTCAGTCATGAAATTGGAAAGTATTTAAACCATCTGCTTTACACCAACACCCAGAAACAGGTTTTATAAGATCATTTTTCTCACCCACATACAACTGTTGATTCTAGCTTAGTACAAAACCTGGAATGAGCAGAAAAAGCTCCTTTGTCTCTTTAAATGACAAACTTCAACTTTTGTCTTTAAATCTCTTTAACGTACATGTTACTGCCCACTTGTGGTGTGAAAAGTGTAGTATAACAATATAAATGTTTTAATAAAAGACATTATTTCACCACCAAGCCATGACCGTCCAGATTTGCAGCACATTTGGTGTGACCAGTGTTTTGTGTGCTCAACCGGGGCTTTTTTGACTAACTCAAAATCGGTGCTGGTGTTAGGTTGGTGCTAGAGCCAGTCACAAAAAGGTTCTACAAAGAACCAGCTTGCTTTGCCACTGCCACTTGAGAGCACCGGAGAGCCTGGACTCCACGTTTTTAATAAGCGCAATAGTGGAAGCAGGAAATCCAGAAAATGAGCACAAAATCCCTCAGAACAACAACGGAAAAAAGACTTTCGGTACGTGCAGAGGTTGATCCTGGACTAAAACGAATCCTGTTTGGAGTCCAAACATCTCGTTTGGAGTCATGCAATTTTCTGCCATCAGCCTCCCCTTTAAACTCGCCTCAGCCTCGCCTCAGCCTCGCCTCAGCCTCGCCTCAGCCTCGCCTCAGCCTCGCCTCAGCGGACGACCAGATAGAAATGATTCCTCTCCTCTTTGCTCCACTGCTGCTGCAACATAGAGGTTTCTATGGAGGTTTCTACTCCTTGGTGTTGTAACTAAACTAAAACTCTCAGAGGTTGTTAAATTTGCCGATTGCATTGTTTTGCCTGGTTACAATAATCACGCCCCCTGCACCCATGACGGTGGTCCTTGCATCTGACCCAGCATGTTTTGGAGCAGTGTAGCACCGGCTTTCTTGGTACCAAGTCGGTGTTTCCTCGCAGCCAGTGGTCAAAAAGTCTGGCATTAGCACCAAACTAGCACTGGAACCGCTTTGGTGGCCCAAAGGTCGTGAGCTGGGCCTAATCTGGGCTATGGGAAGTGTTAAAGGGGCTACATGTGGCCCAAATGTAGTTGTGCTGGCTTTGGCATGATCATGGCAAATCTTGTCAGACCTGGACGCGGCCCAAACCCTCGAAGATGCAGCTTTGGTTCCATGTCGAGTGGATATGGGCCGAGTTCGGGTGTTGACTCATCGTGGGTCAATGCCGAAGGTGGTTCAAAGATGCAGTCAAGTTTGGATCAAAGCTTCTCTGGTTTCTGGGTTGGTTATAGGCTAACCAGCTGCAGTAACTGTGAAAATCTAAAATTCACTTTGGATTTAGTGTAACCTTATATTTTTAAATGATATCAGACGACTACAAGCCAACAGCACAATGTTGTCTTTGACAACAACTGAAAATCAGCCATAGTTTTATAGAAAAACTGCACAATTCAACAAAGTATTCCAGCAAAAGAAGAAAATAAAACTGCAGCATTCAGTAATCCTCTCAAGTCTTATCATTTCAAGGATATAATCGCTGATCCCAAAGTGATTACTTGATGATTAATAATACAGCAATTAACTACTGATTAGGACGGCGGATAGCACTCAAAGGCACTGTTTTTTCAGGATGGCCAATTTGCTTCCCAGAGCCGCTGTAAGATGTCACAGAAAACTGGATGGATTAAAGACAGAGCTGAAACATTTAGATATCATTTGTGCTTTAAAGCTGCAGAGCGACACACGTTTTCATAACTTACAGGGATAAAAGGGCCGGTGGGGATGAGCTTTCATTTCTGATCGTTGCTGGTTTTTCTTCTTTTTTTGGGGGAGTTTTTCTTTTTCTCCCTCCGATGTTAATGTGAGACGTGCACACATTTCAGTGATCACAAGGGATTTGGGTAATCGAAAAGTGTTTATTTGGCTTTTCCTTCAAACGAAAACACATCCAACAGCAGCCAAGTGAAGCTTCTTTTCCTCTTGACTGAGATTACAAATTCCCAGGACATTTTGGAAAAAACAGCTTTTGACAGCATATTTTAACTCGTTTGCGTGGCATTGCTCTTCCTCTGCACGTGTCGACACCGTTGACGTGCCTCCTAAACATCAGAGGATGTTTACCTTGCAGGACTGTTCCCAAACCTCTTGGCAAGACCAAGGCAATCGAGGTGAAAGGCCAGCAGGTGTTCGGGGTTCCTCTGCTCCTCGCCATCCATCAGACAGCAGAGCCACTTCCTCCCAGCATCATCAGAGCCCTTGTTTACTTGAGGACGCAGTGTCTGGACCAGGTAACCGAGCCTGTGGGAGGTCATGTGTCCCTACAAAGAGATTTTCTGTGACGTGATGCATCCAGGTCTCAAGAAAACACTTCTGATGAGGACTGTAAAGCAGTTTGTACCGCGTCCTCTCGTAGGTGGGTCTTTTCCGGAAGTCAGGGGTCAAGTCTCGTATCCAGTACCTGCGCGAGCTGGTGGAGTCTGACCCGGATGGAGTTTCATACGACGGTCAGTCAGCGTTCGACGTGGCCGACATGGTCAAGCAGTACTTCAGAGACCTTCCTGAACCCATCTTCAGCAGCAAACTCTGCGAGTCCTTCCTCCACATCTACCAGTGTAAGTGCCGAAGGGGTTCGCATCCACGTCGGCGTTCCGACCACTTTCAGATATGCCGATGATATGTAATAAAATGTGTGACTTTGCTGCATCTGCAGATTTCCCGAAGGACCAGCAGCTGGTCGCAGCTCAGGCGGCCGTTCTGCTGCTGCCGGATGAGAACAGGGAGGCACTGCGAACGCTGCTTTTCTTCCTGCGAGATGTTGTGGCCTGCGTGGACGAGAACCAGATGACCCCCACCAACATCGCTGTCTGCCTGGCACCATCTCTTTTCCACCTCAATACCATAAAGAGGGATGTCAGGTGAGCCCGGCGAAGCAGGCACAGGTTTCACAGCTATTTTTTTAAATATTATCTTTAAAGCAATAACCACCTACTCAGCTGTTTAGCATTTTGTAAAACATGAATAAATAAACGATGGAAATCCCCATAATCTCAGTAGAAGGCGGAGCAGGATCAAAGGTGCGAAGGGTCTGACCCACATCACCACAGTTATGTAAGAGTAAACAGCGGTTACGTAAGACGTCAGCCGTCTCCCAGAGTTGCTCCGGTTTTGGCCTAAAATGAAAGCGGATGGACATCAGAGGAATTCTCTCTCCTGAACAGTTTGTTTTGCTGGTTTCAGGGTTGAACTCCTCCGAACTGTTCGCTACGTACTTCAGTTGATTTTCCTAGACCATGTGTTTTTATTTCTGCCCTCTTGTAACACTGCATCAGTTCATGATTACATCGTTTCACATTCATGACCAAAATCCATTTAAATTCTCCATAAAGGTCCAATATGTGGTCTGCCTGTGTGTGTGCTGGCTGAAAACCTCGTCAGGATGCCATCGAGGTGCCACTGAGACACGATTTTTCTTCCTCCTTTTGTTCCTTCGTTAGAAATCATGTTTCCGTACTGCACCGTTCTCATGGATCACATCACTTCTGGACCGCATCCAGCTCTTTTTTTCTTTTCTTTTTTCTTTTCTTTTCTTTTCTAGCTGCAAAAAAAACAACAAAAAAAACGACAACAAAAAAAAACTGTCTGTAGAAAGAATAAGTGAGGATATGCAGTAAGATTAGTTACTTACTTAAGGATGCGACCGTTTACAAAGTTCCGAGATTGACATGTACCCCTGGTTTAGAGTGAAATAAAATATTAATTTTGAGAAGTATTCAGCAGTAGGACACAGGCTGTAAATCTTTCTGTAAGAGTTAAAACTAAAAACACGGTTCTCATAGCTACGTTTCTGTGAGGACAGAGGGATGCATATGGAAATTTCTAAACTACAAGAAATATTATCTTACATTCCAGTTTAATAAGGTTTTGCATGATGTAAAAATGACACATCAACTGTTTCAACTGCTTCATAAAATAATATAAATAATATAAAAATGATCCAAACTAAACTGTAACTGTTGTTCTGTTTCTTGTTCAAACGGCTTTACTGGTTCCAGGATGTTACTTTCCATGCGAAGGGGATTTTCTCCTGTACGAGATGATGAAAGTGACCATGACATCGACATCCTGTGTTTTCCCTTTTAGGTCCAGTCACAGGAAGTACAGCCTGGGCCGCCCGGACCAGCGGGACCTAAGCGAGAACCTGGCTGCCACCCAGGGCCTGGCCAACATGATCACTGAGGCCCAGAGACTTTTCCAGGTACATCCCGCTTGCTCCACAGTCACAAACCATGCAGGAGATTGTTTTATTACAGAAAACCTAATTAGTAAAATATCCACTGTAGCTCCCAGAGTTTTGGCCCGGCCAAAGTTTAAGCCTCATAGAGATCCCACAATGTGAGGAGTCCAGGGGACGCTCGGCTCTTCCGAGTCAGGATGGAGGAGATGACGAGCAGGTGGAGCGAAGGAGCAGACTGCAGCTCAGCACTCAGCAGCTCCTAAAGGAGGCCCAAGAGAAGAGTCCAGGCTGGGAGAAGCACCCGGCACCGGAGCATGTGGAGCTGGCCTTCAAGAAGGTAAATGGAGCGTGCATGATTCTCTTTTAGGGGTTAAACTAGAACGGGTTTACACACTAATGGTTGTTGGGAATGCCGGTGTCTTCCCTGCTGTGTTTATTGGGATTACAGGCTGCAGCAGCTTTGTTTAGCAAGAGACTCAGACGGATTCGCCGAACTCTCATTTTTTACTCCGTCATGTCCTCAGATGAACGACGGCCACCTGCTGTGGACGTGGCGCGGCTCTGTGGAAGTGGACGCGCCGCAGCAGGAGCTGCTCCACCGGCTGCTGAGGGAGCCGCAGCTGTGGGAGCGAAATCTGCGTCAGTCTGCCGTCATCCAGACTCTGTCCGGGGACACCGAGGTCTACCGCTACGTCCTCCAGGGCGAGGGCCACAGCCTGGGCTCCCAGCCCCCGCAGGAGCACCTGCTGCTCAGGTAATGAGGCAAAGGCGAGCCCCGGGCTGCACCTGCCGCGCTCTGCAGAGCGAGGAGGACAGCTGAAAGTAGCGTCCAAGTGTCAGCTTTAGTTAAACTGAAAAGAGCACGCTTTTCTGTCTGAGAGCGCCATGAAAATTTAATCCAACACTCAAGTCAGATGAGACGCAGCAGAATTTGTAAGTGGACGGCGTCACTTTGCGCCCTTGTTCGGTCATATTTCCCCTCTTTACGGCAGCCTGCACAAACGTCTTTGTAAGAAATGAAAATTAGTGCATCTTCATAATGAATTCAGTCGCTGGGCTTGTTTTCAACTAATTTAATGAAAATTGCCAGCTCAACATTGCTGTGTCTGATAAAAGGGCGCTGAAGCTGCTCTGAGCTTTTTAATATTTAATCACGTCTTGTGTAAACAACACAGACATGTTGTTAGTGGCTCAAACTGAACACACCAACTTTTATAGAAATCCAGACGTGAACCCACATCTTTACTCCAAGTTAAGATCATTTTTGGCTTCCAATCGGAATGTTTGCACCCCTGCTCAGGAGCTGGCAGGCCGACCCGTCCTCCGGTCCGCTCTACGTCTCCTCTGTGTCCACGGAGCACCCCGAGGTGCCGACGGAGGGGATCAGGGCCCACGTGCACTCCTGCCTCTACCTGCTGGAGCCAACAGGAGCAATCAAGACCCGACTGACGCACATGTGTCGAACAGATTCAAGGTGAGAGTCGAATTCATCAGCAATGAGGCTGGATGAAGGCGTGGAAGCAGAGCTGCTGAAGTAGATTTCAATCATGTTTTTTTTTTAAATAAAAATGAGAGAATGGCCAAAACTACAGAGAGACTCAGAGGATTTAAGCCTGCAAAGAGCCTATTAAAACAAGTTATCTGGTGAGCGCCTCGTCCATCTTATCTATGTTAATTAGGATTGCTCCGGTCTGACCTCGGCCAGCCCACATCCAGCAGGTGAGCGTATTTTCAGAGGGCATGAGAAACGAAGTTGCTGCAGACTTTCTGAAGCGTATGCGATAAATTTGACCGTCAGCGGAGCCCCGTTCGTTTCAGACCAGTAGATGAACTGAAAAGAGGTGGGATCATTAAACTTCCTAGTAGCGGCACAGGAAGTACGACTCGGTTACGAGAAGTGCTTCCCGAGCACACGGAGGCTCTTCCCTGGTGAAATTCCGCTTCCCGTTTGACTCTTAAACCCACTTTGTTTTCCTGTTTGACCTTGATGTTTGCAAACTAATGATTTTCAAGAGTCTGAGGCAACCTGCATGCGTGAGCTCTGCGAGAGCAAATGCGCCGACGTCGTCACCAGCAGCAGCTTTGACACAAGACTTCATCTTCCAAACAGTTAAACGTAAGGAAAGGAAATCCGTTCCTAACATTTGGAACACTGTGAAGGGTGAAAGGATGTAGATATTTTAAACCTTTTACAGGGCAGTCAAAAAAATACTCGCAATTTAAAAATTCCAACTAGAGGGTTACAGGAGAATACTTCTTCTACTTCATCTATTGAAGTTGCCAAATGTGGTTGTTTACCCCGCAGAGGGTTAACCTTTCAGTGTCTCCATCCAACCTCAGGCCAAACCCTTAATGGACCAGTATAGATATTGAAAGATAAATACCGTAATGTCACTCAATTAGTCATTAAACTCGCTGCTCTGGCTGCCCACATCCAGTTCAGATCTGCCCCACAAAGTGACAGCTGCGTCTGCATCCAGCTGCTTGAATCCAGTTAGTTTGTGCCGTTTGTTGCCAGGAGTGTCGACCTCAGCCCAGACTCCTCTCATTTAAGGTTTCAAGGTGACGAAACGAGCCAAAGAATCCTATCAGAGCAAAGTTTTCCTCTCCGTGCGGAAGTTTGAGTGATGCTCCTCAGTTGTAAGTCTCCGCTAAATGAACCAAATCTTTCTGTCGTGATGCTGACTTGCTAACTCACCCTGAAACGGGAAAAAAAAACACTGATCTCAAAGCTTCTGAGAGCGAAGACAGTGACTCACAACATCAAAAAGCAGGAGGACAGATTGGATCTCGAACTGTGTGATTATCTCAGCAGGCTTTACGTCCGCCCATTACCACGGAGCTGACGGGATCACTGACACAATCACACACTTGTGCCTCCTCCTGATGAACAGAGCAGACTCTGTGCACTGATAGACGGCAGCATTTAACTGAAAACTGTTATCTGGAGCAACGCAGAGGCAAAAATAAGCCTCATTTCCATCATCATTTACGGCATCAGAGCGGCGTCGGCCCCTCCTGCATCAGTCTTGCTGTTACGCAACAGCGATCGGGTAAGAAAGGAGCGGAAACACCCAGAGGGATGAATGTTTTCACCCTTTCCTTTGTCTGTCTTGCACTTCCTCCCTGACACTCCCCCCTCGCCCTCCACTTCCTGAGCCTCTCTGCCACCCCAGCGTGTCTTGGGATTGCTGTGGCATTAATTTGAAGAGCTTGTTGGCGTTCGAGGCGAGGCAGCAGATCCTCAGCGTCAAGGTCATGAAAGCATTTTACAGTGCAGGCCTGTGAGACGGACCGCGGCGCCCCCAGAGGAAATAAAAGATGTTATTTCCTCTGGTGACAGGGGGAAATGGTGTTGATTTTGAACAGGAAATAGTTGCCGACTCCTTTCATTTTTAGACTATGTATTACAAGAGCAATTTCAGTGGTGGAGTTTTTGTTAGATGTTTGACATTTAGCCTAAGAGACCAACTTTTGAGCAAATATATGCCACCATCCAGGTAACATATTTCTCCAGGGAAGTTCCTTCAATCGATGCAGAACTTAGATGCTTTGAAAGGAGACAAAGTCTTAGAGAGGTCAAGATTCAACAATACCAATAAATTGAGCCACGGTTGAGTTATTTTTGTAACAGCACATCCACGGCTTTGCCGGGAACCACCAGGAACGCGGGAGTTAACACATGCTGCATTCGATTCTGGGTGAGCCCAGTTGTGACGTGAAAGTAGGCTTGTCCGAGCACTTAGAGACGATGCCGCGTGTCTAACACCAAATATGAGCACCAAGTCTGTACTTTTACACTCGTCATGTAAAGCGTTGGCGTTTCTGATCAGTAACGGATGTCCTGTCTGCGTTTTGGGTTTCAGGGGTCGGTCACAGGAGTGGTACAGCAAAGTGGGTGGACATCTTCTGGCCTCTGGCCTCTTGGCCATCAAAGACTCCTTCAGAGCAGAGTACAAAGAAACCAAGATATGAGACGACACAGAAGAAGAAGAAGTTGGACTTCTTGCACCTCCACCTGGACGGGCAGCATCAACTTCCTGCTTCTTTCATTAGTTTTGAAACTCTTTTTGGTGTCATCTGTCACCTTCCAGACTTGCCAGCAGCACCTCTGAGCTCTGCTGCTGCTGCTGCTGCTGCTGCGCACAGCAAAATGACAAGCAAAGCATGGAAAGCTTTTGTCTTCTGAAGTAAAAGGCAGAAAAGGAGCGAGCAGACAGTTCAGCGATGTCCCAGTGGAACCTTTTGCCAATAACATGTTTATCAAACTCTTTCCTGTAGGAAGAGAAAGAGGCAAGGGAAATATGTGGAAGCTTCCTGGACAAACACGGGAAATGAGGACAGAAACTCAGGAAACAGACATTTAGCCTGCAGCCATTTGACTTTGGAGGAAAGGGTGGAGGGGAGGTATCAAACCTTTGACCACAAATAAGGCAGCGTCCCCAAGGGAAGCTTCACCCAGCTGCCTGGAAGTCCTGCAATAGCTGAGACAGACGTGGCGAACGCAGGACCTGTAACAGGAATACAGCTGTACATGTAGACCTGTGCAAGGCGGGACTATGGGATCTGGTGTCCCTTCAATTAGATTAGAAAAGAAAATACAGCCGCCGATCAGTAAACACGCAGACGTTGTCATCACTGGAGAACTTGGCAAAGCGAGACGAGCTTCAACGCAGTGAAGCTGAAGAAAACCGCCTGCAATAAGACGAAGGTTCTGCTGCAAAAACAAGTCGTGCAAAAGAGTCGACGCCTGGAGGACTGAGCACAGATGGACCAAACATGTACCTGTCTGTAAATTATGACGTAAATAGTAACTTCTCATTAGTGTTGCCGACAAAAAAATGAGCCAAGATGTCTTTTCTTGGTTTGTTTTAATATTCTGAATCACAAAATGAAGATATTATGGCAGATGTTTCCTCTCACGCGTACGTGCCGGCAGCAGGAAACGGCGGCGTTTCTCCCTTTCGGGAGTTGAGAACATTTTACATTTTCGTGTGTCGGTGCAAATTCATGCGTCTAAATCGTACGAGGGCCGATTTAGACGAGTCGCCTTACTGGTATACTGAGCGGGACAAATTTGATCGACTGTTTGTTGATGAGACCACGGCACGCCAAAACGCCAAACGCCCGCTGTGACGTGTGAGCCGATGCCAACGGCTGTCGCTTTCAAGTCAGTTTCATCTTCAGTTTGATTTTATAAGGTCGCCTATTTTGGGCAGTTTTTATGATTATTTTTGTTGAGCTCTTAGCTGCTGTACATTTTAAGGACTTTTGTTTTTGCTTCCGAAGTCGTCGCCGTGACGATGATGTGAACTCTACCTCTCCACTGGACGACGCCGCAGCGACGGACTGTTGGAGGCCGATGTTTCCGTTTGCATGCCGGCAGCAGGTCTTCTTCAAACATGTCGCGTTTTAATTTATTGTCGCTCGTTTCTGCACTTGTACAGTTTTACTTTGGTCGACTCGCCGCTCGGACGGTTGCCGTTGGCAGCGTGGAAAGCTGTATTCTTTAGACGCCGTAGCTCAGATTATTATTTAAATAATGTTGTATCCAGATATGCTTATTTAACTGCCAGCTTTCAGAAAATGTTTGTGTGGAGTCTAAATTTAATCAGTGCCAAAACATCTAATTAAAATGTTAATTTCTCTCTGAACCTGGTTGTTGTTTTTTTATTTTTTTATTTTTTTGTTTGTTTGTTTCCTCCCCTCCGTCACTTGTTTTGGTGCCAAAAAGATTACAGACAGTAATTTCAGAGGGAAGGTGGAGGAATCAGCAGGCAACGTGCAGATGAGATGCCACGCAGCGCCACCGCGGCGCAGCGGATTAAAACGTCTGACAGCGCGACGCTGATGCAGACTTCCAAATAGATATATATGAAAGAACTTATTACAACCTTCACCTCTGTATCTCCTTCCACTCGCAACACCCACGTGTGTTTCATTTACATAAATCTCATTGATTCATCTCCGAGATCGCAGTTACAGAACTGATAAACGGAGTGATAGGCAGAAGCCAGGGATAAATGTGGATAAAAATACTGCTCACACGGTGACGGTATCATTATAAACAACATTTCAAAAGGGGAATCACTTATGCAAATTACGAGAGAAGTGCCTGGAGGAGGTGTGATGTCTGAGTGTGATCTGGTATCTCGCTTGGTGCTGAAACAGCATGAAGTGAACGTCAAAGGTCCGTCACTGCGCTCATCTATGGAGAAGCAAACATTTCCTCAGGAGGCTTTGGAGGCCCAGAAGAGCTCAACTAGAGTGAGACTCCTCGTGGGTGTTCCCTTCAGGGGTGACCACAGCCAATCATCCCACTCCATCTCACCCTGTCCTCTGCGTCCTCTTCCATCCCACCACCCAACTTCATGTCCTCTTTGCTCTTTCTCTAGGCCTCCCTTCTGTACATGACCGAACCGTCTCAGTCAGGCCTCTCTGACTTTCTCTCCAAAAAGGTCTAACCTGTGCCGTCACTCTGATGTCCTCATTCCGGATCCAATCCATCCTTGTCACTCCTAAAGAGAACCTCACCATTTCCGACTCTGTCCCGTCTTTTCGTCACTGCCACAGTGTGCACACATCACTCCTGACACTTTTCTCCACCGGTTCGAACCTACCAACACACGCTTCTTCACCTCTTTTCCAACATTCGCTGTTGCTCTGGACTATTCACCCACAATTCTTAAAATCCTCCTCCTTCTCCCGGATTTGACTAATTTCCAGTGACGCAATAAGCAACACAGGCAAACTGAGCTCATCGTTCTTAGAAGTTCATTCTGCTGATGTGCTCGGCTCATAGTTCCCTACACAGAACTAGTAGTGCACCATCTAGTACATAAAGGTCATTTCAGACACGTCTTAAATGTTGCTCTAAGTAATAAAATTAAAAATAAACGCTAACAAAAAAAGAGTAACCTTGAAGCACAAATGATCTGAAATTATAATAAGGTGGTTGCAATTTTACAAGATCGGCATTCGGCTCAATAATTCAGGACATATTCCGTTTTTTTTAAGGTATGTTTTATATTATATTTATAATAAAGTGATTGTGATGGACCAAAAACAGAAGTTTTTCCTCATTTTTTTAATCCTATTGTGCTAGAAATTTAACACATATTGCAACTTTTCTTGTTATATTACATCTTTTATTCTTGTAAAGCTTTACTCCCCAAATATTACGTGTTTTTTTTTTCTCTTAGAATTAGATTATTCTCATAATAGTGCCTTTTTAACATGTATGGATGTTTTTAACAATCAGGATGTATTCAACTCTGATAACAGCGTGAAACGAGTCCTGGGTTTGTTGAAAAACCAACAACTGACCTGAAGCGGTTCCACAGAAGCAACCAAGTGTCCTTCCATCCTTCCGTCCATCCATCGGTCCGTCTGTCTTTTCAAGGTCGGTGAGGTCTTCTCGATTATTTTCAAGCTGCTCCAGATCTGAGTCTAAACCTTCTTCAGGAACAGCGTTCAAAGCAGCTCAGTGTTTCACCAAACTCAAGATCTGTCCTGTTTCAGTAAGGTCCACCTTTAAGTGGCGTTCAAATATATACGTCGCTGCTTTTTAAGACCTGCGTAGTGTGACCACGTACTCGTGTAACCTCCTCATCTTTTTTTCTTTGTTAGACCGCAGAAAACAGGCTCAAACCGGATTTTCAAGGTCATCGAGCACCCTAACCCTAACCCAACCACCCATATATCATTGAAGGATGCACTTTCAAGGCTTCCTGAGAACCACGTACTGACCTAATCAGCCACACATTTTTAAACAAAGCAGAAGTAGCTGACACACACACACATACCGAGTGCCTGGCATGAGCAGATTACAGATAAAGTACTCTCTGATTGGAGAACTCGCATCACCACCTACGAGGCCCCGAAAAAGCTTAAATACACCCAGGTGGAGACAACCTCTGCAGACGTTGGTGGTACCTCCGCTGAACCTTTTCTCCTGCTGCAACGTTTAACAAATTCACTGAGGACAACTTTTCCTGGACAAGTTTCACTTTTCACTTCTCATCTGACAGTCGGAGGAGATTCCGTTTCTCCCGCAACGACGACTCTCATCCTGAATGGTTAGAGGCACCACACACATACTTCTGCTCCTCAAATCTGACGTTTTAATGCAACATAACAAAAAGAAAAATTGTGTAGAGTGCTGAGCAGTTGAAAAATGTGTTGTGATACTTCAGGACACGTTAAAATGTCCAAACATTTCAGGGCTGTGTTACAGGCAGTAAAGAATAAAGGTTTCCGCTTGTTTCTTCATACCCACGCCGAGACCAAACTATTTTTTGGCCTTTTGACTTCTACTTTAATAAATCAGATATATAAATTAGTTTGTTTGTTTATTATATATACATATACATAAAGCTTCAGTAAAAGCAAAAAACAACTTACGTGAGACTGAATTGAGTTTATATATGAATAATAACAACTCAAGTAACTACATATTTTTGTGATTTTAAAGAAATGATCTTAAAAGAACATGTATCACGTTTACACCAAAATATCCACTTCTAATTTTTCTTATGAATATGAAATGTTCCCGGCTAGTTTTTATAGAAATGTGAATTTCTAAATCTGAAACATGAATCATACCGTAAATGTTTTAGTAGGGTAACAAATAAAACTAAAAGCAGTTTCATACTCCAACGTTCACATTTACCTTCACCTTTCAGCAGCGCCTGAAGACAACCACCAAAACGGTTTTCCTGAGTGTTTTCCTGAGCATCTTCATCAGCATCTTCATCATCTCCTCCTAACAAGCGTCTTCCCACAGACAACAGACGTCAGTGGGGATCGTTAGTTTCTCTCTCCGCTGTTCACCAGCGGGTCAAAATAAAAGACTGCAGACTGAATCTGTGAAAGCTTCATAAATGTCTGACATTGAAGCTTTGCCAGACCAGGTGTCGATAAGCCATGAAGTCTCTGGATGTGCAGACATGTCGTGATCCTCCGACACGGACCGCGGCCGACGCGCGTCTAAAGCGGCCTCAACATCCACCGGACGCCCGGACGTGAATTACGGATTCACGCTCGAGGCAGATTAACAAGTACAGGCTTCCGGCTGCCTCCGAGTGGTGTGATGTCTAACGAAGTGCAAACGGAGGCCGCTGTTCTCCCAGGAGGTGAAGGAACCGTGATCTTTGAAGCAGCTCGGGTCACAGACGCGTGTGGACGCGTCAGGAGGCTCCGGACCAGGCCCTCAGTCGCAATACGCAAAACAACCCTAAACACGCGGTGTGCACTTTTTATCTGCTTAAATGTTTCACAAACTTACTTTAATGACTGCAGTTTGGAGTTTCTGGTATTTGAAATACTAGAAAAAAGTGGGATGCGGATGGACATACATTACCCTCGCTGGAGTTTGCTTTGTTTGTTTTTTTTTTTGTTGTTGTTTTTGTTTTAATTAATTCACCATTTGGTGTCCACTTAATAAAATCAACTGAAAACAAAGTCGAAGATGTGCATTTGCTCGTTAGTTTCTACAACTGATTTTGTCAAGTTTTGAACAACAGCTGTTAACATCTGCATCTCTCCTGAGTATAAAAACACCTGGTTCCAAGGTCCGGTGCATCTGCACCTTTTCTATCTGCATCTGCACCTTTTCTATCTGCATCTGCACCTTTCCATCTGCATCTGCACCTTTTCATCTGCATCTGCACCTTTTCTATCTGCATCTGCACCTTTCCATCTGCATCTGCACCTTTTCATCTGCATCTGCACCTTTTCATCTGCATCTGCACCTTTTCATCTGCATCTGCACCTTTTCATCTGCATCTGCACCTTTCCATCTGCATCTGCACCTTTCCATCTGCATCTGCACCTTTTCATCTGCATCTGCACCTTTTCATCTGCATCTGCACCTTTTCATCTGCATCTGCACCTTTTTATCTGCATCTGCACCTTTTTATCTGCATCTGCACCTTTTCATCTGCGTAAACAGAGATCACAGATTTTTTTTTTTCCTTTTTAAAGGTGTAAGTTAACATGTGATCTACCTGAACAGTGAGGTCAGAAAGTCAGAAACGGTAAGCGGGTCTTGTCTGGCTGCACCTGGGGGTCCAAACCAAGACAAGAACAGGTGTTGCTTTGTCGGTGTAGTTTGGAGGGACTGGACTTGTGAAATCTTCTTAATTTCAGGTGTAAATGGGGTCTGAATGAGCACTTCCTCCCCTCGTCTCAGCTAAGCCTCTGAAGGGAAGAAAGGTCATTTTTAATTATGTGCAGAGCTGTAAATAACAGTTAGGCATACCAGATATTTAGTCCACCTCAGGAAGTCATTTGCCATTAAAAAAGAAAAAAAGCCTCCCAGCTGAAACAGCTTTTCCTCCCTCCTAGATGTTTACAAATCAGGCTTTATGATAAATCAGTTTAAAATGATGTTACACATGGATCTAGTTTTGGGTTCATAATGGTTCTTTAATTAAAAAAAAAAAAAAAAAAGATTCTTCACGTGGGAAGTTGCTTAATGATGTGAGCACAAGGTTCTCTTTGCCACCACGGTTTGATTTCATAACCTTTATGAACAGTCAAGTCCAATTTGGCTGCGATGCGGGTTCGAGGGGGCTCGTCTCCGGATCCGCTCTCCCTCTGGATTCTGCTGATCTGGGATGCAGACTGGATCACATCCTCTGGACCGGGTTGATGCCCAGGATGTCGAAGCCTTTGGCCATGACGATGGCTGTGGCGTCGCAGAGGAGCATCCTCCACATGTTGATCTTCACCACCTCACCTGAAGACGGGCAGAGAGGAAAAGGAAGTTTAGATTTCACGTCTTCAGGTCCAGAATCACAAAGTCACCAGTTACTGGAAGATACATATTGTATTGATCCATCCTCCTAAAAGTGTTAATTTGGATCATTTCATTTTATGTTTATACATTTAAAAACTGACTGCCTTTCTACAAACTACAAACTTAATTTGAATAAAAGTGTTTTTTATACAACAACAGCTTAAATCTGTACTTTTGTTACATCGAGGTTCAAACAATTCAACACGTGCAAAAAGTTTTACTAACCAACTTTATCAGAAAACAAACAAATATAGTATTTGTGGCTTCACCTCCCTCAAACACGATGTTACAGACGCATATTTACAACCGCGCTACATCAGCTTCCCTATTAAATCATACTTTATTAGTTTGGGAACCGAGGACACCAACTGCTGCAGTTTTACAGCCGGAATCTGTGTCCAAGACTTCAGCAGCTCAACGGTCCGCAGCTGTCCGATTCTCCGTTCGTGACGCCTCTCACATGTTCATGTTCAACACGGATGCGGAGAGCGGGCAGGGGCCCAGGCCGCCCTGCATCAGTGGTACCTCCACACGCACAGGTCCCCGATGCTCCGCCACCATCAGTCCTTTTCTTTTTTCCTTCTCCTTACAAAAGCTGAAACGTGGACTTGAATGACGACCATCTGTCTGCTCATTTGAGATGAAGTCATGTCTGAAAACTGAGCCGTGTTGATTTTCACGGCTCCTGGTTTCCTGTCTACATGTAGTGGCGAGCGGGCAACATTTTTGAAGATTCTCCCGAGTCAGTGCGGGTATACGGTAGCGATCGCAGTCCGGAGTTTGGTCCGAAGTGGAAAA
Organism: Xenentodon cancila; assembly: GCA_014839995.1. Lineage (NCBI taxonomy): Eukaryota > Metazoa > Chordata > Actinopteri > Beloniformes > Belonidae > Xenentodon > Xenentodon cancila. Next base: position 5,630,421 of record CM026213.1, on the reverse strand, counting down.
GTCTGATCCATCCCATATCTGTCGAAAACGACTCCGACCGTTTCATTTTCTAGAGCAGTGTTACACGAGGACGCCGTTGCCATCAAACCCTCCACTTGGTTGCATTTTTTAAATCTAAAAAACAGTAGATCTGTGAGGCGTATTCGTGTTTGTTAAAATTCAAACAAAATGATAAATTAAAGGTTCAAATAGTTTGTTTTTTGAGAAAAAGCCCCAACTTTTCTGGACTTTTCTGGACTTTTCAGGACTTGTGTGCTGCAATCTGGGTGTCCTGATCCTTGTGAGTTTCTGTGTGAGCAGTTATCACAGTTTAAAGGTTAATAATCCACATAAATAATACCGATCAGCATCAGAAGATCCTGGACTACAGAGGCACGGTCTAAAGTCTTTCAAATCAAGTAGAAATGGCATGAATTTAACTGTATGTGCCTATTTTTAAACTGGAGTACTTATCAAAGTCATCCTGCCTTAAAAGATTTACAGGAAATACTGGAAAGATCGGGAAAAGAGCTGCCACAACGAACATCTAATTTATCTCTTATGTTTCTTTAGTGGAAACAAAAACTAGATTTACATGCAGAAGTTTTCTAGAAAAGGTCTTTCCATCCCTCGTCTGTTTGGCACACAAAAAATGTCATTTCTTTTTGTTCGGCTTCACAAAAAAAGGACAAAACTACTAATAAATAACAGCAGAACCTGTGACATGAGACAAACTGATGGAAAAGAAATGACCTAAACGTAAAAGTGAAAGCTAACATGAAATGAAGTGGACAGCAAAAGTGAATAAAACAAATTGAAATGTCTTGTAGATGGGAAATGGAGAGAAAAAGTCTGATGCTGACAAAAGGTAAAAGGTCAGAGGACACGTGCGACAACAGCACGAAGCAGAAATCAGCATCCCCGACCGTCTGCACCCGCACCCGCATCCCCGACCGTCTGCACCCGCACCCGCATCCCCGACCGTCTGCACCCGCACCCGCATCCCCGACCGTCTGCACCCGCACCCGCATCCCAGACCGTCTGCACCCGCATCAGCATCCCAGACCGTCTGCACCCGCATCCCCGACCGTCTGCACCCGCATCCCCGACCGTCTGCACCCGCATCAGCATCCCCGACCGTCTGCACCCGCATCAGCATCCCCGACCGTCTGCACCCGCATCAGCATCCCCGACCGTCTGCACCCGCATCAGCATCCCCGACCGTCTGCACCCGCATCAGCATCCCTGACCGTCTGCACCCACTAAGATGGAGAGTGTAACGGAAACACTAGACTCTGATCCGATGACTTTGAGTTTGAGGTTGCTCCATCCACCTGGTTTTTGCTTCAGCAGACCATCAGGACATGATAGCAGATGTAGTTTCACAGACAAAAACAGCTCACGTTAGGAAAGCGTACACTTATCTCTCCCGCTGCAAGAACTTGAGACTGTAGTTAAAAGCATCACCAATAAAAATGACAAACAAAAACATTCCTACTACAGCACCAACCAAGATTAAAAACCCCCGAGGTCAGAGATCTGCACATTTGACCTCCCTGTCCTCCTCAAAAATATAATGTCCAAATTGCTCAAATCCACGTAACCATGGTGACTTTATCTGCTGATAGAAGCGGTCATAATGACGTGCAGATTACATGAAAGTGTCAGTGTTTGATTCTTCTGAGATCGATTTGCTTTGGATCTGAGCTCTCAGGGTCGATTTAAACACAGCTCACCCGTCTGTCTGTCCTTCTCCACGCAGTAGCAGCTGTCGTAGAACTCAGTGAAGGTGGTGGCGAGCTCGTACAGGTAGTCGCACAGCGTGTGGAGCAGCAGGTCATCCAAGATCTTCTGCAGGATTTCTGGGAACCGCAGGATGCACTTCCCCAGCTTCCACTCCTTGTCGTGGTCCAGGAGGACCTCTGTGGTCTCCGCGGCTTTCCTCAAGATGATCTCATCGATGTTGGCCAGGCGAGCGATGGACCTGCACAATAATCGGGATCAAGCAGAACGTTTTGTTAAAAAAGGCACTGAAAGGGCGATGCGATGAGTCTTCAAGCAGAGAAAACAAAGCAGTTCCCGTGTGGGAGCCGAACCACGTGGATCAAGATCCAGAACTCAACACGATCTCGTCAGCGATTATAGACAAGTTGGTCGGAGCTGAAAAGTATTAGTGACCGATCGATATTCAAACTAACACCGAGCCTGCCAGCCGATCTTCCTCTCTAACCCCATCAGAGGAGGAACTACTCACACAAACGCCTCGAAGCATGGCGGCGAGATGGGGCCTCGCTCTCTCAGTGTCACGTTCCGTTTAGGTTTGATGAAAAGTGACAGGTTTTGGTCAAACTACCTCGCGGATACAAGACCAAATGTCCCTTTCCACGAGTCAGTACAGCTCTGTTCACAGCGATGGTTTATGGCTCCGACACTTAAATCCACTCCAGGCCTCGTCTCTGCAGGAGGAAACTCATCTTTCGGGCTTCTTCCCTCAGCGCCAAAAAGCCGTTGTGATTAAGCCACTTTTACAGAACCACGTAAATAGATCACTCTTGAACAGCTACAGACCTGTATCAAACCTCCCCTTTCTCAGGAGGATGTGCAGCCGTTGGAAAAACATGACACTAAATGACTGCTCTGATGTCCTCCGGTCAGATTTCTGGCCACATCACAGCACTGAGACGGCTCTAGTAAAGGTCTATAATGACATCTGCATTTCAGTCTTGGTCTTACTGGGTCTCGGCGCTCCATTTGACACGTCGACCGTAACATCTCGATAGACTTGTCAAAGAACAAGACACCGGCCCACCGGGACCGGTATAGACACCGGTCCACCTCCTGATGTCTAATCCTGTTCCAAGCTTTCTGGTACTGCAGTAACCTGGGTTGAGTCGGGTCTAAAAGACATTTTCTAACTGTAGTTTCCAGTTCAATAATACAAACCAAAGAATTTGTCTGAAAACGGTCAGACGTATCACCCAGAAAGGTTCAGATTATGAATGTTTACTAAAACTAAAATAATCTGCACTAATCCTTCTGGATGCACCAAATGTCATGTTTGAAAGAGCTTTTTAAACTCTCCACCATATTTCTGTCGTTTTTTTTTGTCTCAGACTCATGAACAAAGACGGGATGGGCGCCGTTACCAGCAAGTGCTCTATTGACCGCCTGCAGGAACATCAAATCCTCTCAGGCAAAACTGCTCATCCCACCCTGATCAATCTCTTCCAGGCACCCTGCCACCCCGAGTCCAACACCTCCAGGAAAGCTGGAGGGAAGCAGAGCAACGAAGCTCTGTGCATCCAGGAGACACTCACTCGAAACAAGGGATAAGGTGTGCCGAGAGACTGGAATATCCCAAAGACTAATCCCCTGCCACATGCCGTCTTGTGGTTGCGAGGCTGATCTGATACCGGTGATCAAAGTATAAAAGGATGAAGTGGCAGGTTTTCTTACAGGACAGTGTGGAGAAAGTTAAGGAACTTAACCTTGTTCAAAATTCAGCGGCAGCACTCATTTTTCATGACTAACGGGTCACCAGTGAGGCGGCGACCGCCTGGGGGAGAGAAGCTGCGACAGAGAACCAGGTTTATCGTTTGTTTTTTTCTTCTCCCGGCACTTTCCAGGTTGGAAAACTGAGCAGAGCGAGTCCTCGCCATCAGGGAGAGCCAGGACTCCTGGAGAAGCTGAGCCGCTCGGCTGCCACGGGGAGAGGAGCCAGAGAGCGACGGGCACATCCAAACATGCGTGCACGGCCAAGCTAAGCACACTCCTCCCCAAACCCATCAGTCGGGACTCGTCGTTTATTTTCACATCTGTCTGGCCTAAAATCCTTCACTTCCTAACTCGCATCATTTCCATCAGCCGGGAATCCTGGTCTGTGTTACGGACTTCAAAAAGTAAAATCATCTACACATCATTACTTTAGCTGGATCTTCACCTTCAACGTGCATAAAATGTAAAACGGAGGGATTTTAAAAATCCGCCAAACACCGACAGCAGTTCCTGGATGTTCTGCAGGTTTTGCACATAATAGTTCAGACCTGATGGGACTTTTGAAGACAATATCTTATGAATTGGAGTTGTTTTTCCCAGAAGATCCCAGTAAGTGAAGGTTAAACACCTGAGGACGTATGAGAAACTTTTGGGAAACACCTGGTACCTAAAGAGGCAAACAGCATCTGGGATTTATAAAACCACCAAGGAGTGAACGAGGTCCAGGTGCACGTGAAAGTGACGTCCACATGAAAGACGGCGTCCACCTGCCGCAGGGCGCCGTTCTGAAGTCATAAGGCGGTTTTTTTTCTCAGTTTGTTAATGATCCCAGTTGAGGAGAACAGGTGCAGACGCTGAGGTAAGGGTGGACCCTCACCTGATGCGGGTGAAAGCGTAGAGGAGGTACGCTGCTGTGTTGCCCCTGTCGTCCAGCATCTTGTCGAAGGAGAAGACGTAGTCGTTGATGCGGTTGTGGGAGAGGTCGGCGTATTTGACGCAGCCGAAGGCGACGGCTCTCTGGGCCTTGATGAGCTCCTCTGGAGTCAGCACCTGCAGGGAGACGATTTCCACCACGGTCACGTCACTTACAGCAGACGATCCTCCACATCACATCGTGAAGTCGGTTGAGAAATTATAGTTGTTTTTTTCCCCTTAAATCACTTTGCAATTATTGAAAGCTGCGCTTCACTTTGAGCTTCTGACAGTCAAACCATTGTGATTCAACCCAAATAATGACTTTAATTTATTAAACCTCTGGCAGAGATTAAAGTGACTTAAGTCAAAGCCTTTCCTTGAACCAGCGCGCGACGTTTTTCGATACCATGGGGAAGGATGGGGAGGATTATGAGAAAACCGATTTGAAGAGAAAACAAAAGCTCGCAGTCAAGCAGAACATATGAGATTGAAGGTAAAAGTGACACGAGAAAGGAACAAAGCTTCACAAAAAAAACAAGAAAGCAATGGGTTGTGATTCGAAAAACATAAGAAAACGAGAGTGAACTCAACTTCCTAATGGCAACAAGTGTCATGAAAAGTAAATAACTGGTGTATTTCAATAAGCAAACGATCATATCTGTTTACAACTCCAGGAACAGGTTGGAGTTTTACGTGAAGAAACGATAAAAAAAAACAAAAAACAAACAAATATGCTCTTAGCTTTGATAAAATCCCTAAGAGCTCTTCATCATCAACTAGAGCTAATAGCTGCCCATTGATTATTCCTACCCATCTTTCCTGATCAATCATTTAGTCTATAAAAAGGTCAGGAGAAAAAAAAAAAAAAAAAAAAAAAGTTTCCTCACATCACGGCGAGGCGGCTGGATTACTTGCTTTGTTTCCACACTGAGGAAAACTTAACGACACCATTAAATCTTTGAAGCCGCTCAGCGGGCAGAATGACCTCTAAACAAACTACCTGCACATCCATAATTTATTTCCACATAAGTTATGGTATTCTTAAAAGTTCTTGAGCTCTTCTGTAGAAATGTTTAGAGCAGCAAAGTCACCTAAAGTTTAATTTTAGGAGAAGTCATTCCAGACGATCACTGGGGAGACACGGATGTGTGAACTAATAAAGTCAGACAGCAGGACTAGATTCAAAAACGACTTTATGACCACTTAGTTAATGATGCGTTGATTCGAGCAGCCAACACGGGGCTGACCTGTAGAGGTATGGACTATGCAGGAGCTCTGCAGATGTCCTGTGGTAGCTGGTATAGAGGTTTATCGGTAGATCTAGAGTCTGGGGTTCCAGAGTGGCCCTCCGTGGATCGGATTTGCTTTTCCAGAAGATCCCAGAGACATTTCCGTGGATTCAGTCGCTGACTAATAGCCAGTTTTTACAGTGTCGGCAAATTATCTGCTGAAAGACGCAACTACGCTCCCTGATGAGGTGTACATGGTCGGCAGGTAAGCAGGTGGCGGTTGCCACAGTGGCATCTGCGTCTCAGCCCGAAGTTTTTTTTAATTTTCTGGAGAAGCCACATCAGAAGATGTCTATACAAAGTCAGGCTCCAGCTTGCACAAATGCTGCCAACGTTCCTTCTCCGGAAACTTCAAACATCTGGCCTTCCACACCTAAATGTCAGTGCAGGTGCTCCTCTTTGAGACTGGCCAGGCCTTCACCTCCTGCGCATGTTCATGAATCAGCATGTCTATCGCCGTGTCATTGGTTGCTCACGTTTTTCCCACTTTTGTGGAATACCAACCTCTGCATACCAGGAACGCCCAACAAGCCGGTTTTGCAGATGCTCTTAGTCCCCTAACCACCACAGTTTGGTTTATCTAAATTCTCAGACCCTTAGAGACTGCATTTTCCTGCCCAGTGAGATGAAGGCCACTGGAATGACGCATCAGTGTACTCGCTTCACCCCTGAGAGGCTTTAATGCTGATGTGTACATACCCAGACTCTAAATCACAGCGGTAGGAAAGAAACTGTTCACTAAAAAGTGAAAGTCTTAAGTCTTCCTTGTGTTGCTGGATCGCACTGACCCCTCTGGTCTTCACCGTCATATTTTAAAACAACTAGGTGTTCTTTCATTTCCAGTGTGAGAAGGTGCATCCTACTTCAGTGGATATGAAGCCTCTGAATCCGTCACAGCAGCTATAAAGCACAATAAATCTCATCCCCCTGGAAGCTGTGACCTCCTGACTGAAGGACAGTCAGTAAAATGCACGTCTGTTTATTGAATTACTCTGGAATAGAGCGTGCTCCCCAGAAGAAGAGAGAGAAAAGAGAGAGCTGGAGACAAAGAATGCATATTTATTCTTCTTTTGGAGAACAACTTGATCATATTCTCCACCCCGGTGAGTGGCAGTCTGACTAATGATGAACCGACTGTTAGTCGGCTGCAGGGCAACTTTAAGGTTTAAGACAGGTTGGTTGTAAGAGCAGGACAAGAAACAGAAGGACAGAACATAAAAGTACTAAACACACAATAAAAAAGCCCACTACATCAAGAGAATGCTGGAAAAGAAGACAAACGTGGAGAATAATATCAAACAAATGTAAAGTAGCAGAAGAGTTGGAGGGGGAGGTTCTGTGGTTTGTTTTAATGAGGCGGGTTAGCAGATGGTAGACGTGGGCACTGACCCAGGAAGAGAGCCGAGCGCCAGCTCCGACGGACCTGCAGGCAAACTGTGTTGGCATCCGTTTCCCACAAACCTCTCGGCATTAAAATCAATGTAGTTTAACTGGGAATTGTTGTCCACGGTGATCCGGATGAGACTCAAACAGGTTCGATTCTTTTGTTTTTCTCCTCGGTTTTAATCCTCTATAAATTTAAATTTCAGTAACAAAAATAAATGTATTTAAAAAAACAAAATGCTTGCATTACAAAAGGGAAGAGAAAGGTGACACTTGAAGGAAGAAAAACCTCAGTGATGTAAAGATTAAAAAAATAAATAAAAATAAAAAATGAACCATCAATAAACCACCGACATGCAACTCAGACGATGACAGTTGAGGACATGAGGACATGCAACTCTCACTACTGCATAAGTTAGGGAAGAATGAATAATTAACCACTTTAGATGGAATTTAATAAATAAATTAATTTAATTTCAATATATAATATATTCAAGACATTAAAAAAGATCATGTCAGGTATTGAAGGATTAAATCTCCTCATTTGGGTAAAATATTGTAAACTTAGGCGCGTTTCCATCAGTGCAGATTCACGGTAAACATGCCCGACAGGAGCTGCAAACGGGGACGCCGGCCTCCTCGGCCCTCTATTTACTGTACCGCCACACACGAACCTTTGACTGAGGTTGAGGTTAAAATAAAAACCCCGCCGGATACGCCAACGAGGCCTGAACCGACTCCACGGTCCATGTATCCTTTATTTCATGTAATCTCCATCTTCATCAAAAGTACTCAGCAAAATGTTTCTGGTCCAATAGGTTCAAATGAGCCGTGTTCACATGATTTATGTTCACATGAGAGGGAGGAACATCATTTAGAAATCTTCATAAGCAGACCCTCCGGGTAGTTCCTGTTGGCTGATCAGAGTACCTCTTCCCATTACAGAAACGTTTTTCACCCCTTAAAAGGTTCCTGGAGGCTACTTTTGCAGGGCCATTCCTGACAATGGGGACACCCGTCAACAATCCAGCCCCGGAAAATCTACCCGGAACGTCTGCCAATGGAAACCCACCTTTAGATGATCCCTAAAGCGAAACCAATAGCTATGAAAGTAAGTATACAGACCATCAGGTGTACAGCAACCATTTCCACTATTGCACTTTTCCTAAACCTTCTTTTAACATCGACAACTTAAGTTGTAACAGAAAAATAAAAATTAGATTGAAACTTGATTATAGGGATATAGAACATTAGACAGATACAGATAAACATTTCTACCTGAGTATTTTAGTCCACAAATTCTACATGAACAATGCATTATAAATAAAAACATGAAGTACATGGATGTGCTTATGGAAACATATGAACACTATAAAGGGGAAGTGGCCTGGATTTTTATTTTGAATCCATTTATTTTGACAAAGCTCAAAAGCAGTCCAATATTGGAGCAGTGCACTTAAAGGGCGTTCTCCAGGGTTCAATCATGGGTCCACTCCAAGAGAGAACTCGTTTTACAAACAAACCTGCATTTGGAAGTTAGGTGGCTCTTTTACTTATAATTCCAAACAAAAAATGCCTTCTTCCCATCATTTTTACATTGGCGCTATATAATAGAAATGTTACGTGGATGAATGCCATGGTTTACCAGTTTAATAAGAGGTTTATCACCCATCCTAAACCTGTTATTCATCTGTTCATGGTGTACACTTGTGTTGGCTGGTTGGCCTCATCACTGCACAAAATTTTTCTCGTGCTAAATATACAATAGTTGGGTGTGTTTAAAAGAATATTACTTGTAAGACCCAACTTGGCACATACCTGCTTATGCAGCATGTGTGTTTTAATAGTGAAGGAGAACCAAGGGATTCTGGGAAATGAGGAGTCGAAGCGGCACATATCAGCTCATCAGTGGATGACCAGTTTAAAAATTCCAGTCATTACAAAAAAGCTGTGTTCGAGGTTTTTGGAGTAAAAGCAGCGACCGTGGTGAGTGAGGCCTGAGCTCACAGAGGATGAATAATGAAAGGAAACGCGCCACGAAGAGGCCGACGGCGTGCGCTGAAGTCGCGCCAACCTCCGCGCTCAGCAGTTGAGAGAGTGAAACATCTGGCGGAGTTTTGCTCCAGCTTGTGTTTTTCAGGTAGTGAGAAAGCAGCGGAGTCTGGCTCACTTGGAAGAATTAATGGTTTCTGCGGAGTGAGGCGGTCATTACTGTGAAATAAGCCTCGTCGGGGTGAACCGAAGCCCGGGCTCAGAGCAGAAATAATGAGCTGCTCACTGGACGCTATCCCACTCGCTAAATGCATGCTTATCAAAGATTTAACATTTGACACAAAATATTTATTTAAAATCATTTAAGTGCAAGCTGAGACAGCGTGCACCATTATGCCAATTTCAGCAGAGTGAACGTGAGAGGGGCTTCTGTCACAAAGTTTCTGCTGTTGTTTCAAAGTGAAACTTCCTACAGGCGATTAAATATAAAACAGCAGCAGGCTGGACAGAAATAAAAAATGCCTTCAAGCGCTCAATAACCCAACACCCACCAACACACTTCTCTTTTACCCTGTACGTTTAATCCTCGAGCAGACTCACTGGTTTCGTGCGACTACCTGCTCCACTTTACCCCCCAAATGTAAAAATTAACTTGGAGCCTCCTGTTTTCTGGCTGCAGCCCTCACGTCGGAGTAAATGGGGATCTCCTCACCTTGTCTCGTTCCTTCTCCTTCAGTTTGTCCATGGACCTTTTGAGCCCCTCCTCCAGCAGGTCCATCAGCCGCACCGTGTCTCCAGACCGCGTCTTAAACTTCTTCCTAAGCAGGAACGACCAAGAAGCTACAGTCATCCCCCAAACAAGCAGAGCACATTATTCTGTGCTGGTCTAAAAGAGATCAGAGATCTCTCCAAACAGAACTATAGCTACCATGAGAGCAAAGTATTAGATTACCTCTCCCTTCCTGCACCTCGGGGCAACACATCTTGTACAATCTAGTGAATCAGACGAGCATAAACCCTCCTCGTGTCTTCCCCATTCAGCCACAGACATAACAGCTCCCCCTGTGGTTGTGTTAAACGCTTATTGTCCGGATGAGTGATTATGTAAAGAGTGTGATAAATTTCTAATGGAGATCGGTGTATAACAGGCCTTGTGGAGCTAATTTATGCCCCCCTCAGGTTATCCCGGGGCATTTAAGCAGCACTGAGATACGGCCTCTGAAGCATAATGTCAATGCCTGGCCGGAGCTCAGCTCCCCTTCTCCGGACGAATGATTAGAGGAAAAACAACAGTGAGCCCGACGAGACAGAGTGAAGCTGTTGATGAGGAGGAAGGAGAGGAAGAAAAGGAGATGACTTCTGGAAAGACCCAATGCTGCCGCGGGTCACCTCCTGCAGTCATCCCTTCATCGCCAGAGAATCGCAGCTCTCAGCTCAAACATCGTCTACACCGTTTTGTGCCTCTGTACCTTAAAGTTACGGTATTGTAGTGAAGAGCAAATGTAGAGGAAACAGGAGGTAAAACTAAATGGGTGATAAAGAAGCAGATGAGCAGATGGTTTCTATGTAGTGAGGAACTTTGGTGATGACGGTGATTTGCAGATGTGATAAACTGTTAATAGTCACAGTTTGGTCCCTCACCGCCACATCGAGTCACATTCACGTCAGTCAGGCAGCTGAAACTATCAGGATGCTGTAATGTTCTGGGGAATCTTGATCTTTCCATGTTTCCGACAAAGTTTTGGCCCAGATATTGTTTCCCATAGCAACAGTGTTCCGTTGTTGCACAAAAAAACAAATAAATAAATAAAAAACACTGACACAAGGTCTTTTTTCTTTCCTTTTCAAGCTCGACATGGTACAAGTCCAACTAACTGGAGTCTGTTTGATATGTATAGAGACAAAAATGAAGAACACCAGCTTTCTATTCAAGATCTAAATCAAAGAAATAAAACAGAACATTTATCTTGTCCTGTCCGGGACTTAAAACGAGCTTATTGTAGAAGGACAACGTAGGTGTCATTATAAATAAATAAGACACTGCAGAAGCATGTGTAAAGAAAGAAACCTTGCTGCTCTGGAGCGTTCAAGTGGTTGTTGACACAACGCCACAGAGAAAAGACATCAGTAAAGATCTCTAAAAAAAAAAAAAAAGATCACTTGTCTGACCTTGATGTGTAACCCCATAATTAGATAAAACACGTCGTCATATCAGCAGCTTATTTTGCAGCCGCAGGTTCAGGACACCCTGCAGTCAGAGTTGACCATAGACCGTCTCTATGTCCAAATGTTGGACATCTGACATCTGGACAAACATGAGGACATCCAAAGATTGGCTGAAAATGATCCCAAACACACCAGCAGATCTACTACAGTCTAGAGGAGCAAAAAGGAAAGAAGGTGTTGCTCAGATCTCAGATTGGTGTTTGGGCATCAACAAAAGTCTCCAACCTTCATAAACTGAAGCAACATTTTAAGGACGAGCGGATTAAACGTCCTCGACAACAACAAGAGAAATCAATAACGTCATGTAGGAAACAAATACAGTACAAGTTCTTGTGTCAGTTCAATAAAGACTCAAATGGCCAAATCTGACAGATTTATGTCTTTGTTGTTGTTTGAGGAAACTTCTCAATTTTTTCTAGAAATGTGATTTGTACAAATCCAACAATCTGCAGCAGAGAGACTGAGAAGCACAAAGGTCTACGGCAACACAAAAGGCCGTTTCCAGGATTAAAGGGATTAAAAGGGATTATTTCAAAGGGCTAAACAATTCCTTCAAACAATTCCCAAACAAGTTACGTTAAATGGAGATTGGTTTTAAAGGTCTGGTCAGTCCCAAGAGAAGAATTCAAGGAGAAATGCCATCCAGGACGATTAGAAAAAAATGTTCTAGAGATCATTTTGGAAAATTACTGCATGATAAATATATCTGCAACTCTCTGGGCTCCTTATCTGGAAGGTGTCTGGACTGGTAGTCACAGATCTGGTCTCTCTCTCCATTTACAGTCTGTAGCTGAAATACGTGAAAAGCAACGAAGCACTTACACAAACATCTAGAGAACTGGTGTGGCGTCGGGGGGACTGAGGGTATTTGAAGCTGTGACATGAGATGGCTGTTTGTGGTGCACACTCACTTGTCCTCCCCAAGCACCACCCCGAAGCCGGCGTGCTCCACCCGGGTCACCTGGGGGTTGTACCAGCCGACCATCTGAGCCACAGCGAACACCACCTGAAAGTGCATGCCCTGGGGGAGAGAACCGCATGCAGAGAGGTGCAGTTTTAACATCGTGTCAACCGGTCAAGTTCAAGGGCACGTTCCTGCTGTCATACGCTGCCTGCAGCACATCTGCACGTGTTCAGCGCAGATCAACGCTGCAGACATATGACAGTCTAACAGTGAAGAACTCCATCGATTATGCCACCCAAACCAAAATGCTGAAAATGCAGAACACCTTACGTCAGTTTATGTAAACAACTAAATACAAGACGCAGCTGCTTCTCTGTTCCGGTTTATCTCAGACTTGCAAACAGCAGGAGGGAATGAAAACAACGCAGCCCTCCCGTCATAAAAGCGCCCGTCGTCATCTGGACGGGTCTATACGCAGCCTTCTGTCATTCCTGCTTTGATTCATCGTTTTACTTGTCAAATAAAAACTCTCTTTCAGAGCCTCCTGGTTCTCCACAGAGCAGGTCGTCTGTTGAGTTTAAGAGGAGAAGCAGCAGGTGATGATGTAATTAAAAAGGCAAACGGCGCTCGTTTCCAAGGCAAATTTGTTTCCAAGGTTATTTTCTGTCATCAGATGAAAGTGATCAATTTTAAGCATTTGTATGAAAACTTTACATCTGGCACGGAGTTAAGAAAGACACTGATAAAGTCTGGTACCTTTCTATGCTCACAGATGAAGAACCTTCATGGAGTTACATTTAACAAACATCAGAGGTTTTAATTTCCTATAAAAAAAAGAATTTGAAGGTATGGAGGTAACTGAAAAAAAAAAAAACAACAAAAAAAACCATAAAACTTTGACGCCATCTTTTTCCTTTTAATTGAAGCACAATAATTCCAGGAAATCAGAACTCTGGCAGACGTTGGGACTGTTTATACACTTACATGAGGTTTTATTTGACTCCACCCACCTGCCCACTGTCTGTGACATAGATGATGATGTCAGCCTTCTCCTCGAAGAGTCGCTGATGCAGCGCCGCCAGGTCCGACGTGTCGTAGGTGTAACCTCCATCTGACTTGACGATGGTGAGTGGGACGGAGTGCCCCGGACCAAACACGATCTTCCGGCCCTCATCCAGCTCCGCCAGGCCTGAGGAAAGGATGGACGGACAGAAAGACAGAGGGGAGGGGGAGGGGGAGAGAGAGGAGACAAATGAAAACGAGAGAGTAATAATGAGGGCATTATTGGAGCAAAAATGGAAATAAAAACTAAATCCAAAAAAAAAAAAAAAAAAAAGACATGAAGGAAAAGGCACGTGGGAAGGATTTTAGAGGACATTAATGGATCAATAGCGCATCCTGGTGGTGGTACAAGATAACTACAACTTAGATTTAAATGCAAAAGAAGAGATCAAATTAAACTTTACGGCCAACGTCGAACAAGGATCCTGAAAAAAAGGGGCAAGTTACATCTCTTCACATCTTAAATTTAAAACCGTCAGTCATGCCGACCTTTCTCCTCGAACTCCTTCACCACCTCCGTCATCAGGTCCTGGTAGTACGATTCCCCTCTCTCAATGATCTTGACATCCAGACAGTCGTAAACCTTCTGAAACTCTGAAAAAGGCAAATCAAAAAAGCAAATCAATTGCAAACCTCATAAATTGCACGTTAAATACCACTGCATAACCCCGCGGGGGAGCGGGGCAAGAATAAGTTGTAAACAGACACCAGCATGCTTCTCTGTCCAAGATCTCAGCCAAACATTTGCCTTTTTATTGCCAATCTCCAGTAAAAGCTGTTGTTTGTGTACGTTCGGGTACAAAAACAGATGAGAAGGAGCACTCATTAAAGTTGTACAGATCTGCCTCCTGCCAGAAGTTCACTAACAGCCCAGCTACTCAAAGTTTAGAGTTTTTACTCAGTTGTAAAAGTAGAGTTTTAAAAGTCTTTAAGTTTCCCATCTCGGGAGGTTTTGCTTGATTTAATCTCCTGTCTTTGGCCAAATCAGTCAGTTCAGACCCTATTTTAACCCCCTTTTTCTTGAATTAGGTGCTTGTTTGGAACTGGACCCACTGAAAACACTTGGTCCACTTGGTCTGAACCTCCCTCTTCTGTTTTATTATTATTTATTAAAGGCATGGTGTTTTATGAAAACAAACTAGAGCAAACAAGTTGATCTGTGAAGGTAAACTGTCTCTGCTCTGTGGTTTTTCTATAGATGTTCAGAATATCGATGCGAGTGGCAGCTGGTGCTTGTGAACACACAAATGCCGCGCCACTGACCAGCATTTGTAAACACCAGGGCAAACAGGATTGATCAACGGCAGCTGCTGCTAATCATTCATCAATCAGAAAGAAAAACAACATTATTGTGCTCTTGAGTATCAACTCCCATTAAAGCAATTGTTCTCCCACTGCTGCTTCAACTTTTAATGATTCTTGCCTGCATTAAAACCCTGCTTGGATGTGATTGGACTTTCTTGTGTTGCTGAACGTTGTAACTGCCGTCTGGCGACCATAACGCTGCCCTCTGCGCCTGATGTGAGGCGGCGTCACTCTGAAACCAGAGGAACCGGCTGAAGACCAGGCCCATCAGTCAATAGTTTTTTCTTCTGTGGTCTTATTATTGATAATTTCACCACCTATAGTCAGAAATTGTTCGCCACTGAAGACTTTCACCCGCAGTTTGATTTAGCTGCAGGTGTGTATGTAAATGTTGTACAACTCTTTCCCACGCACGCCACGACCATCTAACGTCCTCCGGTCTTGAATCCGGACCGTCATATTTGTCAGGCCAGCTCAGCTTTAGGCCGAGGAGGAGAAATCCTACCTCTCCTAGAAACATCACAGATGAGGTTCCAGGCTTTGATGAAGTCCGCCTCTTTGCTCTGCAGTCTGACGACGCACCGGTACGCTCGTTTCTTGAAGTCTTCATCCTCGTCAAAACGCTTCTTCGACTCCTGGTGAAGGAGGAGACGGACGTGAGAGTTCGATCATCATGGAGGGACAGAGCACATCATCTAAAATATCACAGTCCCCCAGAGTTACCAACATACTTAGTTTAATAGTCATTCTAACACCTTTGTTATTTAATGTTAAACTGAAGACCCTTAAAAGGTTAAAGTTGTGCATTATTCACACATAAATCACACGAGAAGAGCACTCGGCTTGGAAAAAAAACACTGATGTTCTCATATGTCTGTTGGCTGCGAGTTTCCTGTTCCCTCCAACTTAAGTTAGTTGAGTCACACTGACTTTGTAGAAGGCCTGCAGGTCGCTGATAGGAGGACAGACGGTCAGGTAGTCTGGAAATTTGTCCTGCAGGTGAGCGATCAGCATGCCGAACTGCGTCCCCCAGTCCCCCACGTGGTTCAACCTGCAGATGGCAGCAAACACAGCAGGTGTTCTCTTCATAGGCCTCATGACTCAAAGACGAGGGCATGATAGTTTGTAGTTGTGGGGCAGAGCAGAGCGACTGAGCCGACCTGAGGACGTCGTAGCCCAGAAACTCAAAGAGCCGACACATGCAGTCCCCGATGATGGTGGAGCGCAGGTGACCCACGTGCATCTCTTTGGCGATGTTGGGAGAGGAGAAGTCCACCACCACCTGAGTGACACAAACACAAAGAGACCTGTGAGGAGGAGCTGGTTTTTCCTGTGTCTGCTCCTGCTCGCGGACAAACCTTCTTCCTGGACGCCAGTGGCGGCGGCTGGACTCCGTTAACCAGCAGGTTACTCAACAGCTTGGACACAAACATCCTCTTCAGGTGGATGTTAATGAACCCTGAACACACGAAAAAGAACAAAGACGTGAGACATGATTAAATACGATTTTTAAAGCCAAACAAAAAAAAACAAACAAATTTAAGCAATGAGAAAAAGCTTTCATCCAACATATACGTTTCCATGTGGCAAAGCCGACTTGCTGCCTGTTCCTTCCGGTTTCTGTTCTGATTTTTAAGGTTGCTGAAGAAGCACCAGGATGATAATTAGTTGCTGCTCAACTCAAGAGACTGTTAAAAAAACAGTTTCTGAGGCTGCAGGCATTCAGAGGATCTTTGAGTTTGTTAACTCGGTCAGTCAGTTCCCTCTGCAGTCGAGGGTTAGATGTTTGGGAGGATTTTTCTACAATATTCTGGGAAAAAGAAGCCAGACGACGGGAGTCACTTAATATGTACCGTTTGAAGAATGAAAGGCAGGAACAGCACTGATGTCTCAGCTCACATCATCAGTTGAAAGAAGCAGAACAAGTTAAACATCCAGCGGCTAAATAACGCAAACTGCAGCATTTCAGCAAACTGTCAGAGGAAAAAAAAGATGCATCGCCAGTTATATCTCAGTTAACTATGTTTATAGAGCAGCGCCGACAAACGAGGCTTCGATTTCTAAGACTGGGTCCAAACACAAAGCTGCAAAGGATGAATCGAGGTTCAAAACTTCTGCACGTCCATTCAGTCATGGCAGCGGCTGCAGGACTTCTGCAAACGTCTCTCACACATCTTTAGGGACTATGTGTCTGTCTGGTCCGACAACAGTCGCTGAGAGTTCATGCACGTTCACTGTGCTCACACCTGGTCCTGCGATTTCAGTTTTCTGGATCAGCTCGTTGTCTGGGAGGTTCTGGACGATCTTCTCTGCAATTTCTCTGGGGTTCACCTTCACCCCCTTCGCCTTCAGCATCTGCAACACGGATAACGGTCACAGAAGGTTTGGATCAAAACTAACTTTTCATTTCTCCCGCAGAGTTTCTCCTCATTTATGTAATTTATTAAAAAATTTAAAAAAAAACACAACACAGAGATGAACTGTTGCAACAAAAGCCTTGAAAATGGTGACAAACTCAAGCTATGAAACAAAAGGATGAGGAAGTGAGCCACTAGAAAGGTTTGAAGTAAGAGTAGAGCTTCAAAAACCTATTTCATTAAAAAAAAAAAAAAAAAAAAAAAAAAAACAAGGAACAATCTTTATGCAACATTTTAAAGTAAGATTGTATCATTTATTAAAAACTGTATAAATTCTTGCACAATCCACACATTGTGAATGAAAGTACAGGAAGGACCCTCGGTCTCGGTCGGGCCCCCCCATGTGAGCCGGTCTCACCTGAGCCATCGCCATGGCACTGTTGCACTGGTAGTCTCCAAACTTGGCCTGCTGGTTGGGTGTGACGGCCAGTGGCGGGTTGTCCAGCTCGGGGCAGGACACCCGGATGGCCTCCCCGAAGATCTCCTGCAGCCGCTGGTTGATGTTCACCATTGAAGCACTGCAGTGAGGCGCCTCCTCCTGCAGACTCTGCAGATGAAAACACAAAAACACTGAGCGTCAAAGTCAAAATCCTGGAGATCACATTTAAAGGCAACACAGCACATCTCATGTACAAGACAATAAAAGTGCTTTACATAGAAACATTTTGAAAAATGCATTAAAAAGTAAAAGAGTTTAAAAGCAGAATTAATAACAGACATAAATTATAAAGAATAAAACTAATGAGATGCGAGAAATAATGGCTGTAGTGCATTGTGGGATATTTCTGAAAAGCAGCAGTAAATAAAAAGGTTTTCGACCTTAAAGACGCTGCGTTTCAGCAGCCCTGATGCATTCTGGGAGTTTGTTCCACAGGTGAGGCTGAACGCTGCTTCACCGTGTTTGGTTCTAACTCTGGGTACCGAGGTTGGTGTGACCCTGAAGACCTGAGGGTTCTGGTTGGTTCATAATGGACCAGAAGATCAGATGTATTTTGGCCCGAGACCGTTCAGAGATTTAAGACTTGGTCTTAGTGCGGACTCGGGCAGCAGCGTTCTGAAGCACTGCAGCTGTTTGATGGATGGCCAGCGCAGGCCGGTCAAGTCCATCCACACCACACTGTCATCCGGGTCTTTATGGACCTGCTCCGTGCACTGGTGCACAGTCATGTTGGAAGAGGAGGAACAGCTCCAAACTGTTCCACAAAGTTGGGAACTGGAATTGTCCAAAATGTCCTGGTCTGCTGAAGCATCCAGAGTTCCTTTACTGGAACTGAGGGTCCAAGTCCAGCTCTAAAAGCTTTTACAATTACTTCCTCTGTAGTCAAACAAAGTGAGGAACTTATTCAGAAGCCTGTTTATGATGTAATTGATGAAACCATATAATTATTACTTTCTGGTAGAGACGATGACTTAAGTAAAACCACAAATCAGTGCATTTAAAACTTCACTGATCGAACTTTAATGCTGAAGATTCGAGCTGTGCGTCATCGAACGTCACTTACCCTCTTGAGGATGTTGAGGCGGTACTTCAGTTTGGCGTTCTCCTCCCGCAGCTCATCCAGACGCGAAGAAGGAGTCAGGTTCTCGGAGTTCTGCGGGTTCTTCAGACTCTCGATCTCTGCAGACAAGCTCTGGATCTCCCGCTCCTGGAAAATGAGACAAACTCCTAAGTGAAATTGTTTTCATAAATACACTTAACCACATTATTAACAATGTTATTTTGATAAGAAAGACGTCTTAAGGTAAACCTAGAATAGGGCAGCTGTCACAAATAAACTAGATGAAAACTCAACCATTTAAAGTTTAAACATTGAGGGACCTATGAGAAACTAATGAATAAAAACAGAAAGACTGGCGCAGTGCCCATGAAAATGTCCATAAAAAGCAGTTTCAAATAACATAATAACATTAAATACTTTTGAACCAAATAAAACGTGCCTTGTTAGTATTGTTAAGAATAAAAGAAATGTCCAAGAATTAAAACAATCCTACGTCTATTATTAGATGTTAAGAGTGCAAATGTTCTTTAGGAAGTAAAACATGCATTGAAGTAGTTTTCCCCTTTTTACTGTAAATGTATCTTCCCTTCTTACTTTTGGTTACCAACTAAAGTGAACCATCTAATAATAAACCTAGGGAGTTCTGACTTTGGATTGCACCTTGAAAGCCTCAAGAAATTGGTGAATATTTTGACATTTGTCATTCTATTTTAATCCCTTCACAAAAGTTGTCCTGCGTTGTCTGAAGCATCATCTCGAGACATGTTAACAGGCTGCCGTTTTTGGATAAAATCCTCTATAATTTATTTAGGCAGTCCTATCTGGACTTTTTTTCGTCCTGTGCTCTCAGCTTTTTTCCTTTGTAGCGGTCACTTCTGTGGATCAGCATGCCCCATATTTTTACATATGGATCTGTTGATCTGATTGATGTCCTTCCTGACACAACCCTACATAACCAGACATTCCTGTCTAATAATCTACTTGTAAATGATACAGAAACTAAAAGTGTATTACCTCTAAATGACCACCAGAAGGCGCCACAAACCAGAACTCCAAAACTTTAAACCGAACATTATACGCTTCATTTAAATCGGTAAGAAATGACACATCATCCATCATATACGCCAACAGCCTAAAGTGTAAAACACAATGTGATGTTCTAATAAATTCGGCACAGAAATAAAACAGTAAATTCCAAACAGAACCTCGTAACGTACAAACATCTCCGTAATACCGTCCGGCTACATTTAGCTCCGAGTCCAATAAAGTGAATTTTCAACTTTTTTACCTTAACAACATTTTAAAGATTTAAGGACTATCAGCCGAATGTGACAATAAACCTTGCGTATTAGAAGACATGCGTTATTATGTTCAGTCACGCAGCTGTGCTTGAAAATATGCCAAAAAAACATTAAATTATCAGTTTCTTTAAAGAAGTCTGGCGTAAAGTTGAAACGCGACTATCAGTCAGTTTCTATAGAACACACATTAAGCCACAACGGTAACTTTAACTTCTCGGCCCTCAGGCCGGTGGCTGACCTGCTGTTGCAGTCGGGCAGTGTACTGGCTCACTGGATCGCCCATTTTTGGAGGATGAAACTCTTCTGTCGGCTTCTTCCAGCGGAATCTCGTGGCTGACGAAATAAACTGCTGGAGGATGAACTTCGCTCGTTGTCTTATTCTTTGGTTCATAGAGGGGGTGACAAACGTGCAGCGCCACCTACTGTATCGAAATAAAAACTTTGAGGAAGACGCACCAATGTTAAAGTTGATTTCAGCAGAATTTTTCAAAAATGTTCTTTTCAATGTTTTACTATTTACCATATGATTTTTGGTCTTTGAAATGCACGTAAGCACTAGATATCTTTTATAGAGTACATATCAGATTAGAGCCATTTCTGCTGCTCTCTTTTAGGTTAACATAGATTAGTTCATATTTGGCCCAAACATGGCAAACATCATGACCCTCGCAACACTCGCCATCAAATACCAAAGGCTGCCCAATTTACTCTAAATGGGTGTGCCATCTGTGGAGCTATGACTTACTTGGTCCAGATCTGGCCCAAAATCCTAAAAAATTGTGGATTATGGCGTGTCATATGGGTCAGATGTCATAACCTGGCCACAATGTGGGGCAAGTGGGGCCAAAAGGTGTAAAGAATACTAATGTAGTGTTTGGTGGATGAATTTAAAAAGCATTTATAAAGCAGTCATTAATTGATGAAGAGACCCGCTGATGTGGGTCGTAGGTAAAAGCACAGGGCCTGGGCCACATCCAGGCCACACTAATGATCTACATGGATCTCTGGTGCTTTTCACTATTTCACTAGATTTACTATTAGGAAAATATCTATGGAGGTTTAACAGACACAAAAAAAACCTCATTACACAGAAGTAGAAGAGAAGAATTTTTCTTTATTTGTTGTGAAACTACAAAACATACCGTTTGTTTTTGTTTTGTTTGCGTTTTTTTTGTGCTGGTGAAATATTTACAACTCTTGTTGACAGTTCAGTGTCAGAGAATAAAATTCACAGCTTTTCAGGACTTTCAACAAAAGAAAAATATGTGGGGGAGGGACACACCCAAATCACAAAAGTGCAATAAATACATGCTGCGTTTGTCTTAGTCAACCACAGACATCACCGGGTTCATCCGCAGATGTAATACCAACAGATTCATTAGGAGAAAAATAAAACGAGGAGAAAAAAATGCACTTAGCTTGGGGGGGAAAAAAAACATGAATCAAGTCACAAACTACATGACAAACAATCACTTGTGACTAACATTTGTTTTCCTTTTTCTGGCTGATTTCTGAGGAAAAACACCCTACTTTCCTTCATCTAGGTTTTGGATCAGTGACTCTCCTTTGATTTTAAGGTTAATCAGCCGCTATTTTCTATTTCTTTCATCTACCTGCCCTACAGAGGAGGAACTTAAAAACTCACCATATTCACAAAACAAGAGTCTCTCGCTGCATCTTCTCACTCATCAGATGGTGGTTGAATTTCACAATTGAAGACAAATGAAAGGTTGCTCTCTAAAAGTGTATCTTCTGATGCAACCATGGAGCTTTTTTGTTTTCGTGTTGCAGAGATAAATCCTCATTTCTGTCGGCTGCTCTCATGCTGCAGGAGGCCATCCGGAACCTGATGAACATCAGTCTGAACGGTCCGATCAAAGATCAGCATGCTCTGTGTTTGGAAGTGGCAGGATTAACAACTTTTATATGAGTGGCTGAGAACCAAATCTGTTGCGTTGTGCTTTTTATCTGCTAGTGACAGTTGGCAGGGAGAGGTACTGGAAATAAAGCAAAAAAAAACAAAAAAACAAAAGCATTTCAGTGCCGACAAACACATTTACCTAAAACGATGCTACAGGACTGTAAAACTCAACCTAGTCTTAATAAATGGCGCGCCGTTGGACTCAAAGTATTCATCTAAACACTGGATTACTCCGCCTCACAATCCTAAAACGGTGCATCACACCTGGACCTCCAGGACCACCCTGGTTTCAGCTCTTTATTCTTTCATTAGCGTTAATGGACAGTTCTCGTTTACACCAAAGTTCTTATTTCCACCTGCAGTCCCAGACCAGATATTAAAGTGGGCGTTACTATGTATGTTATGGTGCATGAAATGACTACGGCTCAACAACTTCGACATAACACAACCGTCTCTCTCGGTTTTTGGGAGCCTGAGTCTGAAACAAATCTCAATCGTGAGCTGTTCAGATCGGCGAGACGCTGTGACATCACAGACCCAGATCAGAGTGGGATTATTGCACCTCCTCATCTTTATTTCCACTCAACTGAACATCTTGCAACATCCACTTTTCTACTGAGGCGGGTAGTGCTGCGTTTAAATGCGGATTTTAAGATGGACATGACTGCAGAAGAAAGGGGGCAGGGTCGAATGTCTGACTCCACCCCTTAAAACTACAAACAGAGCTGTTGCCGACTCACCATGGTTTATAAACCAAAGTATATCACAGAAATTTCACTAAGATCTCAAGAAATTGCAAACTCTAACGACCACTGCACATTTAAGAGGACGAGTGGGTTTTTCATTTTGCTGTGCTCAGTTACGTCCTTGTGTATTTTCAAAAACAACAAAACTGTTGGACATGCAGCCACGTGGACGTTTATACAGCAAACCGTACAAACTCCTGCAAACACGCGCAAACACAGCCACTTTGTTATAATCGCTACTGCTTGTCTTTTTTTCTCACCAAATGGTCAGATTGAAATCAGATCAGATTGCTCATTAGCACTTCCTGCAGTGCGGACGCAGCATCGTCTTCTTGTGATGAGGGATGGGGGGTCGTTAGCACCCAATTATGTAATAATATGTTGTAGAGACATCAAATCTTCCTACTGCACTGCTACCTGAATGTGATACGGCTACTCTTCTGCAGACGGACATCAATTAGGAAACAAGACTCGACAATCTCACTAGCAACACAGAAAACCTGCCGTGTTTCTGTGTGTCAAAACGGTAAAATGAAGAGAAACACCTGGAAGGAAGCAGCAGAAACACCTGGAAGGAAGCAGCAGAAACACCTGGAAGAACAGCAGCAGCTGCGTTCTGGATGGTGACATAACGTAGAGAACATCATTCTAGCGAAGCACGACAATATGCATCTGCACATCTGTACAAGTCTTTTTTTTTTTGGCCACTTGGGGGCAGCATGAAAACTAAAAATTGAAGACACTTAAGTTAAAACCGATCGTAATAGAAAAGATGTTAATCTTATAATTTGAAATCTGAAACTGAAATGGGAAAGAAAAAAAAAGTCATTTTCAGTCTAAAATGAATCGTCTGTAGTCGGCGGCCAAATTTAACTTTTAGGTTGTACGTACATTTCTTTAATTTCTTTTTTTTTTAACTATTATGCCCCTGATTTAGCTCTACAGAATTCACATGATGATGCATTTGTAGCTGTTACGCCTCCGAGATGATTGTAAGTTGAACATCAACACTGTTGTTCTTGTGTTTCTGGTCTTCACCACATCTTCTGTGGCTCTTCAGCTGCTAAATGTTTGTCGGTAATAACCAAGTAAAAACACAGACAAAAAAAAAAAAAACAAAACAAAACTAACATTACAGGTTGTAAAACAAAACAATGAGCCAAAAGACAAAAAGCTGTGAAACACAGGTAAGTTCATTTAAAAATGTAAACGGGGGAAAATAAAAGGTGATTTTGCTCAGTGTTGCTGGTAGGTTCGTGCTGATCTTCACAGACGTGACAGCGACTCTGACAAGCTTCCAAAACATCCAGTTACAGCATGAAAACACAGGCCGGCAAAGTCAGAGGATGAAACCATGAAAACTGATCACATGTTGTCAACGGTGCTGAAACCAGCCAATCAGAGAGAAGAGTAGGACTTTTAAGGATAAAAAGTGGGACTTCTGTCTTCCTATTGGCTGTTTTTGTTTTCTTAAACTTCCAGTCTAACAATTATACAATCAGTAAAGTTCACAGTCATCAAAAATACATTTCATCTTTACCTCCTGCGTATGTTTCGACAATCATTGTGTGCTTCAAAAATCAATCATTCCAGCGTGAGGCAAAGGTTTCTGGATTTTCTTTTCTTTCCAAAAACCCACATCAAGTTTTTTTTTTCCTTTCTTTTTTGCTTTTAAAGTGCAGACTATCCGATCAACTACCTGAGTGTTAGTGAGAGTTAGCGCCGTTTCTACACTTCACTGTATCTGTGTGAAACTGGTTCGAGACGATTAGGAAGATATTTTAGGTCAAAGGAAGATTTGTCTTCCAAAAGTGTTTGTAAATCGAAGACGCACTGCAGATTTCCCCGCTGAGATGTTTTAGTGTTTTGCACAGTGAGCTGCAACTGAAGGTCTTTGCAGATTTGCGAGCAATCCTGCAGCCTTACTAAACAATAAATAAATAAATAAAATCCAGTTTTTGTTGAAGCTGTTGGAGCTATAATCCCTCAGATTCAGTCTCCTCTGGTTAGTGGTGGAAACTGCAAGCGTGAACCTGTAGATTAGACAAAACGTTTTTAATTTTCAGTTTTTCTGATTTCTAAAGGACAGAAACAATATCCGTGTTACAGTGAGACGGCTCCTCTCCTGGACCAGAACCTGTTCCGGGTCTTCAACCAGCAGGGTTTTGTTTCAGCAGTTTTAGAATCAGACCAGATTTTACACGTCTAGAACATGTTGGTGAACAAAAAGACTGGAACCAGTGTGGTTTGAAGTCTGTTTGAGTTTCTACGTAGATGTGACGTGAAACAGGAGCTCCTCCCTCAACCTCGACTGGCATGTCAGAAAGCTTCTCCTTCACGCACGACTCACAGAAGAACAAACCAGTTTCACCTGGTTCCAAACCAGAGGCGTCTCTAAACTGGAACCAGCACCAGGTCCTGGTCGTTTAGGAGCGAAACAATTTAAACCGTAATAGAGAACCACACATGCTCATCTTCTAAAAGACAGCTTTAAAACTATCTGACCATAGTCAGGAGTTTAAAATGAAATGCACCCTGGGAGTTGTAGTTAACTGCAGTCAAGCAGGAAAATGACTTAAGAGTTTTACTTTGAAACCTCTCCTCTTCATAAAAAAAAGATTCATATATAAATAAGATCTTTATTAAATACTGTTTTGGAAAATTTGAATCTGAAGGTTTATAACTCTTATTAAACTTCAACAAAGTACAGGCTGTTTAAAAAAATACTGGATCCATATTTACTTGTGTCGAAGCGTTTTGATGATGTCAAAAAGGGAAATTTTACTGGGAAAAAAAGACCTTTTGTGCTTGTATGTTGGCTCGTAAAATGTTCCCAGTGCTCTAAAAACTACTTAATTATTTAAATATCTTTTAAGGTTTGGAAATTAGCTTCAACGTCAGCTTGAATTAAACTCTCGTACCATGTTGATTTTATCTTGTGCTTTCGATGTACATGTCACTTTACAATAACAGCCTTGAATGCACGCGTGGGACCGTGTGAGTCTTGCTGGAATGATTTTAAACACCTAAGCGTCTATAAACAGCTGGTTAGTAACAGAAAGGAAGCAGCAGAGTGGGGGAGAGTCAAACAATAACAAAAGAGCTTCAGCAGTGTTGCTACTAATTTACAGAGACTATCCACATGAGAAATGCTGAGCTTCTTCACCATTTTCAATGTTTGTTTTTCTTTCCTACTTATTTTTACAAATTCTTCATGACACCGTTGAACGTTCGATTCCTTGCGCAGGTTGAGCTTCAGGAGGGAAAACACTTGAAAAAATGCTTCACTACACGTCGTCAGCCGGCAGGTTGGGAATGCAGGTCTTTGCTCGTGTGAAGAATGCCATTTTTTCTCTGAAATCAAACCACAAACAGTCAAAATACGTCGTTGTCCTAATGTGTAAATGCCAATAAAATTGTGAAAAAAAGACAGCACAGACGCAAAATGTCCAAAGGGAACTGGATATGCTCTGAAGGCAGCTCAAAAGATCATCAACAAACCAAACTTATCAATCCTTTAACTGTCCAAAATAAATCAACGCATTATCAGAAAGTGTGCAGGTAGTTACAACAAGCTTTTAAAAGGCAAACTTCTCTTTCACGCAGAGCAGAAGTTACCCCCTGCTGAGACCTGAAGGTCTCAGATCTCATACCTGAATGTCTGGACCTCAGGGACCTCTTTACCGCTCTGTCCTCTGATCTTGTGGACATATCTGGCTGCATCTCTCATCATCTTCTCCACTCTCTTCTCCTGCAGCTGCTCCTCATGAGTCTAAGTTAGATAAAGAGGAGAGACCGATATTGAACCTCGCTGTTCAGGTTGTGCCAGCACCCACGTCTTTTACTTTTATTTTTGTCTTATTCTTACCTGTTTTTCGGCCTGCCTGAGCAGGAGACGGAAGCGTTCGTCCTCTTGGACCCAGGCGGGCAGCTCTTTCTGGCCCTGCTGCCTTGCCTGCTCCAGCTGCGTCTTGAGTTTCCGCAGCACCTGCAGCTCCTGCACCAGCCGGGCCTGCCGCGTTCGAGACACCTGCAGGTCCAACTCCAAGTCCAGGGATGTCCGGAGCAGACAGTCCAGACTTTTGGCCTGAACAGGAGGCTGTAGGGAGGACAGGGAGGAATAATTACACCTATAACTGATCAATAAAATGTCCCCCCTGGGATCCCACCAGGAGCAGAAGAGCCCTGGTCTGGCTTTGAAGCAGATTTGTTGTCTTCGGCATGACTGTAGGTCCCACAACAAACATTTCAGAAGTGAAGCACTTCCGAGGGCCGCGCGTTTGGCTGAACTTGTGAGTGCGTCTCTTTAAATCTTCTGATTGGTAAAATAAAAATCTAAAGACGTTCAACTGACTCCAACAAAAAAGTAAAAAAAACAGGGCAAAACGTATATTTTTTAAATCTTGGAAAATAAAATCCTTTCCTTCAGACATTCATCTTCTCTTGGAGTCTGAGCAGGAATCACCAGACTTCCCCTCTCCAGTCACTGGAGGGACACTTAGACCCTCCAAACTCAACCACGAGGTGTAATCTCCCCCGTCGCCACCTACTCACACCACTTTCAAGTCGGGATTACAGCGTCAATAGTATGCTTCTTCATGTATGTGAAAGGTCCCGAGGTGGAAGAGCGGGCCATTGAGGAAGAAACGAGTCCCACTCTGCCCTGAGACCCCCACCTCCGCGGTAAGTCTGAAACGCAGAGGACGTGATCGACCCGACCAGATGCCCAAACCACCTCAACTGGGTCCATCTGAAACGAGGCCCATGGCCTTCAGGTGCCAATTCTCATCTCAGCCACTTCACCAAATAACAGTAATTATTAACAAGTAAATCTCTTCTACGTAAATGTCTTCCTAATCCTAATCTTAAAAAAGGATTTTTATTTTTAGCCCTGAACACAGGCTGTCAGGTTCTCCAGCGTAAACCTAAAAACCTCAACCACATGCTTACTTAAGTGCACTAGAGCCAATCGGTGTGGTCTTGCAGCAGTAAATATACAACCACTGCAGCCTGGAGCCGTTATTGAGGTCACTCATACTGTACGCTGCCTGGTAGTGTAAACTACCTGTAAATAAATAAATAAACTGTAAATATATTAGCAAAAGCGCCTTTAGATGTAAAACGGGACTGAAAACCAGGTTACTGTGAACTATCACTGTTAAAAGTCAGCAGAACTTGAACTTATTTGCTGTTATTCACGGACACCGGTGTTCCCTCCGTAATGATCTAGTAGAGTTGCATGTTTTAGTGTACGGTGAAACAGTACACAGAGAAAAAAAGAACAAAACGCCTTGTGACGGAAACCTATCTGGACAGTAAATCACATTTTACTTCTAAAATCTCCATTTCCTGCTGCTGTCCAGGTCAAGGAGAAACACTGAGACCAAAATAAATGTCGGCTGGCACAAAGTCAGAGCCGCATTAAACATTCAGGCCGCTGTTAAATATTAAGGGTCACTTCACGGGGCGTCATTGAGTGAACCTGAAAAGAAATACAAAGTGGCTCCTCATCTCCCTCTCAGAGACGACACTTAATGCAGTCAGTTAAACAGGTTCGACTTCCCCGTAAAACTGTCAACAGCTCACGACGGAGGAAGATGGGAGAAGACGTAGATCAGAGGAAGAAAAGTCCCGTCCCTGAGTCTGAACACTGAGACGCGACTCAGGCATCCAACTCGGACATATATCGCAGTGAACAGCCACAGATCTGACGAACCAGGTTTCTCTTTAGCTTTTAACTTCAATATCATGTGGCTGCTGTCCAAAGAGAAAAAAGACCAACAAAATACAGGAGTGGGCAAGAGCATATTTAGTCTTTATCAAGGAAACAATTATATTTTATTTTTCAGGCTTTCAAGTATTGTTAGTCATAAATAAATAAATAAATAAATAAATAAATAAATAAATAAATAAATAAATAAATAAATAAATAAATAAATAAATAAATTAATAAAAAGTATAGATCCTAGATAAACTCCAAAACACGCCACAGGACAAAGACCGAACACAGTTTTCCGTTACCTTCTTCATGCGCATGCTGCGCCTCTCTGAGGCATTTCTCACAAACGGAGACTTCTTGGAGAGGGTGGAGCTGTCACTGTCACTGCGGTTTATCTGCAAAGATGGAAGCGTCAGCATGGGGTCGTGATGCTGGATGAGTGGCGGGAGGAGCCGTCGTAGAGTTTCAGTTACCCTGCAGATGTACTGGCTCTGAGGTCCAGGGGAGAAGGTCTTGGAGCGGATGATGGTGTTGCCCCTCATGAAAGGGATCTGCTGGTGGACATCGGGGCGCCGCTCCTTTGGCCGGACAACGGAGCAGTGATGAGATGCAGGCAAGCCATCCACACTCGTCTCCTTGTTCACCTGAACAGAGATCACACATCCACCAAAGAACACTGAAGCTTATTTCAGTTCGTCATCTAGCCAAAGGATCTGGATATGCATATACGTCACAAAACATGAATCTTTGTGCACAGTTGATAAAAGTAAACAGACGTTACCTTCTCCGTGACGGGCGCTGCTGCCAGAGGAGGATTCTTCACCTTCTCCTCCCCCTTCTCCTCCTCTTCCTCTGCCTCCCATTGGGTGCTCTCAGGATAAAACTCATCCTCTACCTGCAGAGGCCCCTCCCCCTCCATGCCATTTCCCTCTTCATCATCAAATATGTCTGCCTCGAGCAGGTCGCCGTGCCTGACAACAACAAACATGTGGAAATCAGTCACAATCCACATCGTAATTGACGGGATGTCCCTGAATAAACCACAGTGTCACCTGTACCGAGTAACTGCTCAGCAGTCTTAAATCAATCAGTAAATAACAAACAAAGGCTGACCAGCTTTTACTGACTGAGCAGCAAGAAGCAACTACAGATAAAAGGATGGATGATCGACTGAACATATCCCATCACAGACTGCATGCCTCATCTCCTTTTTATTTAAGGGACTTTTGACTAAAGAAACTGAGCAACAAATACAGCTTAAGCTGAAGATACTACACCATGAAAGCAGATTATTTTCTCAGATGATCGCAGAAAATTATAATGTGTCACAAAAGACACTATATGAACCAAAATGTTCAGGTTACTTGAGCTCCCCCTTACTCGATATGAGTATTTTCATCAAGTCATAGCATTTTATGTTCCACATTAATGATCTATATCAGGGATGGACAACTCTGGTCTTCGAGGGCTGCTGTCCAGCATGTTTTAGATGTTTCACATTTCATCACAGTTTCATTCAAAGCACAGAGTTCTACAAACTTCGACGAAGAGCCGATGATGACCAATAGTTTGTGTTGCTGCAGAGAAACATCTAAAACATGCACGACAGCAGCCCTCAAGGACCAGAGTCCCCCACCCCTGATCTATAATAACCAGCTTATTTGACATTCAGTGGTACAATGGTGCTTATATCTGAGCCATGAAACACAACTCTGAAATGTTTACAGCAAAGCAAATGTGTGAGAAAAAAGTGACACAATCAAAACAGAGCAAAAGAAAAGAGGAGTAAAAGGAAGGATGAAGGAATCTCACCACTCATCATCCTCAGGAGCTCCAACTCTGTTGCCGCAGCAGACTCCGGTCTGAAACAGACGTCCAAACACTTTTATTTCATCCTCACATTCTCCATCGTGTCTGCAGGGTGGTTGTGTTACTGTTGTGCTTTAATCTGGCGCGTTTTAGCGGCAGTGAAACAAGTGAACTTTTCTTTCAGCGTCACATTTGGCTGCAGTCCACAGCTGCAGGGTAAATCTGGGTTTTTGTAGCCACCCAGCTGTTACTTTTCTGCTGAAATGTTTGTAAAAGAAAAGCCAATAAAAGTCGCCCATTTCAACATGTGGACGACAATTATATCTTATCAAAAAGTTTGCTGCATCACAAGTCTGACTCAGACTTTCTGGGATGGGCAGCTTTCTGTGCTACGCTGACCAGTCGAAGGCGGGAAAACTGCTTGAAATCTCACTAAAAGCATTTAAACTGCTGCAACGACTCAGCACGGATGGTAAAAGCTTGTCTGTGCCAATTTTCTCATAAGCAAATCAATATAAGAATTAAAAACACACTTTCTGTTGCTGAATTCTGGATCAATTCCAGACTTTTCCAAACCTCTGAGCAGATTTTTCAGACCGTGTTTGATATTTGACTCATGCACTATCGATCATATATAGCAATGTTAAATAATGATATTGTTTCAGTTATACACCAACGATTTTGTCCCAATTGATAAATTACTTTCAGAATTGATAGATTGAATTTGTTGCTAATTCTGTTTTATCTCAATAAAAATTAATTTGATTGATAAAAGACAAATAACATCCCGACACATAAAGCTAAAACACTAAGCTGTCAGGGAACTGCACATATTCATTACTTTCTCTTAAACATACTTAACAATCAATACTCCATAGTTTCTTTACAGTGTCATCTTTTGACTGAAATAGTTTTAATTTTCAGTGTTTTTGACACACCATAGTAAATTTACTTTTAGAAAAAGCAATTTCTGAACAAATGTAAAGAATACAGATTAAAAGTGACAAATATAAAAAGATTGAATTCTGGACTCTGCAGCACGGCTGGCTACCGTAACT
Source organism: Xenentodon cancila (assembly GCA_014839995.1). Lineage (NCBI taxonomy): Eukaryota > Metazoa > Chordata > Actinopteri > Beloniformes > Belonidae > Xenentodon > Xenentodon cancila. Next base: position 5,599,401 of record CM026213.1, on the reverse strand, counting down.
GAGCTGTAAGTCCCAACGACAGCACGGGTACGGCCAAGTATTTCTGCTATCTAGGAAGAACCAAGTGTTTCCACTTGAGTCTCTGTGCAGCTGTTTACAAGATGGATGTTCAGGCAGTGCTGAGCGCTTAGTGGAAATACTTCATCCCAATTTCAACAATACTAAACTTTATTTTTATTTTAGGAGCAGAATAGGAGCTATAGCTGCTGTCTTTATTCCACACCAAGAAATATCTGACACTAAAAAAAATCTGAAACTTCTCAATACTGCTGTAAAACTGAATTAAGTTTTTCGTAGGTTTGAACGTTAACTTGCACTCAAGGGCGTAACTCTACAAGTGTCCACCGGGTGTCAGTGCCCCCCCACATTTACCCTCTCTGAGCCGCTTGCCACTCTGCTCTCTTTGTCCTTGCTATCAACATCGGGCATGTAGACACGGCTCAGAAGGTTGTACCACTTGGTGCATCTCTCCTCGGAACAGTTGACATCAGCCAGGCTGATCTGAGCCCCCGCCTGAAGGAAAAGGAGGAAGATTTAAATAAAGGGTCCTGATAAAAACTTTTGAATACTGGTTTCAATGTCCTGATCTGCACACACAAGTTATCATTGTAAAAAAAAAAAATTTAAACATAGGATGAACAAAAATGTTTGACTTCAGAGCAAAAACATCTACTGACCACACACTCCTCATGGCCCGATTTGTTCGTGCTGCAGACATCAACCCTCAGGGTCTTCTGCCGCAGTGCACTATGGGATATCTGCATGCCAAACACCTCATTGATATCAACAATGTCCTGAGGGGGTAAGACGCGCGTCCGGAAGAGGCAACGGATGGTCTGTATGCATGGCAGCGCTGCCACGCGGACGTGTCTGCAGGAGACGCAGGAGCAGGCGTTAACTTTGGCATGCTGGTCACATTTTTTTTTTGTTTTTACTTTTGAAACCAACTTTCAATATTTATCTTTTTAAAACATAATAAATAAAAGAAGTACAAAGTGTTTTAGAGTTTTGGTTGGTTTTTATGTAAAATACTGGACTTAAAAAAATAATCCACTAGAGGCAGAGCCCTGCAGAACATCATGTGGTGCACCACAAACTCTCCATGTGACAGTTTGCAGACAGGAGAGGTTTCATACATTTTCTGCTCGGTGGACAGACAGAGGGTGCTACAGTTGGACAGCTGCATGACATAGATGGTGAAGCGCTGGTCTCTGGACTCGTAGCAGAAGCCAAGCTGCACCTGAGAGCAGCCAGAGGAAAGTTTCTCCTCATAGGAACTGTGGAGGAGGTCTGGCGGGAGGCCCAGCCTGGAGGAGACACATGTGCTCGTGAGTAATACCATAGACACTCAGACTGGATTAGAAAGACGTCCATGGGGATAATTTCATTATATGCAAATATTTGTTTGAGGCTGCAACTCATTTCTCCAGAGTTAAAATGTTTTTCATGCATTTATATTTTTAAACCTTTACATTTATATATATATATAGAATTTCTGCATCATGCTTAGGTCATAAAATAAAATCTACAACTGTACAAGCAAAAAGTAATTAGAAAAAGTTTTTTTTAAAGTAAAAAAAAAACTAAATATGAGGGTTCAAACTTTAAAATGTATATATATGCAGTGATAACTCGTATATGTATGTCACAGTGAAACCTAGGTCACAAATAAAAATGGGGGAAAAACCTTGTAAAAAAACAAGGCAAAAAAAAACAACAAAAAAACAGACTGCCAGATTATAAATGACAAAGTTCTCCATGTTCATCTGTATCAATAAAATCCTCCATACTTGCGCTCTGATGGTTCGTACACGCCACTGTCCCCAGCAACCGACTCGTCAGACACAGCTGAGGTCACGCCCATTTTCTTTGGCCCCACCCCTCGCAGCTGTGGAGCTGGGTCTGACAAGGACAAGAAACAGGGGAAAAATTTAAGGATTATTTTCCGTCTGTCAGGAATGAGTCTGGCGATGTCATAATCTCTTTGGGGCACGCAAAATGAGACATTAGTTTAAATTCTATGAGAACTCCCACTATTCAAAGCCACTCTGAAACTGCATCCCTTCTGACCACATGAGGGAATACAGCTCTGCAATGTGACTAAGGAGCCACTAAAAGAAACTGGTACTGAGTGTGGACGGGCTGGCACATGGGGGCAATTTGCTGCCCCCATGTGGGAAGAAGTGACGTTGTTACATAGAGTAGCTTGAAACCTTCACCTGAAGAATGAGAAATACATTGCCAGCAATATTCGTTGTTAATGATGGCACTGTGGCTCATACAGAGTGAGATATTTCTCAACCTCAGCAGTTACACTGTCCTCATCCACCTTACAAATACTTCTGATAAAGTATCAGTGGTGCTAAAAGCAGTGAGGAACTACAGGAGCACAAAAGAAGAAGAGTTTCTAAAGTATTTAGAGGGCGGAAGGATGTTTGATTGTTGACTTTTTTTAATTTAGAAAATAAAATAAAAAATGGAGGACTTGAAGCTAGAAGCCACATGGTAAGGAAAATCAAACTAATGCAGTGTTATTTAGTGCATAAACACACAATATGAATAACAAACCTATCTACCTAACAGCAGGAAACACTGAGTCTATGTGGCCCTGAGAGAGACCTGCCTGAATAGACCAGGTAGCAGGTTGAGTTCTGGCAGAAGAGATGGAGAGTCAACAGGAAACCAGACACCACGTCTACCTTTCACCTGTGGCTCCGAGAGGAACCTGAGTCACGTTCAAACTCCAACTAACTCTCACTGCAGTTCACCTGCTATTGTTACTCACGCATCACCAAATAAAACCCATTAAACTTTTGTTTCAGTGGTAGTAAACAAAGAACCATATATATATATATATATATATATATTCCTTTTCAGCTACCTGAGAATAAATATTGACAAAAATATTTTAATGAGCAACGTTAAAATTAATATTCTTGTTTGATTGTGGAAAATAATAATTTCTTGAAACTAATAATACTATATACCAAGTACTATGTTAGCTGGCATTTACAACACCGACACACACACTGACACAGGTGACCTGGTTGCTGCAATCCAAAACCCTCCCCACTCTTCATCGCTCCCACCTGCAGTCAGGTTTCATGTGTAGCATCACATTTCTCATCACACACACACACACACACACACACACACACACACACACACACACACACACACACACACACACACACACACACACACACACACACACACACACACACACACACGGGGTGAGTGGGAGGATTCCTGCATTAGTCTCTCTCACTGCTGCTCGTTTCATTCTCATGTTTTTAAATAGGGGATCATCCCTAAAGTCCTTTTAGTCATTATTACAGGTACACTCGTGGAGTGTAAAAAAAAAAAACACAAAAAAAAAAACGGTGTAAATAACATATCATGGGAAAATCACAGTAAATCAACCAAAACATCAGGAAAATGCCTGACGGTCTCGTGTTCATCTATATAAACAATTATATGTAACTATGAACGGCGTGTCGGCACAAAGCCATCATAACCGCTGTGTCTCAGAGACAAACATACTTTCTTCTTCATATGTCCTACTACTACTTCTTGTTTGCTGTTTTCAACCAGGTAGGAAGACAGATTGCTGCAATCTCGGTACATTTTTCAGCTCCACTTCATGTAAGAAATAGTTTATGTGTCTGTTGCCATGTCTGAGCTACATATGAGAAGTAAACGAAAGCTGCATGTGTAGTTTCTATGTAGAAGCATAAATCAGCATTAAAGGACAACATGGATGTGAAGGCATGACATAGCCACAAAGACCTTTTGTGGGCAGCAATGAAAATGCAGGTCCAAGTAAGAAAGCTCACAAAGCTGACTGAGCTCCAGCATTTCTGAAGACACTTTGTAAAGGTCTAAAGTCTTCATGCTCACCTTTTTCCTCCTCCCCCAGCGTGTTGTGGTTCTGCTTGGCCTCCAGCCCCCTGTCCTGCTCAGGACGTTGCTCTTCAGAGTCCAGCTCCAGCTCTGCCAGCCTGCTGTGGAACTCCAAGTCCAGGCCCAACCCGCCAGATCCTGTCTGGCCTGCAAATGTCTCACCCGAAAGGAAACTAGTGTCCGTGACCAGCGGAGAGCACGGCGGAGACAGTGAAGAAAGAGACGACCGTGGAGATAAAGAATTCATGGAGCGAGGGGTCTCAGACAGTCTTAGGACCTGGATCCTAGAAGACCCCAACTCTGCTCCAACACCAGAAACAGGTCCAGCAGAACACCCAGCATCTGCCTCTGTCCCGCCAACTTTGCCCTCAGACCTCCTAGCATCCCTCCCCATGCAGCCTGTCACAACTTCATGTTCATGTATGGTGGGGATGGAGCTGGACGGCCGGTAGACTCCCTGACCTCCGTCTTGCAGGAGGCTGTCTAGCTTGTTCCGGAGGTCTGGGTCGGCCAACTCTGGCTGCTCAAGGTAAATGTCAGTGAAACTGAGAGAGGAGGTGGATCCAAGGGAGGAGGTGGTGGCCAGCGAGCCACGGCTGGACGTCAGGGATCCCCGACTGCTGCCAGACGAACAGGAGAGGGTGCTGGCCGACAGACTGGAGGAGAAAAAACGGAAAGGTCATGATCACGGCCTGGCATCTGCTTCAGTCAGATAAGAGTCGGGATTGCAAAATAAGTAATGATCTGCAATTTATTTCAGCTCTGAACTGACTCTTCCAAAAGCCAAGTACATGATTCTTTATAATAATAATAAAAAGATCTACAAAAAAAAAAGCAAAAGCAAAAACTTGAACTGCCTCAAATCTTTTTTTTGTCTGTCTTTTGTTAATTCAGTGTCTGCTTTCTTCACAAAATCTGTTTAAACAAGCAATAAGGTGTTTTTTTGTGTTCTTGTTTTTTTTTTGTAAAGACAAACATGTTGAAGATGTTTGATTGTAGTCGTGAGAAAAAGTTCTTCTCTCCACAGGTAGCAACAGCGGATTGTGTGAAATATCAAAAACAATCCTGAAGGTCGCGAGCAGTCTTGCATCATGTGTCTGAATGTAATTCCTGAAGATGTTAGGAAACGTGCACTGCGCTTGCTGGAAGATTAGATCAGTGCAGAGATCATGACTGAAATCAAAAAAGCCAAAGATGAACAAAACTTTGGCAAATGTTTCATCATTTAAGGCTCGACATTTCAATCATGCTTCACGCCTCACAGCTCTGCGTGGTTAAACTGACTTCTCCTTTTCAAACGGAGTTCACCTGCTGCATCCTCATCATGTTCAGGATACTAAAGATCCAAAAACCGCTCGGCCACACCGGCTGAAGTTTGCACCAGGACTTCAGGACAGTTTTGTCAGGATGTGAATTTACTGGATTTTAAATGTCCTGTATTGATAGTTTATTCAGGCTCATCTAACATTTAGTTTGTGTGAGCAGAAAAAGAGGACTGCCGGTACTTATTGAATTCCATTACACGCCCTCTTTCCATTGGACGTTTTATAAAACACTGACAACAGAGATTAGAGGAACAAACCTCTTGAGCTGCGTGTGCAGCGACGTGGCCAGCCGAACCATTTCCTCCAGTTCTCTGACCAGCTTGTTCCTCTTGCAGTGAAGTCGCAGCCTGAAACGACACAAAGTTGTGCACGTTCAGCCACGTAAAAAGAAAATGAATGCGATCCCATCGCACTGCTGCGGGTAACATTCAGAAACATGACAACAGAAAAGTGTTATTGTGAGTGGCTGCTTTGTGTTCACGAGACCATGGTGTCAAGCGTTTCTTGGAGCTTTGTTTGGAGGAAACCCGTCTGCTGGCAGCTGGTAACGTGAGGCCGAAGACGCCTTTGATCACGTTTCACACCGCTGCTGGTTCGCGCGTGTCTATTTATTTGTTGTTTTTTTTTTATTTTTTATTTAATACTACTCATGTGTGCTGACTTTTTTGGATTTGTGTTTTGTGTTTCTGATGCAGAGTAATTGCGGTTATGTACGGGAACCAAATCCAAGTTTAAAGCCCAAATCCAATCTCTTCCTGACCAGGGAATCTCTGCATCACACACGTTGTCCTGCTCATCATTTCTTTCTTAATATATCTTTTTAGCATTCAAGTATAAATGCAAGAAGTACCTGACTGACCCCCTCTAAGTCATTATCCTTTGAAAGTCCTTTGGTTATCTTGCTGGAAACCTTCTGTGTTGCCGCCTGTTTTTTTGTTCTGGTTTTGAATTGGCAATGATAGAAGCACAGAACAGCTCCAGCTCTCTCGAATGCACCTGAACACAGTATTTAGGTAGATATTTATTGGGCAGGTTCTTCAGCATCATGGAGAATATTATTTGAGGGTTTAACGCCTGTATGATGTTGAGATCAGATATCTGTGGGGTTGAAATGCCAACTGCAGGACTCCTCCTTGGTATCAACGATGATCAAAGTAGACAAGCATATCTGAAAGTATCAGATGTTTTCCTGATGCAGTTGCCTCATGGACGTAAGAAAAAAACAAAAAAACAACATGAATAGAAATCTGAATTAGATTCAGGATCGCTTGGCATTTTCGGGACCTTGTGTGAATTTTGGGAATGTTATTAGCATCCATGAGGCAACTGCATGTGTGTGTTTTTGCATGTGGACTACAAGAGGTTCTTTTTGAGAGCGGGCTCAGTGGCCTCTCAGCTTACAGGAACAGGAGTTGAGAGACAAAGAGAGACTGAGCTCAGGTAGAGTCTGACCTAAACACTGAACAACAAGAGTCTTGTTAGAAAGAGGCGGGGTGGGGGGTGGGGGGGGACTGGTATTTAGGAAGTGGGAATCTAGTACAAAAGTAGAGACGGGAGTCCTGGAGAGGAGATGGAGGATTAACACATCCACCTCATAATTCAATAATCACAGAGCAGGGCTGACGTCGGTAAAAGGTCATCCTCAACCGTTCCATGTCATTCGGCTGTCTTCACCTGCTCTGATCTTCTGAGGTGCAGGTGCAACTGCTTTAATGTCTACTGACCTACTTTAGGAGCTTATCTGCCATCAGTGAAGAGCGGTAGAGGGAGTACAGAACTTACTGCTTTAATTACACGTTTAAGTGCAAGTGACAACATCAACTTTAAAAAGGTTTTTTCGTGAATTTCACCAGTGGAGCTGAAAACACATTATCCAAGCAGGGTTCAAGAATAACTTCAGGAATATTTCACAAATGTTCAGTGAGCTGGGGACATGCAACTCTAAAGGAAAAATTCATGACAGTCAGATCTTCTTCAAAGCTTTGAGGTTTTTTTTTATTTCAGCTGCAGTTGAATCCTCTGCAAACACACACCAGAGGACAGAGGATTTCTGTGAAGGATGCACTTATCCTCAGTCTGAATGAGTGTGTGTTTTTTTTTATAAATCATTCACTGGGAATGTTTCCATATGTAATATACTATTCGCACTGGACCTGCAGTAATTCTGAAATTAAACCCTGACATCTGAATTTAGTTCCGTGCATTCGCCCCGGATAAGCAACGTAAAAGTCTGTGTTTTACCGTAATTTACAGGGATTGATCCCCGAAGTGACTTCGAGGCGTCGCACCTCATTAAACAATGCCCTTTTATTTAACATTTAATTTTAAAATTAGGTTCAAAGTATCTGATCATACACTTGAGACTGAGATTTCAGTGACGACACGTCACATTTTGACAAGTGACAAAATCGTAAAACGCCTATATTAGTCTATGTTTTAAGTTGCCATGGTAGCAATAAACTTAATGGTAAATGTAACTGGAGCTTTTGTTGATGCTCTGAAGGTTTTGCGCCGTCAGAGAGGCTTTGCGCTTGAAGATAAAGTTTCTTATTGTGTGACGCAGCCACATGTGTCTTCATCTCGTCGTCGCTCTTCTGCTTATCTGGACTGCACTGTGTGAAGTTTAATGTTGATTTATGTCTGTATGTTTATCATCTAAAATTATAAGATCTTTACAGTCTAGGGGGTGGATATAGGCTGAAGTTTTAATATAATATCACACTATGAACCGCAATTGTCAAAATTACGACGGGAAAAAGACAAAAAAAAAGCAAAAAAGGGAATTTTTTTTAAAAGATTCCTGTTCACACATCACCGAATTACCGTTGTGGATTCAGAGGCGATTAAAATCATCTCATGACCTCATGGTTTGTAGGCAGGGCAGGTCATTTGCAGGTTCTTTGCCCTCATGACAAGTCATTCAGACTTCTGGCACTTTCTCTCAATTCTGATTGGAACTACTTAAGAAAACCTGCAATTCTGCCCAAGACTACTAATTTGCTTCAGTTTGTCCACTAACGCTCGTACGACTGTGAAGGATCAAACTCTCTGTCACACTCACCGCTCGGTCAGAGCCTTGCTCTGGTTGTCTCTGGCGGCCTGCAGGTCTCTCTCCAGACGTTTCTTCTCAGACTCTAGCTTTTCAGCGTCGTTGGGCTCCAGGCGCTGGCGGGGGCTGACGTACTGCAGCTCCTTTAGCAGCTCCTCCTTCTCATTGATGAGGATGAGGCGGTCTCGCTCTGGATCCAGCAGCCCCGGCCACGCCTCGCTGTCCAGTTTGGCGATCTGCACCTCAATGGTGGCGATCCTGCCAGGAATAAAGCACGATGTGCAGAGAAAGTCATTAGAATTAGAAAACGATAATACAGTTCATTCAGGTTTTTTTATTTAGCTCTGTGCATAAAGAGAACAAAAACCTTTTTCCTGTTATTTCTAAAGAGATTATTACTAAGCTTCACCAAAAAAAAGAAAAAAAAAAGGTACAAAACTTGCCCTACTTTAAGAGTCTTCACACATAGTATCTCCTACCTTCTCTTGGCTTCCTCGTACTTCAGGCTCAGACGAACTTTCTCTGCCAGTTTGTTGGAGCTGGTTGTAAACTGGTTAGAAAAAAAAATATAGGATGTTAAAAATCATCAGGTCAGAAAGAGAGAAAACAAACTGAAAACACCACCATTCATGCCTGGGACTCACCTCAGTGGGGATGTCCGTCTGGGAGCCAGTGTCGGAGTAGAGTCGAGGCATGGACGTCTCTGAGTTGGCGAGCGACGGAGTGCTGCCCCACAGCTCCTGCTGGGAGCCCGAGTCCAGCTGGAATCCATCCTTCAACACCGCCAGTTTCTGAGAGAACAGAGGAGGCATACAGGTTACACAACATGAGGACAGCAGAGTCAGCAGCAGGAACCTACTCAAAGACACGAAGACAACAGCAGGATGCGAGTATAAATCAGCAGCCCTGTAACACCAGCCTTTACTGTTGAGCCAAACTCTTTTAAACTGTGAGGTGCAAGACAGCGAGACAGCAGTTTATTTGAAAAGATCAAACAATTAGTTGCTGTCTTTTTATGCTGATTTGAACTGCTACTTAGCAGCACGAATGGAAAGTATGAGCACCAAAATTCAACTATCTTCATATGTGTCACAGATTTGTGGCATTCCTGACATACTTGTAAACTGCTTTGGATTAAAGCATCTTCAAAATGATGAAATAATGTCATAATTCAACGTGGTGGGAGATCACTGAAGAAGCTGCCCTTCGTAACTCCAGAATGAGCAAGAGGTTTTTTCACCTACAGCGATAGTTTTCTGAATGTACATCTAGACACCATCTGTAATGGTGCGGTTGATCTTTTTGGCGCACTTCAATACCAAATGAGCATAGTTTCTAATCTGCTGCATTTATTTCTGAAGAACTGAAGCTTTAGGACCCATCTATAAAAGCAAGCTGCTCAGTTAAATTCATCCAGGGAAAGTTGTTGAGGCCAAAGGGCAGAAGTGAAGTAAAGCTGTAAAATATAAGCGAGTGTGTCCTCAGTGAGAAATTCAGCAGCGCAATCCTTGTCATCTTTATAACCGTGATGTAAACCTTATACGACGCTGCGGCTCACTTTGAAGCGCGCGCTGGAATGTACCTTATCGTTGTCTTTTCGATGAGGCAAAAAGATACAGCATACCACCATTATCATACCAATGGTGTGAAGATATTTGGATGAGCCGGTCCCTGACTGCCCCAGACGCGTTTTGGTGTCTTGCATGTATGTAAAGCAACACAATGACAGCTGAAAGAGTCATCTGCTACAAGTTTGGAAAAGCGGATTAAGTTTGCGGCGAGAGGTGCAGCTGCAAGTTTCTCAGCATGAATACAATTTAGAGAAAAACTCCACCTGTCACATTTTTGCTTCATTTGAGCAAGCAGAGTGCAAATTTAGGCATGCTTCTGTCTGCCGCTGCAGCACGGCAGGATATGACCCAGTTCAGTAAATATACGCTTTTTTTTTTTTAATTTCATGGTAAAAGTGGGCCAGGCCTCGGCTCAGTCAAAATTTTGGAAATCTTCCTGTGGGATTCTGCTCCATGCTGACATGACTCAACAATCACTTCTGCAGATTTGTCAGCTTTGCATTAATGCTGCCCATCTCCAATTTCAACTATATGCCAAATAGGCAACCAGGAAAACGCGAGCAAACCAACTCAGCTGACCTGCTGGAGCCTGAACTCACACCATCCTCTTGGTCTGCATGAACCTAAAGTGGATGCTGCTACTCAGACAAATCAATAGTCTGCTGCAGAGGTAACCTTCATTAGATGTTGTGTCTGGGCCTCAGCCAGACATCTTCTTATGGCCTTTTCAAATTCTGTTTGGATGCCGAGTGTCTGCTGTGTTGCCACTTTAGATGCCCTGAGAATGCGGTCGAGGTCACCAATGACGCCAACATGGCCCTTGACAATATATAACAGTCCTCCTCACCTGGACAGTTGGTCTACTACAGGTGATTATCTGGAGAGATGTTGTGAAGTGCATGATGTTACAATTCATCGTCCCCATGTTCTAAATTTAAAAAAAAAAAAAAGATTTTCAAAACATCCCACGCAACCTCGGATTTCCCTGCAAATACGCAAACACAGACGAGAGCAGACAGTCTCACGGACCTGCAGACTGAGCTGTCAGCTGCAGATGGGAAGGGGGAGGGAAGGGGGGAGACAGTGAGGCAGCCAGCAGATTATGTATTATTGAACACATTTTTTTTTGCTCTGCATCAAAACCAGCAGGAGCCAAACACAAACATGTAGCCTCATCTAACCTGATATTTCCAGCCTATATGAGATGGTTGGTTTTCAAAGAGCACAGTGGTCAAGTTAAAAAAATTAATAAATATTCTGTAAACTGTTAAATCTGCTGGCAGTGTTACTACAGCTCATCATCTTCATCCAGTCCATTCGTGCAGACCTGTTAGCAGACTCCATGTCCCATCATGCAACTTTAAACACACTGCAGCCGTGCTAGAAAGATGGGCGAGCAACTGCTGCAGTGCTGTTAGATGTAATAAAGCATGGTTGATGAATAAAGGATGGTTGAGAAATAAACTAGAAATCAGAGCAGAGTACAGATGTGATACTGGCGAGGCGCAAGGTGAACAGACTAGAATATGAATTTAAACATGTTAATTTCACTAAAAGACGCTGCCTTTTTTCGTTTTCCCCTTCGAATCGAGACAATTTTCTGCTTATTGAAATGCGACTTGAATATTCTTATTTTTATTTAAAAAGGTAGATAATCCCCTCAGACATTCAATCTCTTACTTGAGCAAATAAACAAATGATGAAATAGAAGTTCTGCAGAGTAATAACCGATTTGTGAAACAAATCCACAAATTAATTGATGAAGAAAGTAATTGTTCAATGTGGATATGTCACAAAACCAACATGTCTCAAGTAACTTCACAGTTCGGTGTGAATGTGAGTCACAGATCCAGCACGACCGTGTAGTTGCATTTTACAACCATTTTTTTAAGAAGCGCAACAAAACACTATTTTTTCCAACAATAAACATCTACACAGTCTATAAAAGGTAAAAACGATGTAGGAATGTAGCATAGGATGTATAAAAAGGTACTGTCAGAATGGCAGGAGTTGACTTAAGAGCAAACTTTAAACCAAAACCATTGAAGAGATTTTTAGTGAAACTTCCTCAGAAATTAGAAAGTAGCCTGAGTGCAGCTCACCTGACACTCAGGTTTCATTTATTTCCCTTTCCCTTCAGCCTGCCAGCTCCATCTCCAGCATCCTTCTACCAATGTATTCACCATCCATCTCAATCTAGCCTCTCTTGCTTCATCTCCACTCTGGCTGTTGCTCTGATGCGTTTGTTTTTCATCCTATCCATCTTTGTCACCATCAAAGAAAATGGTAATCGCTCTTCAACACAACAGGCTGGTTCTGAGCCTGCATCGGGGCAGCAAAGCTTTCACTTCGCTTCCATGAAGAAAAGAAGAAAAGAAGACCCTGCGACACTGGACGTGGTCAGTCTAGACTGTTTTTGCTGAGACCCACAGCCCCAGACTTCAAGCTGAGCTGCATCTGTCGAAGGTCACATTTCTACTCTTGATTAAGTCTTTAAGCTTTTTAATTATCTCTCAAACTCAGGCAAGAAATGTCAGAACTTCGTAGAGGATCCTCCATACAACCATCGGAGGAAATTTAGCCACTGGGTGGATCAGGGAAACTGCTCACGCCATCTCCTGAACGACCGTGACTTCCCAAGGTGAAAGCCAATCGCTGAACTATCACCTGCCTCACAGACTGAGTCTCTAAATCTCTTTTAGCGCATCTTTTCTCCTGCTGGCATTTTGATGTAATGTTTTAAAAAGGCGGGGGAGACTCTCCTCAATCAACTCGTGTCCTCACTCCAGTCAAATAACCCTTCTTATATTCGTTCATTTTCCATCATAAATCCATCCGTTTCAGATTTGTGAGGGGCATTTTACACTCCTCTTCCCTGCAGTAGCTCATTTATCTTGGAGACTTCCAGTTGTCTCATCTCTGCCACGTCAATATTTTGCTGTCCAGATTCTGCTTCTGCAGTGTCGGGCGAATGCAGACAAAAACATCGAATCTGACAAACACAGCTTAACAGAGGCTTCATGGTCAAGTATTGAAATGTGTAAAATATTCATCCGAACATGGCAGCAGAGCGACAAGGTGCACACATCTTCTGCTACCAAAGGAAGAGAAAAGTGCAGGGGGATTTTTCTCGGCTTTTATTTTTTTTTTTCCTGTTTACTCACCACAATGTAGACTTGTTGCAATTTACAAAACTGGATCAGATGTCAGTGTTTGGATAATCCGGCTTTTCTTTCTTCCTTCTTTTGTTTGTGGAGGACACTCAAGATGATAAATATTAACATGCAGCTTCCAGCAGCTTCTAAACAAATCTGGACTCTGACATGCATAATAGACTAGTCTGAACTCTTGTCGCAGACTTAGATGATAGAAACCTATGACAAACTTGTAATATTTATTTATGGTTACTTGTTTTTAATTGCATCATGACATGCTTGGAAAGCAAAACAGCACCGTGCCCTAGTCGACAAATTCACACAGTGCGGACAGAAAATTTTAAAACATCTCATTTGTTGGATTTTTGTCTTCTGTTCCTAATTGCAGAAACAAAAAGATAAGTTTTCAGCTCAAAGACTTATGATTTTTTCTTTGTTGAAATTGTTGACAGTAAATTGTGAGCTGTAATTGTAGTTAGGGGTTTATTTCATTTTGAATAATGTCCTACATTAAGGTTTTGTGGTTTATCTGAGTCCAGCAATTTAACTTATTTTGTGGATCTGATATTAAATTGAATTATTCATCGAAACCCCTTTCTTAGTTGTCTCTTTGACATGTGTTTTAAACTCCTGTTTCCCACCAGCTGTTTAAAAAAATGGCTCACGTCTTTAAACTTAAACCCAGATAAACCTGAAGACTTCACCAGTATTTAGTGTTTTTTTCTTTTTAACAAGACTGCAATGACAGAGGATTTAATCAGCAGTAAAAAAAGAAGAAATTACATAAATGACATAAAAATAAATTGGAGGATGGGTTTTCTCTTATCAGGCACCGTTACTATGGAACCAACTTCCAGTTTGGGTTAAGGAGGCTGACACCACCTCCAACTTTAAAACCAAAACTTAAAATATTTCTGTTTAGTAAAGCATATAGCATATAAACACCAACATGATCCACTGACTGGTGCCCCTCACCTCTGTTTCTCTTTCCCTTCTTCAGCTCAATCCTCAGTTATTGATAAGAAGTATCTCATAAGTATAATTGTGCACTGTTGTTCTTGTAGTTTGTTGTGCTGGTCTGTCCCCTCTTTTTCTCTTCCGTACATGCGGACCAGAACCTCAGGAGCTGCATCCTGACCTGCAGTCCCACCTCTGACCATCCCAGTGTTTACCTCCACCTGTCTGTGTAGATGTCTTTGTTGGATAACTGCTGACATCCTGACCTGCAGTCCCACCCTCTGACCACCTCACTGTCTGCTGTCTACACTGGTTTATATAGTCGTCTCTGTAGTCCACCAACCATGTGTCAGTCACATATACATGGAAGTCTTAGTTCTCCTGCTCACGGATAATTATATTTATGTATCTTGTCTTTTCTACTTTTAACGGTGTGTCTGTGACTCTTCTCTCTCTGGAATTAGTTTAGTTTATGGAATATCAAAAACATATTTCAGTTGGCTACTTATGTTTAAGTATGTTTATATATTCAAGTTCCATATTCTTGCTGTAATATTATTACATGATATTCCTACTCTGTATAATTGCTTTTTCCAGTTTTTTAAATTTGTTCATTATCAAACGTCAAAAATACTGCTTATGGAGGTTTTATATCTCTCCACATAAGGTTTGTAAATACGGTATAATTAAAAATGCAGTGTAATTAAGAAATGTCTAAATAAATGTCAAATAAATATATAAAACCCAATGCTATTCAGAAGCAGCAGCAAAGTCACTGTAAGGAGTAAAGCGGCGAGGTAGTCAACATCAGCACAAGAGCCACACACGTTTAGACAAGAACTGCTTCACAAACCTAATTTCCTTTTCCAAAACTGGCTTTTCTGAATTCAAAGGCATTCGCCATCTGTGCAATCTCCCCTTGTCACAAATAGTTCAATGTACAAAGACATTTCTTATAGCAATGACAGATGTCTTTCTCTCAGTGTGCCACAGCAACACTTTCCTCAAGGACAATAAAAAAATTGGTTTTCTTCTTCAGGACACATTAGTTCTCTGTCCAACCAGCTCTGATAAAGCAACAGTGACCTCTGCGGTGCACTGCTGTTCCTCAGTGTGGCAGGAGATTCATACATATTCATGTTCAAACATCTAAAAACTCCTCTTAGCGTGGCTGTCATCGCAGACGCATCTGCCATCGTCTTGGAAACAGACGGGGTACATTCTGACATCATCTGACACAACCCTCAACTTCCTCAGGTCTACATGTCAAAACATTTTCTTCTCTCTGGAAAAGTTTCCTGACAGCTGAATGTGAGTGAAAAGCCGAAAGAGAGAGAAAAGTCTCTTCTGGTGGCATATGGAAGCTTAAAGTAGTTTGTAAATTTGCTAAAAATGTGTTTCACCATGTTTAATTACATGAGTATTTTTATCATAACTTCATCAATCAAAATCATTCTTTGGGAGGATTTTAGCCAAAGACCAACCAAGTCTCAGCAGTTGGAAGGTTTAAAGGCTGTACTGTGACCAAGGAGTACCAACTGTTCTCCTCTTCACGTCTGGTAAACAGACTTCAGCTATTCAGTCCTTTTTTTTTTGGTGTCATTGTGCTATTTTTTTTTTTTTTCTATCACACACTGACTGGATGATTTGATGGTTCACCCAGGAAGCCTTTAACTTCTGGAATAACTCAAACGAGACTCAGCTTCACCTGCATGAGCTCCTGCTTCTCCTTCTCTCCTGAACTGATGGCATCTCGGATGGAGCGGACCTCGTTGAGGATAGCCTGCGCTTCCTGCAGCTTGTAGCCACACGGGCTGCTGGACACCTTTTGGTCGATCCTGGAGTCGACATTGAAAGCAGCAGAGACAGGGAGGAGAGGGGGGGCAGGAAGACAAACAGGAGGTAGAAGTCAGTTTGGATGATGGCTTGGAACATTACAAGCAGCTCCCAGCATTATTATTATAAGCAAGTAACCTAAACAAATCTGTTCCAAAGAAGAAAAAAAAAAAAGAACTAAATTTAGCCTTTTAAACAGATGATCCCTTTATTTATTTATACCTAAAAAAAAAAAAAAAAAAAAAAAAAAAAAAAAAAAAAAAAATCACTGCTACACTACAGGAGACATTCGTCAAGTATACCAGCATAATCATGGAATAAAAGAAATAAATTACTTAAAAGATGAGTGCGTCATCGTCAGGCCAATGAGAACCCCAGCTGGTTCGGATAAAAACATTTAATAAAGGCCAAATCCAAAACTAAATTGAAATCAATGGTCTGATCGGTTCTTATTTGAGAGACATGCATAAGTTGCAGTGCCAAGCCGCATCAGAATATCTCCAGCAGCGTTTCCATCCAGATGTGAAGCAAATTTGAAGCTTGCTTTTGAAATATTGCTTCACAGAGAACACGCATATCTGTCCGGTTTCAATATCCTGGTCTGGAAGTGGTCTGGAGTGAATAAAAATCAGGCTGCTTCGAAAGGATGACACAAACAGAACATGCATCAGCCACTTTCAGAGCCAAAAACAGAAACTCGGAGCTTCTTCACTATTCAGAACAAAGTACAAAGAAAAAAAATAAAACTAATCAAAAGTGAGCTTCATCCTTCAAATTAGTGGGATGATTGGAGTCTGTCCCAGCTGTCATCAGGCAGCCAGAGTACACCTGCACTGGTAACAGGTCCATCACACAGACAATCATGCTCGACGATCATACCACTTTTCCCACTGCAGTCAACCTGCTTCAACACAAAACTATAACTACAGTAAATGGTTATGCAAAGAGTTCACACAGTAAAACATGACGATTGACACCTGGCAAGCTTCCAGGAGACTGGATACAGTCTGTGCATTGCTATCTACTGCATATTACATTCATGTCCACCAACTGTAACTTTGCAGACTCCAGCACGAAACAGTGGAATTAAATCAAGAAAATGAGTTCTAAGTTTTGGACTGGACAGCAGGAGCGGGTGTGAGCTGCGGACCGCCATCCAGACATGGAGAATTTTATCAGCAGGTTGGTGCTCCTGTCAGCTTAAAAGTCTTCATGCGAGGGATTTTACTCTGCAAAAGCCCGTTTTTAACATTTATTTCAGGCCTGTATACACTCCTGCAGCTTGCATCACCGCTGATCAAAGCTGGAGCTAATATATATTCACAACTTTGAGTGGGACTTCAGACTCTTCCTTTTCTTGTTGAAGATTAAAGCCACACATTTGTGTATTTTGATGGGTTTCTGTCCAGTTTTATATTCACATCAAAATAAGTCCTTCAGCTAGGTCAACGCAGTGAACTTTTTATTAATAATGCATGTTTTGTAAACTCACACTGAAAGCTTTATTCTAAAACCACGGAGCTTTCCATCGATCCCACTTCTCCCATCATATTAACATCATCTCAATTTGGCTGTAGAGCTGAGTACAGAGCTAAACATTTGCCAGGCGGACGTTTAACTCAGCCGTCGGAGGCAGCAGCAGCTACAGAAAGCCCAACATCAAGCAGTCATGCATGCATCTGAATAACCAGTTCTTCCACATTCTTCAGAGAGGGAAGAAGGGGGAGGTTTAGACAGCAAGGGTGGAAACAAGAAGAGAGAGAATGAGGAAGTGAGGGAGGGAGGGAGGCACTAGTCTGCAACAGGCAGAGGGAACAAGTAATCCGCCAAAAGTCCTTCTCAAATATGGGCTGCAAGCTGAGTGAAAACTTTTATGACTAGAATAAAAGCAACCACTTTACAGGAACAAAGAACATCAGCAGATACTTCCATGACGATGAACAATTAATCAGTGAAAGATCCCACAGTGTGCTGCACATTTCATATACGACCAGTGTGTTTCTTCAATCTTTTATTGTGGCCTGACAATCAGAAGTCCGGGCTCTGTTTTGTAAATAGTTGCGTCTCCAAAATTCCTGGTACTTTTGCTCATAATTGAAACCATCTGAGGATTTGGGGAGGCTTCTTGGTCTAAACGGTGAAAATGGAGGAAACTTGTATCATAACAAATCTGACTCTTATTTTGTTTGTTTGCTTGTTTTTTACACAAACTAATCACTAATGACTTTGTCTTCCTTGGAAGTTCTAGTTTTGTGATCTGCAATAGTTGAAGCCACTGATTATGGATTGTTGAGGCCAATGAATAATAATAATAATTACAGGAAGCATAATATTTTCAGTAACATTCCCCTAAGAATTAAACTGGCGTAAATAAGACAGAAAGGCAGGGACCAAGCTCCACAAGCAGATGAGTGACAGTTCCCATAATGCATCTTCATTCTGTACGGTGTTATCTTCACATTTTCTAAATCCCTCAGTTAATAAATCAGGGTTTCTGCTACTATCTTTTTCCTAAATGAAACCATTATTGATACCAGTACTTGGTAATGTACCTGGTAATGAAAATGTAGAAATGCTCTTCACATACCGACAGGTGTGCAAAATTCTGAAAAAAACCCATTCCTGCTTCCAGAATTTGCCTTTACTACACTGATATTTTTGAAAATACATCTGTGGTAGATTCCAGAGAGAAGTCAAAGCAATTTAGATAAAGATCGAATTATGGCAATGCTCAATTAACATGTTTCACAAAACAGGAGGTTTAAATAAAGTCAAAATTAACTTCTCTCCCACAGTTGCAGTCTTCATCTCTGCTGAAATGACTGTTTTATTACTGTCTTGATAAGACCTGATAAACAGGAATCATTAAGTGTTGAGCAGTGTGTTAAAAATTAAGTTATTTTGACTATTTTGTTTTCTTTAGAGAGCAGAAACACCAGTCTTAAAACATTACAAGAATGTAACGCAGCTGGGGATTTTTGCTTTCCACTTTTTTTGTTTGACTTCAGCCCTGGATAACTAAAGGCAGATTGTGTGTGTGTGTGTGTGTGTGTGTGTGTGTGTGTGTGTGTGTGTGTGTGTGTGTGTGTGTGTGTGTGTGTGTATGTTCCAAGTACAGACGAAGACTGGATTGATTGTCAGAGTAAATTTCCCCAGGTAGAGTGGACATTTTTCCACAACTGATAACAGCTACATTTGTTACTGTAAGTGCAATAAAACCTTTGAGAAGCTTCTCTTTACAGCATTGACTTTTTTAATTCGCCTGAGCATCCTGAAAATTGTTGTTATATCTGCGTCCACACACACACACACACACACACACACACACACACACACACACACACACACACACACACACACACACACACAAGAACGCATGTCAAGTGAATACAACTTTATGTCAGCTCAAGTGTGTCTGGGTGTAAAGTCCCAGAAACGACTTAAATTAAAAATGTTTTAATTCTTTCCTGTCATCAATCATCCTGGAATGACAGACTGGCTGCTGAAGGCTACTTGACCTCACTTTTTCTGTAAACAACATACAAATATCTGTGTGTGTTGTTTACAGAAACTGTAGGGCCAAACAGCCTAAAGCGACCTGATGAATGGCCGGGGTTTCTGCAGAGTTTCAACTGTTTGCCTCACACATTAGAAAACACATGCTCTCCTGCCCTGCAGTATTTTGTGAAATCTTATCAGGAGCTGAGTGTGTGGCTGCATTCCAGCGATTGGTTGCTGAATGCTGTCTGACGGCTGTAACAAGAGAGGAAAGACACGGAGGAATGCCGTTCAACGGCTCTGCCTCAGCTACTCTTTAATCCTCCTGACACTCTCACTGTGCTGCATGAGGCAAGACAAACAGACCGGACATTCCTGTTCGATTTAGCGTTCACCAGCAGCAGACAGGCACAAAAGAAAGGACTCAGTCTCCCTTAATCTGATGGCTTCGCTGGTGCACTTTCCACGTTCAGAGGTGCAGAAGTAGGTCAGATGGACAGAGTGGTTCCTCTCATAATCTACATTCTTCAGCTGTGGTTGTGTTGGTGTGTTTATGGTGCTGTTAGTGTTTAATGGTAGAAAGGAATGTGCGATAATGCTGAACTGATAACTCAGGCAATAAGCAGCAGTTCACCTGCATCAGTTCGACACTTTCACAGTGTCATTAAGGTGTTTGAACACGTGCTGGGGCAAACTCCAACAACTGGAAGTCACGACTCCTTTATCCACTTGGCATGGCAGTATTCATGTGATGCAGATAAGAGAGATAAGGACAAGACATAAGTGGAAAGATCATGAAAACGCAGCCAAATCTAAACATATGTTATTCAAGGTGAAAAGCTGCCTCATGTTATCAGTCCCATCGTACTCTCTCACAATTCAACACAGGCCGGTTTTTGGAAGTGGAAGTTTCTCCAGGAAAGGAGCAAAGGCAAAAAAAAACCCTTTAAGGCAAGAAAACAGATTCTGGTGGAAGTGTGGATTACAGACTCGGTACGTTAAAGGAAATGGACGGCGTTGGCCAGACTAAGGTGCATGTCAGATCTTATACTTTATGTTCTGAAAGCAGAATAAAATACGTTGTTTTTTTTTTTTTAACCCATGTCTCGTCAACTGGAAAACTACTAATGTTGGATAACTCGGCTGACGATCACTAACTAAATGCCAATTTTAAAATATTAAAACTCTCACTTAAAGGAATTTTCCAAGTCCTATTGTGTCCTATTGACTCATAAGTATTAAAGATTTTTTTTCACCAGAATTAAAACATAAATTGCTGATGTCTGCGCTCTGGAAATGCTCCCAAGATAAAGATGACAACTATCAGTCTGGATGTACTCAGCTCTCCGCGCGAACAAAAAGAAAACATTTGCATGAGTAGTTTGTGAAATGACAGCAGATTAAAAAAACAAAGAAAAAACTGAAACGCTCTCTTATCTGGACAAAGAAACAAAAGAGAAATCTTTATTCATGTTTAAATAATTCCGCTTCTAGCCTTTAAAAGGTAAAAAGATCTGCATCTCTGAGTCAGCATGTTTGAAAGGAGGCGCTGAGGCTCTTATGGAGCATTTACACTGTCGAAGCCAAATTATCACCTGGTCTGGCAGCGAGAGACATCGATCTAATTGACTTTCAGTGTTAATGAATGAGTGTACGAGAAGGGAGGCGGTGACAACAGGAATTAAATGACTCATGCAATATTTAACACACAGTCTCTTCTCTTTCATCTTTCCAAAGCGAGACTTTTTACAAAAATATATGAAGTAAATTTAACTGAAATCACCTCGTTTTTGTCCCCTCAAATATAGCAACTCAAAATAACGGATAGCGTCTTAAGACTTTTTGGTTGTCTTAGGGATTTGACTATTTATGATGAACAGTACGAGGAACTGCAGGATCATACATTTAGTGTATGTACCTTAATAAAAAAAAAAATCTGTTACATTCACGTTAGGATAATGGGCAAAGTCTGGTGCATTAGCAGTATATTTTCAATCAAAGGTGTTTAACAGGCTGAATGTGAATCTGCAAAGACTGAAGGAAGGTCGCACACTTGTAATTCACATCAGGGTCTGCTCATCACATTAAATTAAAAGCGCTGGTGGTAGCCTTAAAAGTGAGAATCAAATCCAAGTGTGAACAAATACACCTGCCGATGGGCTCCAGGAGAGAGGTCTGTAAATCTTCTAGCAGCCAACACGAGGACGTGCATGAGGCACAAACACCCTTGAGGTCAATCACACCCTGCAGGAGGGAGTGTGAGGCCATCAGGATGCAACACTTACTCTTTTAGCGTCTCAAAGCCTTGTTCTTTGTACTGCAGCTCCTGCTTCATACAGGCCAGGTCCCGCTTCAGTTTGTTCACCTGAGTCAGGAGGAAAGTGGAAATGTTAGGGATGGAAATTTCCTGCCCTGTTAAGAGAACAGCTGCGCTTTGTAGCTTGTTGTTTAGGACTATTTTCAGCAGCACATGAATGCCCATTTGGAGCTCAAGCAAGTATTTCAGGAGAACCTGGGGCTGAGTGGGTTTACTCAACGTGTACTAGTGCAACTTGCTCCAGAACCTTCACTAGCAGAGCCCGTGTCCTCCCTCACTCTGTGTTTGTGGTGCACAGTTGTGTCAAGGTCGTCTCCGATGTTTATTCAAAGCTTCACAACATCAATGGTCATCATTTGTGCTTGAACTGGATGTTTTCGTTTCTCCAATTCTTCACAGCTACACTGCTACAGTATTAAAGTCATTTTGATAATTTTGCAACTACTTTGTTAATTAACTTTGGTTCTTTGAAGCAAAAATGCATGTTTTAAAGCTTTGCCCATTGTGATAATTCAGTGGTCTTCCCGGTCAGAACTTGGAGTTAAAACACTTCCGTTTATTGTAGAAAATTACAGCTATCACAGATAACGGTCACTGACACAGCGGTTCCCAAAGTGGGGTGCAGAGCCGTTGCAGGCGCGGTATGAATTATTGAAAAAAATGAATGCTTGGACACTGCTAGCATAATCAGAGGTGCCCCCTGCCAACAGGCATACCAGAAAAATGTTTGGGGCCCCGAGCCAGAAGGGGGCCCCCGAGGGCCCACCAACTTTGAATCGCAACAGAGCAGTAAAAATGATGAGAATTTGGGATGACGAAGGATGCCATAAAAGGGTCCCGCCGCTACCTCTCACTCTCGCTGCATGTGCCGTAAACAAAACTGATGAGAGCAGGACTGTCAACATGAAGAGAAGCTGGAGGAGCGAAATAAAAGAGTCAAGAAAGTGGTCAGTAGTGCAGATAATACATACGCCAACTTAGCTGAGAGCAGCTCAGTCTGTCCTACTAATGTTGGGTGTGACAGTAAAAACACCTGCAACCAACTTGTTCACTCAGCTAGCAGGCAGAAAATAAAATAGCCATCTTAGAAAAAAACTTGTTCTTCAGCTTTTAAAATTCAAGCTGCGTCCAGTGAAACTTAACGTCAAGCTAAGAATGCTAAGTTATAGAACTCATTGGCAAGAAATTTAGAAAATGTGCTACTAAGTTGCATGGATGGAAATAATTCTGCGTTGCCAGTGGTGTTTATTTTTTATTTTGAAACAATACAAATGTGCACTATTTAATTTTTTTTTCCGTTATTGTCAGGTTATATACTATATGAGATTGATTAATTACTTGGAGGGGCCTCCTGTGAGTTTTTGCCCAGGGCCTCAAGAAACTCCGGAATCGCCTCTGAGCATAATGGGCAGGTTTTTGACGGGGCTAGTTTAACGGGGAATTGTTCAAGTTTTTAAAGGACATCTTTCACAGAGGCAAACATTTTCTTATAAACCAAAGGAGGGCCCACCAGAAAAAAATGTGGGAACCACTGCACTAACATTTGATGATTTGTAATAAAAACATCAAAATTCTGAGCATCTTCTGATCACAATCTAATTGGTTGATCGTCAGTGACTCCAGCTGGGATCTTTGAAATAAACAAGAAACACCGCTCAACCCCTGAGGTAAAGAGAGAAAGACTGACTAGGTTGACGCGTCTGAAACGGCTCTTACCCGACTTTTGGCCGTGGCGATCTCGGCTTTCAGGATCTCTGGGTCGTATTTGCTGGAAGAGGACGATCTGGAATTCACTAGAAGAGCAGAAAACAGAAACATTTGTAAAAAAGCTGCATCTTTGTCCCATGTGAGTGAGATCTAAAACCAAATCATCAAAAGCATCCATCAATAACTAAAGACAGAGAAGGTAAAAAAAGAATTTCTACATCGTAACTCTGAAAACCAACAAAAGTCAGATTCATCTAAATAAGCGTGACATGGAGTGAGAATGATGCAACAAAAAGCAAAAAGCACTTCCTAAGGGATGTGTGCAAACATGACTCTGATTGTGGATTATGATGTGGTTTTGTTATAAGCTGCTAAAACTGCTGCTTGAAGAAAGCAAAACCTGGTCAGGAATATTCTGGTCTGTTGGTGTTTGGGATGAACGGATGGACAGATGGACACAAGTATACAGGCTTGTTCAAATGCACAGTTCATTGAAATTCATCTTTTCCTTTCCTTTTCCATTTCTATTTTATATTTATTGGCTTTTTTTCTACTTCCTCTGATTTAGTTCCGTTCATCATCTATACCCACTTATTACAATAAGATAAACTCTGCTCATTTTCAAAATTTCCACCAATTTTAAAATTCTCGATCTGAAATCCAGCCCCGGCTTTCTCACAGTCCTTCGTCATCACTCACAGCTCGTCTGTGACGTCGACTTGTCCCTCCACACGTCGCTGAGCTGCCGGTACTCCTGCTGCGCCAGACGGAGCCTCTGCTCTTTCACCTGGTAGATTTCCTTCTGGGCGCTGAGCGCGTCGCGGGCCACAGCCAGGTAGTCCCGCAGCATGGCCTCCTGCTCCCGCTGCCACTGGGCCCGTGGGTCCTCCAGCTGGGTGCTTTCTACAGGAGAGGAACACGAAGATGAGGAGAGGTTAAACCTGACTGTTTCTAGTGTTGTTTAAATGTGTGGTGATGCATATCTGGGACCAAATCACACTTTGATGAAATGCTCAAAGAATATACAATATGCCCATGTAAAGAAAAAACTAAAGAATGATGACAGTGTGGATTAGTCGAGCAGCAGAACTCACTGGTGTTGTGGTCAACATAGTACGCTCCAACGACGGGGTCGTACGCCTCCTCCCAGCCGACAGGCAGCTCATCTCCGATGCAGTCTGCGAAGGTCAGAGGTTTTGTCTGCCTGAAGAAAACAGAGGAAGAAAAAATTATTCAGAGATGGAATAGCATCCACACTGAACCACAAACAGCTGCTTTTCCTGGTGTTGCAATGCAGGTGGTCATAGAAACTGAACACAGAGCAAGTGAAGATGTTGTATGGACTCCATTAAACTTGGTGTTGGGTGTTATGGCCAAACACCTCCATTTGTTTTTGTCAATGCAGAACAGAAGACTAAATTATTTGGAAATGGTCTTATTACCCCTTCCAGATTGATGAGCAGAGCATTTACAGAAAGGTTTTGATAATAAATATGCTATTATAGATTAAATTAGCTTTTTTATTGTTTATGTTTAATCAGATTAATTTATTTACTTGGCACATACAGACTAGATCCACTGAGCAGAGACAACTGAATGTTCAGCACTTGTTCTTTTTCTTTTATTTTACACATTTTAGCAGATAAAAAATAAAGGAACTGTAAAGACAACTCTGTGACAGAGACATTTCACACAGACGCTTCCAGAAACAGTCCTTCGTCATCTGCTGTCAACAATACTGGCAGCTCTGCATCTGCTGCTGGCATAAATGGGTCACAGCTCTAATATGGTTTTGCTGCTAGAGACTACAACAACTAGCTCAGTCAGCATCAGTCTTCCGCTGAAACCTCACCAAACAAATGCTATCACCTAGTCAGTATCCAGCAGATAATTAATTATCTGAGACGATTCAAATTATAGACACATCCATCCACTGGTTTTACCTACTTCACCTCCTGCTCAGGGTTGTTGCACACATGCCCTGAATGTGAAGATTCGACCGTTTCTTTGCCTCCTTGACACAACTCTCAGTGATACGTAACAGTTGTAGTTCCTTTATAAAAAAAAACTAAAACTTGTGTCATAATGTATAGCTCTTTTGTAATCAAATACACAAAGAAAAAAGCATAAAGCATTTTGAAAAGGTCAGATGAGTATGAAGAACTGGAGGGGGGCAGTCTTTGATTTCCCTCAGTCGGGGGAGGCGGAAAAATAGGGTGGAGTGGTAAGAGGGGGTCCCTCTAACAGCCCACAATAGGAGGAAACTGGTCTGTGGAATTCCAAGAGCAGCACTGACAGCCTGGAGGTTTCCGGGGCAACCCTGGGCCTTACAGTGGCCGTATGCCGACTGCCCTGTAGCCGCAATTCCAAGACAAACCATTTTGTGTAGACTTAATTAATTTACTGAAGCACAAAAATAAAACCAGATCACATCTAAGAAAATGGGCCATGTCTAAATGTAAGTTTTTTTTTCTTTTTGATTAAAAGTGCTGTCTTTTCATCAGCTGCAACTGTTGGTCCACTATTTCAGACGCAGCGGTTTTCTCGGTCGATTCCAATTTTCTTTCAAAAACCACACACACACGCGCACACGCACACACACACATGCACGCACGCGCACACAGACACACAGACACACACACACACAGACACACACACACACACACACACACACACACACACACACACACACACACACACACACCATGTACTTGGTGGTACCCCACAGCGACGAGGACAGCGTGGATGGACTCTCAACCCTTCCAGCGAGAGGTCACCACCTCCGTGTTAGGCAGTATAGTACAAAAATGCATCCAATAATTGAGTCATTCCTTGTTTCACCTGCGGATTTCTGCCACATGATTGCACAGCCAAGAAGCGCCGCTGACCTAGACTGGTCACTCGCCGTAAGTTACCCGTCGGAATGGGGACCTGGCATCGATACTTGTTGAGCTCCTCACATGCTTCACCATGTTGGTACTTGGACACAAAACTGGCTCAGCAACAAGTCTTTGTCTAGCATGTTTACGAATACAACAAGTAAAACTCCCTGATATAACAACCACAAACATTGAGATTCTGATTCCATGCATTAAAGTGGCATCTGTCATGTCACAGATTGCAATTAAAAATACAGTGATTATTGATCAACTCCCCTACATATTTTGACTGAAAAGAAACTTTCGCCCACCTTTTTTTTTTTTTTTTTTTTTTTTTTAAACAATACGCTTTTAACAACACCACTGGCTAAGACTTTGCTGGGTGTCAGCTGATGTGCTTGACTGACCTTCCAGAGAACAATATTTATAATTATTTCCCAATCGCGACTACCCATCTCTTATCTTCCTCTGTCATTTTGCCCTAGCTCGATAGATTTGTTTTCAAAAGGTCAAGAGATGTTCCAAAGCAACTTTATTAGGATTTTCCCTGTAAAGATCATCACAGCGGATCGTCATGTTCCTCATACTGATTTGGAAAAGGTTTTACTTCTGATGACTTTCCTAACACAATCCTCTCTTCTTATCCAGGTTTGGGATGAGGGCGATGAGGACACTGGCTTGTGATCCATTAATTTCTGGATTTTTGCAATGTGGTGGACAATGTAGGGTTTAGTGCCCTGCCCAAGGGCACTCAATGAGGCAAGGTTTTGATCCACCAATCTTCCAGTTGTGAGTCTGTGTGCACTCTACAGTAAACTTAGCTTAATTTCTATCCCCTAGGACTGCATTAGTTTCATAGTGTTGACCTTGCTCAGCAGAATAATGCTAACTTTAATGTAGGATCAACTTCGTTGTCCCAAAATATAATGGTTGTTATAATTTTCTTTACAGCTGTACAAACTGTTACCTTTGGTGTATTCTGTACTCTTGGACATCAAAGACATCCTAACCAATGAAGTGTATGACTACGCACTATTGCACAAATTGTGCCTTTCCTGATGGAAAAATAATTTCCCACTGTATTTCTGAGTTCCCAATCTTCTAGCAGTCAGATCATTTTTTGTCCTTTGTTCATTTAACTGGCAGTTAGTAAAGCTATGCTTATTGAAACCATGACTTTCAGTTGAGAGTTTTAACATCACATGAAGGACTGCATGTTTTTTTAAGAAGCTTATCTCAGATTCCAGCAGGAAAATACTGAATTCTTGTTACATTTTGGCATTAAAGTGGTCAAAAATTAACATTTAACTGAAAAAAGTGAGTGAGTGAGTGAGTGAGTGAGTGAGTGAGTGAGTGAGTGAGTGAGTGAGTGAGTGAGTGAGTGAGTGAGTGAATGAGTGAGTGAGATGACACAACAGAGAAATACTCGAAGTGCATAAATTCCTGAAGAGAAAATACAAGGCTTCAGATTGCATGTCATAGTTACTCAAGGTCCAACTTTAAAATAAAAAACACACAAGCAAATAGATCCCAACTACTCCCTATTTCATACACACACTTACACATACACATTCATCA
Organism: Xenentodon cancila; assembly: GCA_014839995.1. NCBI lineage: Eukaryota > Metazoa > Chordata > Actinopteri > Beloniformes > Belonidae > Xenentodon > Xenentodon cancila. The sequence goes on along the minus strand of CM026213.1, from coordinate 5,571,626 downwards.
TGTTTCACTGACAAGCCATCCAAACAGAAGTTGTTATGATCATAAAAAAAAAAAAAAGACAACCAGTTACAGCCTTTGTGCACATTATCCTCCACATACCATGGGTGGTGTGTTATCTGACAGGATGCATTCCTTTCACCTGACGATACGCATTCAATGCGTCACTGCAGAGTGGAAGGTGATACTGCACTCTTAGGGGGTTAGACACATCTCACAATGTTTTTTTTTTTGTTTTCCTGAGAACATCTTAAGATTTTTTTCCTTTTCTTTTGTTCCAGGTTTTATTTAATTCAATATAATTTAAGCAGAGTAAGCTTCAGGAGTATGCAGCTAAAAGAACTGCATAACTTACAAAATAAAGGGCTTGTTCTTTTTTATACTGCATTTGTTTACAGACAAAAGGAAGTTGATAAAAAACAGACGAAACTTCAAAATATCACACTTGCGTTGTTAAATACGAACAGATGATTTTCCCGGATGTCTACTTAACACACTTTGCAGCTGCAGGTACTATGAATACTCAAATGAAGGACACCAGATACCCATCTCTTCCCCTCTATGCTCGAAGCCATACAAGTTTAAAAGAAATACAAAGTTGTTTGCTGATGACAGAAGGCGTGTGATGTTTCTTCATTCCTGAAACTGGACAGTAATGGGAGGAGCTGAACAAGAATTCAAACCATTGAGTCAATTTACAATTATGTCTCAGCGTATATTGTTTCCTTCTGCCATTCCTGACTTGTTGTTTGGTTCTTTTACCTAAACCGATTGCAGCACAGTTTGACAACTTAACCCTCTCTGACAGATATCAGGCTTCTAAATCTTTAGTGCATGAATTATTAAAAGGGTGCTTTTTTCCAAATATATTTACTTTTAAATCACATGCAACATAAGCCTCAAATTTTTTCCATTTTAATTTTTTTGTCCAGGGGACATCATGCAATCCTTCCACTCACTGATGATGACTGTCTCAAGCTGTACTTTTATTTGCAAGAGTATTTTTTCTTTTTCTTTTTTTGTAAATAGACCAACCAAAGACCTGTCCAAACAAACCATCTAAGATACCTCCCTGGGGAAGTATCTAGAAGGCATCCTGGCCAGATGCCTGAACCACCTCAACTGGCTCTTCTTGATGTGGAGGAGCAGTGACTCGGCTCTTAATCGCCCCCAAAGGACTGAACTCACCCGATTTCTACAGACTCCAGCCACCTGTACCCACAATCTTGTTCTTTCAGTCATGGCCCATAGTTTGTGACTACATGTGAGGGTAGGAACATGGATCAATGCGTTAACAGAGAGCCTTGCCATTTGGCTCAGCTTTCCCTTCACCACAATAGACCAGTGCAGAGTCTACATTACTGAAGACGCTGCACCAATCCACCCGTCACTCTACTATTCCATTCTTAGCCTACTTGTAAATAAGACCCTGAGATACTTAAACTTCTCCATTTGAGGCACCATCTCATTCCCAAACCCATGCATACACTGGAAAAAGTCTTTTAGTTGGCTGTCCACTCTGCACGAATGGGTTCATAACAGAACCCTCTGTGCAATGGTAATCTAAGTAGCAGATCAGTGCGCTTCGTGATGTGCATAATTCAAAAACATTGAGGTGTGAAACCTCTTTCACATTCAAACTGATGAACTTAGCTGCCAATAATTCTTTTACACTTTTGCTGCCTTAGTAATTCAAAGAAAAAGAGTGCCAGTAAAGAGATGTCATTTGCGCCATACTGCATAATTTTTCCACTTCAGAACAGGAACACCAAAACACATTCCACACAAAGCAACATTCCTGTCGGTCTTAAAGTTGTTTCAGGAGCTGCCATAAATAAATAAGTAATGGGAGACTTGGTTAAGTATTAAAAACGAGTACACGGCACCAAAGAGGGGGGCAGCGTCTGTTCTGATCCCAGTTAACAGTTTGCAGGGCCTCACGCTGCACTTTGACCCCGTGCACCTTGGCAGGGAGTGAAAGGGATTTGAGATGAATTGGACCTTTGGCTGGCGAGTCGGCGCACTGCTCGCTCCTTCATGTCGTGTGTTTCAGGAATGTGTTTGTGTTGCTTTTTTTTTTCAGGACCTCGTTTGATTCATGCTCTGTGCTTTAAGTGTGAACAGGATCACTCCACCTGCCATCTTTTACACTGAAATCACGCTAAGTGAGATACAACATAAATAACTGGAAGCCCAGAACTGTAGAAGAACCTCTACTATTGCACAACAAATAATTTCCACATAAAATAAATGCTTTCTCGATTTGGCAATTGGTACTTTAGTTACTTAAATGTAAAACTGTAAAACTGTCATGCAAATCCATCCATAACCAAGCAACATGAGTAATTGTGAGTTTGGCCAGTGACCAGCAGAGCAAGCGCTCAGAATTTTTATTTTTTTCCAAGTCAAGTGAACACAATCATGTACATCCACACTAAAGTGTTCTTTAGTGCAGAGGTTTTATCAAATGAGAAACACCACATCAGAGGAAATATAAGAAGCTACAAAACAACTTAACATAGAAACATATATATAGAATATATATACAATCACTGCCACATAAACAGGAAACTGCAGCTGCAATGCAGCCTGTGCTGTATATGCAAAAACAAATGCAACCTCTGAATTTCTTTGTTTTTTTTTCGATGCTGCACTCAAAACTCGCACGAAACTCATAATGGATTTCTAAAACAAGAAATGAACAAAAAAAAACAAAAACAACATCAACATGAACAGGCACAGAAAATGCTAGTTTCAGTTGAACACGTCGCACTCAAACATCAGTATGGACATTGACCAAGTTCGATGCGCCACGTTTTCACGTTTTCAAGATGTCAAGCAATCAACAAATCGACAGGCATCCCATGCAGGTTCAAACAGCCTGCATCCTGTTTGCTCTCGTACTTCTTGCCAAAAGTAATACCAATTCAGTAAAGTTGGAACAAATGATCAATGTAGTCGACAAAAACTGACATCAAAATTAACTTCCTACGAATTTAATAAACAGTTATTATTTGCACACGTCATCACTCGTCTGTTTCATCCCGTGGATGAACGCTTCTTAAAGGAATATTGGCATTTATGTTGACATCAGTCGACAAGTTTTTAAATGGAGATATTTTTGCCACTGCGGCAAGGGGTTGATGCCACATATTTTCCGATGCGCCCTCAGTCCCCTGGTGGGAGTGTCTGAGCTGTGAGCACATGCATGTCTTTGTGAGTGCACTGAGGTTGAGCTCCACCATGAGCCATACAGAGACCAGAGAAAACTGAAAACGCTGGGCCAAACACATGCTTGGAGTGACACAGGCCAAAATATCTCAGCAACTGCTCTCTTGTCTGTAATTGTCTGGGATCGTGCTTCAGGAGGTCCTGGGGTGCCATATACACTTGTATATGTGCACAAAACTCTTATTTTTCTTCTTTTCAGTCCTCTTTTCCCTTTCATCTGTTCCTTTCAGAGGTCGCTACCGTGAATCATCCACCTGCATTAACCCTATCCTCTTCCTCTCTTCTCTCACACCAACTAATTTCATGTCCTCTTTCACTTTCTGCAGCACCAAGACGACATGAAAAACACCCGGCGCATGTCAATCAAAATTAGCTTTGCTCCCAGCTCCTTCAGCCGAATCCTGACAAAATAGGTGCAGAGCTGCTGTCAAGACGTTGACAGCGAAATATATCGTTTAAAACGTTGACTCGACAGCTAAATCAAAGACTTGAGACTGAGCCAACTTTGATTGACCTACGGTAAGCGTGTTCCTGTTGCTGTGTTCCTTCCCAGGTTATAGGGCTGCGCCAGAGAAAAAGAGGCTTCAAAGCCTCTCTTCAGAAACCAAAAGGTCATGTCGTTACTGCTTCATCCATGGTTTTTTGTTTTACAGTCGGCACATACCTAACACAATCTTAGGCTCATTTTTAAACCTCATAGCAAAATAAAATTGTTTAGTTATTGTGCAATTTATTATGCAATTAGTCAATTAATTACTTTAATAATTATTAGATTAATAGACTTTAAAAACAGTAGTTAGCTGCAGCCCTACAGTTCAATATTTTCCTTTTCTACAATTGCAGGGCAACCAGATGTGTTGTGTCAGCAACAGGGGTCCAATGTGCCCTGATACTTACTAAATACTGAGACGGAACAAGTCCATCGATGCATCTTGCAAACAAACCACATGAGCTCATTGGCAGAGCTAACAATTAGTCAATGAACCAGTCAACCCTCAGAAAATCAATAACTATACTGATAATCACTTTGCTAATCCAAAAGAAATGAATCAACATATGACTGCTGATGACAACTGCTGGTGACTTTTGCATGTCCACTTCAACGGCCTCAGCTACAAACCTAAAAACTGTAAATTACTGCACATGAGGCAACAGAAACTATGTGAAAAGCTGCGTGTTCACTTAAAATAAACCTTCACACTAAGAGAAGGAAAAAAACAGTTGTTAAGACTTAAAAATTCCAGACATAAGCCATGAAAAGGATTTTGGTGTTAAAGTCCAAGGGGTCTTAAGTAACCGGTAAAATTAAAAACGAGTCACCATGAAATTATGCCCTATCCTCCACTCAGAGGACCACAGAGGGTCTAACGCATCCCATTTAGAACACATGAATCAGAATGCTGCCATGGAGTTAATGGTATTTAAAGGTCTGTCTGGGTGGTGATTTTATTTTTCCTCTCTGTTGCAAAATGCTCTAAAAGCAGTGTCCAGAAATGTCCTCAATAGCAAGTTATTTAAGAGTAGACCATATGTCATGAATAAAAGCCACAGACATGCTGGTAAACTGGCACTGAGAATTTATTTCTCTGACAGAAGTCTTCTGACAGCAAAGAGAAAGCAGATAACCACTGGCTAACAATTATTTTATTTTAAACCACAAAAGTCCAGGCATCTATTATCATTGTTTTTCCATTCATTTCAGAACAACACCTCACTTCAATGGATGTTTGGATGGAAGAACCATCTACTGATGTTTCTGATTTTTACTAGTCCACAGAGCCGATATTTTACGTTCACTTTAAGTTATTGGGAGTTGAGAGGACACGCCGTGTACAGAAGGTGAAGGTCTTCGTCACAGCTGATTAAAGTTCAAGTCCACTCTCTTTCTAAGCACTCTTTCCAACCTTGCTGAACTTTCAAAGTAAAGCCACATCTATGCCAAAACAATATATGTTAATAAACTCAACTTAAAGAATCTCAAAGATGTTTAAGATTCTGCACACACACTTCCACAGAAAGGGATTATTTTCAGTCTAAGATGTCTTATGTTTCCATGGTTATGGTGATGTGTTTCACTAAAAATGTTATCAGTGTTGGAGTGTTTCCATGATTCCCCCTTTAATAACCACGTCTTGATGAATTTCCAGTGACACTGCCCAAAAATGAATGGAAATGAGCAGCTGGCTGGGACTTACTGAAATTAAATCCTCTAAAAACTAAAACAGGATGACCACCACTAAAGCTGGCAGAGAAATGCACACATATCAAGTCTAAATTATAATTAAGATCATTCAAAAGATTACAGACTAGATGAAATCAAGAAGCATCCACTTTCACACAAGATTATTGGTCAATTATTAGTCGGTGTGCGACAGCTTCCATCCCAGGTCAAAATGTAAACAACTGCTGATCTATTATAACTCTTATAAATAAGAACTCATAATATTTCATAGATTAAGTTATCAACATTTGAATGTCTTAGATGGAGCAATAGATTTGAAAATGTTCTCAGTCTTCTTGATATTTACTGCCTTACAAAACAGATGTTAGGTAAACTCTACTCCCGTAACTGCAGCAACTGCAGAATGCCAGTAAAATGATAAAACCATACTTGGCGAACAAATCGCTCCAGACTACTAGGTTTCAGCCACATTAATACACAGCTGGATAAAGTGAATCAATGTCTGACTGCGGTACCACCTTCCTTCAGTGCTCAACAATTATTACACTGAATGAAGTACTGAAGAGGACTAGAAGTCTGCATCTCTAACAGTGTGGGAATAAGCACCAGCAGGATAATTTGGTCATAATGAGAGCATCCACTTGGCTCATCAGAACCACGCTGCCAAACCTGCAGGACGTTTAAAGCTGGTATGGCTCAAAGGCTGTGATGATTGTTGGAGAGCCCAGATGCTGCAGTAACATGTGGTTGCTTCTCTGTGCTCCTCAGGGAGGGACGACACTAGAGAGGATGAGCAGTTTTACCTTCAGCCAACATCTTTTCATTTAACGTTGGCTTGTATTCTGACATGAAGACTTTTTTTTTTAATTAAATGATGAAGCATTCTGGCTTTTTAAAACGTATCACAGAAATATTAACAAAAGTGCTCCTAATTATTGGCAATTTAATTAAACATAAAATAGAGGGGAAAACTACCGTTTCACATAATTTACATTTCTAAAACAAATACATGTACAGCCCTGAATATGCAAATCAGTCTACAGTTAAAAGTGAGTTTGCAACCCAAACAAACAGTTGCACCTGGCTGACTGACGGGAAACATGGTCCAAGCAGGAGAGCCATCAGATGAAAAAAGGAAAGGGATAATAAAACTCCTTCAAGAAAGTGATTTAACACGCAGCGTGGCAAAAGATGTTGGAAGTTCACAGTCAGCTGTCTGAAGACTGGAGCAAGTACAGACGGAAAGGCTTGGTTTTAAGGGAAGTTTAAATGTAGATCAAGAAAGAGGACAGCATTTCAGGTCAGAAAACTCAAAGCCATTTGTCTTGAAAGTAGAAAAAAAAATACACAGAAAATCTGCAGTTAATGTTTGTGACCAAAAAAAAAAAAAAAAAAAAATCACCTAAAGGACATACAGAAAAGGCAAAAGTAAACAATCATTAACTACTAAACCGAAGGAAACAAGGTTACAGTGGACTAAAGGGAAGCTGTCCTGGACTGTGGAAGCCTGGATGAGAGGGATATTCAGTGATGAATCATGAGGCTGGAGCTTTAGTCTGGTGCAGATCCAACGAGATGAGATAGCAGTCTTTAAATCGGCAGTACAAATGTTAATTTACAATTAGGCATATTTCTCTAGGGATGCACAAAGCCAATTACATTAGTTTATTAGGCGGGCCCTGTATCAGTCCCAGGATGCTTTCATATTCAGAGTACGTGTCCCACACCATCTTTGAATGCATCCTCAGTGATCGGATCTGAATCCATGTTAGAGCATGTTCATAACTTGCACATGCCCACTTGTGATCAGCGATCATGGGTGCACTTTAATGCCAGCTCCAAAGGAGTCCAAGATGAAGATCAGACCAAATTTTATGAGAAATTGATGCAAAAAGTCAGTTTATTTCAAGGGATGGATACACTTTTGTCTCACCAATGTCACTTCACACACAGCATACATGTGACTATCAAGCACCACACATGCAGAGTTGAAGTGTACATGTCGTGAATATGCCCCACTATCCACACCCCGATCTTAACATCCGTTAATATCTGAAAATAAATACTGAACAAATGCATCCTTCGTTTTCTCGTTCCATCAATTGGAAGTAGGTTTGGTGATGACTGAGTATTTTTATAAGGATGATGTGCAATTATGCCACAGAGTAACAACCTTTAAAACATTTCTACAGGAAGGACAGAGAAAATTCTGATTTTGCTATGATGAAAAATTTATGGTGAAAATTTACAAAACTATCCATGAAAAGGCTCATCTGTCAATAGCTGGAAACTTAACATAATATATTGTTTATTTTTTTGTTATTTTCCACAAATTAATTTAATCATAGAGTTTAAAGTTAAGATAGTGAAGATCTAAGAGTGTTTTGTTATTTTTGCCCCTTTTGGTTCACGACCAAGTTGCTCTATTTCATCAGAAAAATAAAAACATAGACCCCTTTTTGTGCATGTAAATAAGCACATGTAAATAACGTCCTCCAACATTGGTGATTCTTTTTTTCTTTTCTTCTTTTTTTTGACTAAGGTTGTACACTTAAAAAATTATTTCTATTAAGCATGTGGTTTGATGGTCAGAGGTTCAAAACAAACAAACATAAAACACCTGTCTTGAGCGCGCCAACGCCTTCCTACCTGTCTCGGGGGTCGATCCAGCTGGTGCACTGGTTAATGTGGTCAATGTAGTAAACTTTGCCATCAAAGTCTCTGGCTTCCTCCCAGCCGTCAGGTAGTGGCAACTCCTTCCTTGGCATGTCAGGCGAGTCTCCATGTAAATAAATCCTCTCTACGTAAAATCATAACGAAGGGATTCCATCGCTTTTCGCTGTCATCGTCACAAAAAGCAGCTCTTGTTTCCAAAATACCCGGCCCGGTGCGGTTTGGATCAGGCCATGGTAATAATCCATAATAACCGCCAGATTAATAATGAAGCACACTTCAAATGGTTGTTTGTCAGAAACTAACTCAGAGGAGGAAATATTTCCAGTAAACTGCACTTGTACACCAATTCATCTCCGAGAGTCGCAGCATCCCTGGTACCAACTCGACGCTGCGAAAACTACTGCCCCATGCTCTCCGAGGGACCTCCAACGTGTCCTGATACTTGTCTTGCAACTTTTCCAAGTGGCGTGGGAAACTTTTAAGCGGCCTGGTGACAACTTTAAAAGTAAACTACAATTATGCACGGTCCGCGGAGCAGGGACGGCGCTGGTCACCGCCGCTCCTGCTGCTGGTGGTCGGTCTTTTGACGTAAGAGAGCGGCGCCTACACCCCCGAGTTCACAGACCAGCAAATAACACTAAAACTAAGACCTGCTCGGAGCCCCGACGCTTCACGGCACCGACTGTCTGAGCGGGTTTAAAAATCCCCGTGAATTCCTCGGACGGGGCTCGTCTCGTCTCCTTCTCGCCGCCAGGCCACCATGTTTAGCAGCAGTAACCGATGCTAGCCGCCTGCCGCGGGGGGAAGGAGTACTCCGGACCGCCTTCGGGGACAAAGGTAACAAGCGAATCCGAAGCCGGTAAAAGCCCGTGAGTCCACTAAAAAACTTCTCTGTTATCTTCGTGAAGTCTCCGCTGAAAGCCAGCACGGGAGGAGAGCAGCTGCGGCGGCGGCAAAGTCCCGATCACTTCGCTCGACCGCCGTCAAGTCTCGGACATTTACTCCGCTGTCACTTCCGGTATCAAAATAAAACTAACGTTAAAAAATTCAGTCTACACAATAAAACTTCCAGGTTTCCAAGCTTCTCCAATGCAAATTATTACAAATGTTGTGTTTTACTGGTCGTTTTGCCTTTTGAACTGCTACACTGGAAGAGGGGCGCGGGTGGTTTTAATCAATACACAATGGTTTAATTCATCATATATGTTAGATTTTTCAACCCGATTTGATTAAAGTGGCGCATGTGATGAACAAGTGTTTAGATTTCATTATGACGAGAAATTATATGTGGTAAAATACAGACCATAATGTACATTGGTATTTTTAGCAGAAGCCCTAAATTAATTGATAATGACTCCAATAAATATGTTTGGTTTCCCAAATTATTGCAGACCTTTTGTTTCTCATTTTGGCAGTGTATCGTGTCATATCACACTGACTCCAGGAATCCTGGTGTAATATTTGATTCTCTAAACCCAACACTCAATCATCACTCTTAATTACTTAAACTGTTTTTGTTTGTTCAGCTACAGTGCATTATAAAACAATGTAGTTTTAGTGCAGAGTGCACTATTGCTGTTTTTTTTATGTAGGAATCATCAGAAAAACTGTCAGCTCTACTAACTTTAAACAACTGGCAATTAATACATTATTTTGAGAATTAATGCCAAATATTCTAAAACAGTTCTAGTTCATGTTATCTTTATTAGCAGATAAACCACTAATGTGTTATTGTTGCAGATTACGTCTAATATTTCATTAAAATATATTTGATTTGCTTTTAAATAAGACTTTTAAAGTAGAAAATATTGCAAAAGTGACATTTATGTTGGTATTACCTCTGTAAAGTTGACAATTTTCTACCAGTGTTTTACTTAAATTCAGATTCATTTATCATTAACTTCATTTATTATTTTATTTCCATGGATTAGTTTTACTGTATAGTTTTTGTGGAGCCCGTATTAATTTCATTTTGTATTATCCTATAAAGATAAAGCTCTTAATGATCAACGGTCCACTGGTCGTTACGTTCATCTTAATATAATTTCAAGCACACAGTGCCCTCTGGTGGTCAGTACGTAGAACTGCTGAAAGTATTCTTGATAACAGATGCGCCCCAAACGTCCTCTGGACATGTTCTTCAAATATTAGGGGCTTTTACTGCTACATTAATCCTTTAAGTCTCACTAATTTATGTATATTATAACACTCATTTATTCAAAACCTTCTGCTAGGTCCTGTATTTGCATCACATCACCCCAAAGGAAATCCTAAAAGTTTTTTTTGTTGTTTTTTGTTTTGTTTTTTTGTTTTATGCATATATGTCAGCCGAGATGCTGAAAATACTTGTGTTTCTTAAAATGAATATTTACTGGCTACTGTCTTTCAGTTTTTCCTAATTTTGAATATTTTTTTCGATAAAATTAAACAATTCAAGAAATCAACACTGGAAACATCTCTAAAGATGAAAAGATGATTCCATAAAACTACAAAAGTATTGCAAAAGAAAGGAATCTTTTCTGTGCCAGAAATTTAGACAACAATCACAAGATGGTGTGTTTCTGTCGGTTAACACGTGGAGACCATGTAGTTTTGTAGTTTGGTAGATGGAGGAACAAAACCAAGTGGTAAACAGGTAGGTACATTTAATGCAGAAGAATGCTGTTTGTGGTGACACTGATTTTCCAATATACTCCTATGTATAAGTGATTTTATTGATCACATCATGGTTTGTCATGCAGTGCCAACCGAGGGGCTCCAAGATCATCTAACAGTGGTGTCCACCTTTGGCCATTAGACACTGAGATTCATCTAAGACCCCCTGAATATTCCACTGCAGAATGCATATTAAATGTAGAAAGACTAAAGGTTTTTGTGGATTTGCATTAGGACTTTTCATTTTTCTTTAAACTGTTTGATAATTTCACACAAAGCAGCGAGCCACAACCAACCTGTGCTTGAAGAGATTAAGCTTTTGTTAAAGTCGTTGTTTCATATCCAATCCTTGCAGTCTCACCTGTCCCACAGTGCTGAGAATGGCGGTACCTGTGTCCGTTTAAAACGTTTTTTTTTCTTTTCTTTGCTTCTCCTACAAATTTTGTTGGCATAAAACTCTAGACTTGTATGTTGTAGTAAGCCCCGCCCACCCCTGCATGCGCATCTGTGACGACAGGTGTATAACCACAATTAAAACTGAATTTTAAAGTGATTTTCCAGCTGTTTGCTTTGCATCAAACGCCAGCATGCATTTATGCCGTGCGTTTTTCCGCTTCAAATAAGAATTATGTTATTCTGTTGTATCTATTAAATTATGGTTAACATAGCTGATAAGTTTTATTCATTCTTTTTCCCCCAGATTCGCGAAAATGGCATGTATAAAACTTTAACATTTTTGTCATTACTGGATGAGATACTTGTGTGTGTGTGGGTGACGTGTTCGGTTACAGATCATCTTAAACCTTCACGTTTGATTCGTTTCTCTTTCGGGTTGTTTTAGTGAACTTTTGCGACATGTCTTAAATCTGACTGTAGAGGGCGCTCTGACTTCAGGCTCCTCTTGTGGAAGGACTTCACAATCTGTCCCTTTTTGTACTTACGAATTAATCAGTAATATTGGTACATGTCTGATTTCCTTGTAGAATATAAACATCACAGCGCCCACAAGATGTCATAAAAAGACTGAGCCCAATGATTTGTATTTTGTGGTCTAATTTAACAGTGTGAAGCCATCATTCATTTATTTATTTATTTCAGATGTCACGTCTGGGGCTGTGATTAGGACAAGCAGGGATTAAGATCATTAGTGGGCAGTGAGCATTCTTTTGTCTTTATTTTTCTGCTTTTACCATGTTTTTTTTGTTTGTTTTAAACATTCCTTTGCCTTTGTAAAGCACTCTGAACTGCCTCTGTGTTTGAAATGTCCCGTTTCATAAAAGAAGGGAAAAAAGTAGATTTTAAACCTTTACAAAAAGTATACAGACTGGATGAAAGGAGATTTGTACGATCGTTCTGTTGGGTTTTCAGAGGGAGTTGTGGTATTTTTCTTCCACAAAATCATGTTACATAACTAGATATTATCCTCGAAATCCAGCTTAATTTAACTTCATGAGATCAATCATAAAGAGATTGTCCAGATTACTCTTATTTCATAACAGTTAAAGTGAAAGTTGAGGTACATATGTGTACTGTAGTGCACATATGTACGGTCTGGAGGAAACAAACCCTGCAGTTCCTCTTCTGACCACTTGGGGCTGCCTCCTAAAGTGAGTTGGTCTCCATTGACTCCCATGTTAAAATGTAAAACTTTGCAGTTAAAATAAACATATTTACATCATGGTTCAAAAACAGTTTTGGTTTTCTTTGTAACACATCAGGTAAAGTCATATAAAGCTTGATTGACATGGCTAATCATTATTACGTACTTATCAGTCATCGTCGAGCTTAACAAAGCAGTCAGCCGTTCATAGTGACCCAGCATCAGCTAATCGCAGAGGTCATTTCTGATTTTACCACCGAAACGAGGAAACGATGAAACGGTACATTGTGCTCCAGATGTTTGACAGCCACAGCTCCTCCAGCGAGGAAACGGCATCGGCTGTTGATGCTACTAGACAGAACATCCATGGGTTTTCTGAAGATTGGTTTTATAGCTTCTTCTTCCTTATACTGGTCGCCATCGTGGCACAACTGGGCAGAACAAAAAGCCCAGGAAGCCAGCGGGTTCAAACTACAGACTGTGCTACCCCATCGCTGATTTGAAAAGGCAACCATGGAGACCAGGGGTGGAGGCTACGGCTGATGTCACAGTTAGTCTGAACAGTGAATTTTACAGTCTGTGACCAGAATATTACTTAGCTTGTTAAAGAAGCTTTAATTTAGCTTCAATAGTCAGCTTAGTTTCTATTTAAACGCAAAAGCGTTAAAATTCTATAATTGGGAACCCACAGTTTAAAAAAAAAATAGATTCTAGTTACAAGAATTGGTCAACAGTTCTTTTATTTTCTTATTCGATGCTTTAAAAGAGTGGCTCGTTTCCGAGCTGCACTTGAACGCCGCACCCACCTCCTCTTCCTCCTCCTCCACCTCCTCTCCCTCCCTCCCTCCCTTCACGCGCCTCCCGCTACAAAAACAAGCGGACGGCGCTCGGTCACATGCAGCGAGCGCAGCAGCAGCGCGAGGATCCACAGCGGAAGTCCGGAAAGCTGCCCAGCGACGCCGGCTGCTGTGCGAGGCGGTCCCTCGGTGCGGCTCGTCCATGGTATTCCTCCGGCACATCTCCATCGCCCTGACCGCCGCCGTGGCTGCCCTGGGCTCCGCGCTCTTCATCGCCCTGAGCTACTTCTACAGGAGGAGGATATGGTCCCCGCAGACGGAGTACTGCACGATCAAAGAGGTAGGACAAATTCTCCAGCTTCTGAAAGCTGTCAAAACTTGGGATCTGATTAGGACCGTGTTTTTACACGCCTGGAGGAAGGAAACTGCACAAATGTGATTTTGATTGAGGCGGAGGAGACATGAGGATTGTCCAAGAAAACACCGAAAAACAAGACGTTATGAACAGAGAGAAGGATGATAAAGATGAGTTGGATGTACGTGGATGTGAGGAAAAGAGCAGTAGTTGAGGTGATGACAAATGACTAGATGATATTAGTAAAGTAAGTAAAAATAAACCTAATGAGGGAATTGGTGGAACTGGATAAACTCGTAAAGATGTGTAAACAACTGGTGAAAACATCTATGAAGAGTTGTGTTGACTTTATAAAAAAAAAGATAAATCAGTCAAAATTAAATTTCAGGTGGCAGTTAATTCTCAAACAAGCGCATGATAAACGATTTAGTTTCGATTTAAGCCATATAAAAAGTAAAATAACAGAGATATTGTTTTGTTTAGAAAGCTTTCTACGGCTTGAAATGGTGGAAAACAGCATAACTTTGAAATAACTGTTTATGCATGTGTAATAGAATGTCAACTATCTGGGGGGAAAAGAATGTCAAAGAGAATTAAAAAAAATAAAATAAATAAACTACGTTCTTCGGCTGAGCTCAGTTATGAGCTCGGTTATGTGACGTCACAGACCCAGGTGAGCGCAGAATCACACCCAGCTTCCTGATTGCAGGTCATGCTGCAGTCAAAGAAGGGTCCCTCTGATGTCAGAGATATTTCATAAAGTCCCCAGGAAACGGTGTCAGCCTTTGAAAAAAATTAAAAGAAAAAGGGCCTAATGCGTCTCCTTTAACAAAACCCACAGGAAGAAGACTTCCTCATCAGCAACTGGAGTGATGTTTCTCAACTCCGACACCAGCGCAACACAAACCCTCAACTCCGCAGTCTTGATTCAGTTCAGTTTATTTGTACAGCCGCAAATTTACACCGAAAGTCTCGTGGGCACTTTGCAGAGGAAAATACGTTTATTTCAGCCCCTTTTAATAGTTTCATAAAAACTGCAGAAACTGCTGACAAGGGATTCCTGTGGAAAGCAAAGCAACAAAACAAAGCTGGTGGACGTCTCACTGCCTGAACGTCAAGCACGCCAGTCAGAGATGCTGCGATTTCAGCTTCTGACGTGAAGAGCAGGAGGGACTATGGTGATACAAGTCACTTGATTAGATGCATCACAATACAGACATCCTGTTATCACCGTAGAGCACATAGTTGTAAAAAATGAAGTTCTACTGCTAACTTATCAGCACTTTACAAAAAAAGAACAATCTATTCCATGTCAGACCATAAGATTAACTGGACCTCCAAGCAGCACCAATCTACAGATCACGTGTAGAAAGTACTAAGGAGAATAGCTCGTAGAAGCACTTTTAGCAGCGAAGACTTCCGTTCTTTGAAGTTTGTGGGCATTTGTTTATATGCAGCCCTCTTAACGTCTCGCCGCTGCAGTGGCTGTTGGTCGTTTCGTTGTCATTAGCTACTGCGTTTGGGATCATTACTTTGTTTCCCTTAATATTTAATGGCCCGACAGATTTATCACTTGATAAAACCATGGATTTCCACGCGATGGGTGCTGAAATGCTTCAGAAGGTTGTGTTATTGTGTTATTTTTAGCAACGTCTATAACACTTATGGAAAACGCAGCCTTGGATAATGAGCACGCCACGGTTTTCCCGGTGGGATTTTTCCCAGCCTCAAATACTGCCACACATGGCCATCCTAATGCCGATGCTCTTAGATGTCCTATCCAGCAGTTACATGTCACGGCTTCTCCACCTGCAGACTCAAAGCAGTGTGGTGTGACCTCCTGTGCTGACCTTTAGTGGACACAGGAAGAATCAATCCAATTTCCATTTCAGTGTCTGGAGGGTGTCCAGATGTTAAGGCTGCAGAACAGCCCGAACCATCAGCCCTCCACCGCCGTGTTTGACGCGTGGTATGATGTCTTTGTGCTGGTATGCTGCGATTAGATTTCACGTAACATTGTGCTGCAGAATAAGGCCAAACTTCTCTATTTCAGCATCTTCTGTCCAAAGAGCATCGTTCCAGACGTCTTGTGGTTTGTTGATTTTGCGCACAAATTGTGGTCCTTTTCATTAAAACAGAGAAAACAATAAGAGTTAACCAGATTACCAGCTGTCTTCACGAGTTTTCACTGTGGCTGCAGCTTAAATCTCTTAATAAAATCTGTTTATGAGTCTCAAATCTGATTCTCGGTGACGGGATGAGCGCTTATCCGGCTCAGCTGGGCTTCAGAGAATAACGTCTGCCGGCGGCTCCTTGCAGATGTAAATGGGTTTTTGTCGCAGGATCCACAATTGCAATCACGTCTGCTGACCTCAGGGGGGTTAAAGCAGGTGGGGGTGGGGGGCTCATGTTCATTTACACAGCGACAAACCATCACAGGAACAGATTCGGCTGCTGGAGGAGCTGCTCAAACAGCTGCTGACCAGACGAGTGGCTACACATTCAGGATTCTGCCTTTATATTTACACGCACTGGTAAATCATCATTTACTGGTGTCGTTGAGGCAAACTGCTGTGCCACTCCCTGACAGAGTGGGCCAGGTGCACGGTATCGGCACCGGTTAGTTGATCAGGCACACATGCCGTTTAAAAGGCCAGGCAGCAGAAGAAACTTTTTTTTTTTTTTTTTTATGAACCAGATTGTTAAGACCCATCAACAACTGAATGCATATGTTATTTTTGTTGAAGTCATGATTGCTGCTTTCGGGAAAAAAATCTTTAAAAAAGGTAAAGTAGCTCAGATTTTGTAACATTTAAGCTGTTGAAAAGACAACTCAAGGCAACCAGCCCTTGTTTACGTGAGTGTTTAACGTAATAGACCTAGGGATCATCTCGTTTTACACGCCGATAGAAAGCTCAACGCTTGATTATAGAGCGTACACTTTGTAGCTCCTCTGGCGCTCTTTGTACAGGCCCATCTCAGAGCTGAAGCAGTAAATCCCAAATTAAACTCAAAACACGCAGAGAAGAAGTTGGAATTGGATAGATAAAAGTAAACCCCAGGGGAGCTCCTTGACATCCAACATCACTGCTTCCATGTTGATAAACAGCTGGATCTGCAAAGAGCATCCGCATAGCTGGAGCATGCTGTAGTTTTGAAGGATCTGGAGGCAGATGAAGCAGACGTCGCTTTCATAGAGTTAGGAAGAACCCTGAGAAATAAAGGGACTGAACTGTAAATATGGATGCTCATGTAACCTTTGATAAACCATGACAAGACCGTGTAAAGAGACCGGGACAAGCCTCCCCATGACGTCATCCGTAGGTTTTTGTTTGTTTTTTTTTAAAGGACAAATGGTTGGATCATTTGAAGCATGTTGGCTATTTATCCTAAGGTGTGATGCCAACATTACCTGTATTCACTTTGATCAAATCTGTCAATTCATCCCCATTTATGACGTCATCACCGCTGGAGCCAAAACGAGGGCAGGCAGGGTTCGGATTGAGCACCACCAGGACCCTCAAAGGGTGCTGCTCGTCTGACTGACTGAGGCTTGTGGTCCCCTTATTGATCCATGACACAGCTGGTGTTCATTCTGCTCAAATCTGTGCATATGTCCTCAACCAGAATGACATTTGAAACCGGTAGTGTCAGAGTTAAAACGGGGACTGGAGAAGCTGAGACCGAGCAGGAGCTTCAACAAACCAAACCTCGGCTACGCGACTGCAGCCTTGCAGTCCCAGAGGGTTCGTTACAGCCGTTACCCAGGGAATATCCAGGGAAAGTTAGTCAATCCAGGCCAACCTGGAGGGCATCTCGACTGGAAGAACTGGGACAAAAAACAAAAACAAAAAAAAACCTGCCTGAAACTGCAAAGTCGCTGCTATTAACCCAACATCTGGTTAGTACCAGTAACCCAACATCTGGTTAGTACCAGTAACCCAACATCTGGTTAGTACCAGTAACCACATGACAAAGCATATTATCTTTAGAAATGCCTAATACTATAATCATACTGTATTTATAAACATACAGTATATACTGCGTGTGTGATTAGTAATCGTTATGAAAGAGCTGAAAGAGAAAAATCTCAAAACTATGACAGTGTCCTTGAGCGAAATGTTAAATCTTGTTCAACTGCAGCTGAAAAAGCAGGAAAGAAAACATTACTAGCTCCTCACGGGGAGAGTCTGAATCAGCTGCACAAAATGTAAATGTGGAAGTAACAAAAGGAGCAGGAGATAAAGGGACTGATTTGAAAAAGAACAATCAGTGCTTTGATAATGTCTCCTGTGTAATCCTGAGAGGAGGTAAGCGTGCGAGGACAGAGCTTTGTTCAAACCGCTTGCAGATGAGAGCAGCAGCTTTGCTCTGCAGCTTCAGCAGCAACGACGCAAGTTCTGCACCGTCAGAATTGGAGATTGTTCTCCCACTGGGCCAAAGAACCAGAAACGCACAGAAACAAGCTTTTGAAGTGTCAAAGCAGACAAGTGTTTATGTGATGCTGCATCCACCAGCAGCACCAGGCAGCCGTGAAACACCAGGGATGTCTGGGTGTTTCATCTGATCTTGTTTGGGCGCATACACAGAGGAGGGATGGTGTATTTTATTAAACAAGCAGTTAAAAAAAAAGAAAGTCTTTTGATCATCTATCATCTGTTATGAATTGTTAATTAACTTCCAGCAAGACACACAGCAGCACGCCAGCACGCGGAATTAATACAGACTAACCTTGTATGACTTTTAAAACAACTCAGTCTGACGTCCGTGGGTTCTCACTGGGATTGCAGCATCCCGCCGAGGTTTGAATCCAGCTGCTAACCTTTTCGGCGAGTCGGCACCTTGGCACAGGAGGCTCTGTGAAAGACAGTCAGGTCTGCAGCCAAGATGCAGTAAGAAATAGCAGGGCTGTCAGCACTCTGCTCTCTGATGTGTTTTGTTAAAGTTTCACTTCAACCTCGGAGGTTTGCCAACGTTGATTCATATCCCCAAAGTGTTCATATTAATGAATGCATAATACAAGTTTGATGCACAGTGATGCTCTGGTCTGCAGAACTCATAATCTTCACTGTAATGTGCAAAAAGAGCAACGATTCTGCCTGATAGAATCAGAGCTGCAACTAATGTATATTTATATTATTACAGCCGCAACATAATAATAAAAAAGGGGAATGAGATAAAAAGAAATTAAAATAGATATAAATGGCTGGGTTTTTTTCAAATTAAGAACTGAAATACTGATTAAACTGGCCACACTTTGTGAGAGTCCATCCAGATGCCTCCGAGTCCAGGGAGGGTGGACAAGGTTATCATGAGACAACTTTTATGCACAATGAAAGTAGCAAGCAGATAGTCCAGTTTAGCACAAAAGTGCAGTGAGAGCATGTTTTTTTTGCATTTGCGCATCTCTGGCATCATTGGATGTGACATAGTCACATGACCAGACCACGGGACCATTTGAGGGAACATCCACCGCCTTCGTCTTCTGTTGACCATTTTCGCAGCAGCGGCAGTTGCAATAATTTGTCCAAAACTAAAGATGTTTCCGTCCACCTTCTTCAAGATCTTTGAGGGACAGGAAAAGTCTCCCAGGACAAGATTATACCAGAATTACAATCATAAATATACACATTTCACAAGAATTATGGTTATTCATGAAACACCGTTCAATGGAAACACCGGCGCTCTCGCAGTGGTAACTTCTCGCAGTTTCAGAGTTGTGGCTTCGGTTTTGCAAAATAGTGTAATGGGCATCCACCGTACGAGCTGTTGGATGAGACGGATGGAGGGAGAAAGACTGGAGTCAAAATACTGATGACCCAAAGTAATAACTGGAACAAAGTCTTGCAAGCATTTCTGAAGTCAACGCAAACTACAAGCTGCAAAGGTCTCGTTGGAAAACGCAATACGAACAAACCCAACGTTCTACTGCCAATCTACATGCGTAACTCTGACGCTGCATCCCAGTGCCTCAATATATAGTTGGTGTTCTCCAACTTCATGTAACAGTTGAGTTTAGCCTTTTCCTCAGTTGTCCTACTGTAAAAAAAAAAAAAAAAAAAACAACCCAAAAACAAAAAACTGCTCTGTTTAGTGAGCGCAGTGTTCAATGCTCTGCTGAACTTTCAGCAGTGCTTTAGGGCCTAAAGACACGTCCATCTGTGGGCGTATTACATCTGTGTGCCGCTCTGTGTGTTCAGCTGCGGTCTGAAAAACCTAAAATGCGTCATAGCA